>JAQPZY010001376.1:25000-625000 GCA_029931535.1 Margaritifera margaritifera | reverse complement strand
TATTATTATTATTATTATTATTGTCCTCTAATAAGGTACCCATTATCATTAATCACAAAATATGTAAAGGGTTGTAAGAAAATATAAGTCTTAATAAACAACAAATATATTTCTACTGCAGGAAAGAAATAGACAAATCGACTGAACTCAGATGAAAATCACCAATGGGATAAAATGTATTCCTTCCCTTTTCAAAGTGCCAAATGTACAAAACTGAGATGATTTTAATATAGAGTTTTGAACAGAATACTTTCTTCAAACAATTACTTTACAAATGTTGGAATTACAAATGAAAGTAAGTGCACATTCTGTAGAAATCAAACAGAAATGCTGAGACATCTATTTTTCAATTCTGATCTCATAAAAAAATTTGGGACATGTGCCAACGTGTGCTTATAGAACAAGAGCCCTCATATTTTATAATGCAGTCTCTCTATTGAAAATGTATTGTGTGGATTTATTAACAAAGAAGAGGCTGAACAAGTGATAAATTTTGTTGTACACATAGCAAAATTATATATATATATATATATATATATATATATATATATATATATATATATATATATATATATACAGTCCTACCCACTTATATCGACATCACTTATGTCGACAAGCCGCCTATGTCGACAAAAAAGCAAAGTCCCGGTCCCTTGGTCTACTATTACTACCAAATTTGTCATGCTTATGTCGACGTCGAGATAAAAAATAAACGTACATGTCGACAGAAGCCCTTGGTCCCAGCTTGAACAAATCCTTTGTTTTCTAATCATTTATGTCGACAAGCTGCCAGATCCGACCTATACTTTGTTCAACAATTAGTTGATCTTGCCGCCAAGCTTTAATTTTGCCGCCAGACCATTTATGTCGACAAGCGGCCAGTTCTGACCTGTACTTTGTTCAACTTTTAGTTGATCTTGCCTCCAGGCTTTAGTGTCTCGGTGGATTAAAAAACAGGCTTTTGTTTGGTCCTATAAAGTTGGCCTCTCGCAGCGACTTAAATAACACCTGTACTGTTTATCAAAGCAAGCCGGTTACAATGTTCAATAAAAACAATCCACTCTTCATTAAAAAAAAGTAATCACCAAACTTGAATAAAAGCAATGAAATCTGATCGTTTGTTGCATTTTCCAAAGTGATCTGTGATTAAAACAAGTTTATTGTGCTGTGAAAGTTTCCTTTTTAACTTTATTTATGTTTACGATTTTACAATGGCTACCAATGGCAGTGTAAAATGCAGATTAAATTTAGTCTCTGGAAAATAAATATCTGGCTGTTAAGGAAGTTGAAGGTGGGGCATCTCGCAAAGATGTCTGTGAAAACTTTTCACTTAAACATAACACCCTGTCAGGATGGATGATAAACCAACAAGTTGTTCTCCACCTTTTTTCTTTTTTTTACTGGTGGCAAAAGGAGGAGAACAACTTGTTGGTCTAGATGGATGAAATCTGCTGAGTCTATAAAGAAAGGTAAATTAATCATACCAGCCGCATATCTCTTGTTCAATTTTATGTACTTTTCACGATGACTTCCGTAAATAAATACATGTTTTCGTTTCCCTGTGAATGGCCCCATCCCCTTGGTAGCCTCAGTAAGATGGGAACATGTATTGTTTCAGGCTGACCAAAATCTAGGTCAATTTAAGTACATGTACATGTACTTTGTAGCATGTAAATAACAACTATGCAACCATGTGCTAATGGCGACATTGAATCGTAGTGAATTGTGTAGACGTGTTAGATCAAATGAGGACAACCATTTTTATACATGTGTTTCCTATCAGGATGTGACCGATGCATACATTTTCTAACATGAGACCCGTACACGAATTCATGGATTTCTCATATACATGCACTTAACGCATTGTGGATTTTATCAAAGGTAACCAAAATGTAATTTGTCAATATAGAAGTGTATTTCACACTGGTTTTGTCTTCATGTACTCAAAATTTCCATTGTTTGTTTTCTCAAAGTGTAAATTCTGCTCAATGACGACAGGTCACCCCATACAGATGAATTTAACTTGTATGCAGGTCCAAGAGAAATGTGCTTTTTTCAGCCCCCCCCCCTCCCCAAACACTTATCTCGACATCCGCTTATGTCGACAATATTTCCTCGGGCCCATGTCGACATAAATGGGTAGGACTGTATATATATATATATATATATATATATATATATATATATATATATATATATATATATATATATATACCTGTAAATTGAACAAAAACAAACAGACCTTTCAGAAGATTGTAAAAAAGAACTATGATACTGAAAAAATACATTGCATATCAAAGTTGCAAATGGAATAGCTTTAAGGAAAAATGCATGCTTTATCACTCAATCATGGAGTCAATATTTGTAATATAATAATGCATGCTTTATCACTCAATCATGGAGTCAATATTTGTAATAATATAATGCATGCTTTATCACTCAATCATGGAGTCAATATTTGTAATATAATAATGCATGCTTTATCACTCAATCATGGAGTCAATATATGTAATATAATAATGCATGCTTTATCACTCAATCATGGAGTCAATATTTGTAATATAATTAATGCATCCTTTATCACTCAATCATGGAATCAATATTTGTAATATAATTAATGCATGCTTTATCACTCAATCATGGAGTCAATATTTGTAATATAATTAATGCATGATTTATCACTCAATCAGGGAGTCAATATTTGTAATATAATTAATGCATGCTTTATCACTCAATCATTGAGTCAATATTTGTAATATAATTAATGCATCCTTTATCACTCAATCATGGAGTCAATATTTGTAATATAATAATGCATGCTTTATCACTCAATCACGGAGTCAATATTTGTAATAATATAATGCATGCTTTATCACTCAATCAGGGAGTCAATATTTGTAATATAAAAATGCAAAGAGAACATATGTATAAACATAAAAACAGGAGATCTAGCTAGTTTTTGTTAAGTACTCGAGTCCAAAATTTGGACTTGAGTCTAAGATGTAACTGAATCATACTCAGATACTTGGTTACTCATTGCAGAACTAGGCCCCATGCCCCAAATTTCTAAAATCCTGGTAAAATCACTGGCTGTAAATGTGATGTGTTGTCACTTTGTGATATAAAAAGTCTGTGCTGGTATTTTCAAATACAGTTATTGTGTTATGTTTCAGTCTATTTATTTTAGTATAAAATCAATAGAAAAGCAGTTTTTGTTGAAGAAATAAAACATTACTTAGTCAATTTAAAATTTTTAAACCCTAGCAACGTTCAATGTACTGCCAGTTTCGAATGACCTACCATCGCTATCCAAGGGTCATCAATCCACTTTGTTCCACATCAACACTTGGCATATATATTTAGCTAGCTGAAATGGTATCTACTGCTCTGCTATCTGATTGGATGCAGATCTCTTGTTAAATTCAAACTGGGAGATTGCTAGGAATAATCATAGCAGCCTCCATACACAACGACACATGTTGCACATACGTTTCTCCAATTTAAACATTTTAAGCAACTTTTAATTCCAAGTCAATGCCTGTGGTCATTGTGGAAATTTCCTTGTTGAATAACAGGTCAAGTAATGAGCTTTCTCATTTATTAATTCATTTTACTTGCTATAGACAGGGAGTCTTTTAACTGCAAAAGGGAACTTGTCCAAAATACTATTTCAGCTAGCTGAATATGCCAAAGGTTGATGTGGAATGAAGTGTATCAACGACCCTTGGGTAGTGAAGATGGGGCTGACCAAAACAAAAGCTAATGGTTGAAGAAAGTAACTTCCTGTGCAAAGAAAGTATGCTTCAGTGGTTTCACTTTCTAATGAGTTTTTTAGGGGAGGTAATCTAATAGAGGCTTATCAGATGGCTATGGTTGGACCCTGAGTTTCATCCACCTTAAACATTCATACAGTTATTTAAAACTGTAATTCCAGTTTAATCAGTTAATTTATGTTTTCAGTATGTGAAGACTGCTGATTTCTACATCAATGAAGTAATTTTAAACTTTAAAAATTCTGTGCATGCCGATTTGGATGTTGTTGTGTTGTTGTTTTCTCACATTTTGCCCTATTGGACATACTTAAACAAACCAAGCCATCTGATGAAGCCTGGCTGCCCTTCCCAAAAATTGCAAAATGTTTTTCTTTTAAAAAACTGTTGCTAGTTGTTTTTCCTTGCAAATTCTTTTATGAGTTGAACACATTGTGCATAATTTGTTTTTGGCACACTACAACTGACAACTATTAGATTGTATCATGATAACTTTGAACTAATAATCCTCTAGAAGAGCTTGACATCCCTAGAGTTAGACCTTCATAACCCTATATAAGTGCTTTACCAGCTAAGCCATCCAAAGCATGGTGGGCTCAACCGCTATGAAATCTCAACGGTTTGTTAGCCTTTCACTCTGAGTTTCTAAAGGGTCATTGCAGTTGACGGAAACATAGGGTTGTGCTTCAGTGCTTTCACTCTTTAAACAGTTTGCCACAGATAGAGGCTTAGAGTTGTGTCTTTGAAAGGCAGGGTGGAAGTGCCACAGGAATTGGCTACAGGTGTCTGCTTGAATAATTAGATAGTTGTTTACCCATCTATAGTTAGGGAGGTCCTAGGTTCAAGTCCCTGTCTGGTCACACATTCTTCATCCCCTTGATAAGTTAACTCAAATTTGCTGCATAAATCTATCCTTATTGAATGAGTTCCATCTTTAATAGTTCTGTCTTATAGCCTTGACACTGTTTTTCTTTCACTTTATAGATCAGTCAAGCTGGGCTGACCCTGCGTGACAGAGAGGAATACTTCACCAACCATTCCAACTACCAGGAGATAAAAGATGCCTTCCTTCTTTATACCACCAAAGTGGGAGAGTTGCTAGGGGGAGATAGCTCTGTAAAATTCAAAATGGAGGAGATCTATAATTTTGAGCAGCGTCTAGCCTCTGTAAGTTAGAGTCAAAGAAGTAAACTGAGTTTACCTTGATTTAATTATGCCTTAGAGATACTGTTAATAATATTAATAACAATAATAGCAATAGCAAGTGCAGGATATATCAACATGTAGATTTTTCATAGTGTAGGTTTTGAAAACTTGCGTAAACCGGAAGTTTGTTGAGAAATTGGAACAGAGTTGAGTGCTGGAAAAAAGATGAAGATATTCAGTCAGTTAGACTGATTTCATTATCTACACGTTAGCAAAGCAGTACTGTACAATTAGTTACACAACCGTAAAATAGTTTTGAATGAACAAAAAATGTCTTTTTGCGTAAATAAATGGACAATAATAAGAAAAGAGATATATGCAGTGCAGTGTGGTATTGTTTCTTATAGTTTCCTTTGCTAAGGATAAGAATGCATCTCCATAGTGTTATGCGCTTGTCTTAAGCTTTGCCTTCTTTAATAATAATAATAATAATAATAATAATAATAATAATAATAATAATAGTGGTCCCCTTTTTATAAGGCCAACCCTTCTGCAGCAGGAAAGTGACCTTATAAAAGGGGTGTCCTTTCTAGAGGGGGATCACACAGATGTGAGTAATAACTACATATAAAGTATGAAAGGCATTACTCATTTTTAAATATTTAATATATTCATTTAAAAATCACAGAAATGTTATCAGGTTATGGACTTAATGTGATAAAACTTAAATCAATGTTATTTAAAATAATTATGAATAATCATCAGTCATGGTGCAAAACCACCTTGTCAGTCAAATCTGGGCACGAACATCAGGCTGTAACTATTCCAGTTCATCGATTCTGTTTTCCCACTCATTGCAGTAGAATGTACAGTTTATATGGACAATGTTTACTGTTTATTGACCATCTTTCTGACATCAAATGTTTCAGTTGTGATCAAAGGACTCTCCCTCTTTTTATTTAGTCAAAGTGCTTGTGTGTTTTGTTCTAAATTGAAAATGTCTGATGACATTTTGCTCTTTTTGCAACAATTTATTCCTTCTTTGACAATATTTATTTTATTTCACTATATGCTCAGTGTTTGCAAAGGAAGTGAGCTTGTCATGTGATCGACTTTTTATGTTTTTAGTCTGGTACCCTTGCAGGTACATTTCATAATCTACGAGAGAGAAGCCACAATGACCAACATAGCATTTTACTGTCTGGTGACCAAATGTCACACTGACTTGAGCTGAACAATTCTGTGTTTCTCAGTGTTGTTAGCTTTTGTCATCTTGATAATTATTGGTGGTATTAATAGCCAGTAATTATCAAAGTAACAAGAAACACATGGCAGTAAGGATAATTGGATTACTTACCTCTTTGTATAAATTAAAGTTAGGTACTTTATTGGCATGTTGGAACAAATGTCAATGTGTTGAATTTAGAAATCAACAAGTTGAATGAGATTTCTATCTGTAAACACCATTATGTGGCTGTGCACAAGGGGTAAATTTGACAGTTTTTGCACTAATATGCAGGCTGCTGGTCACATTAAGGGGTGGCTGTCCTTGAGGGGTACTTTTGAATGCAAACTCGTCAGTGTGATGGGGTTCTGGCAGTATATAGTGGGTGGCTGTTGGTCAGAAGGGCTGTTCAAGAGAGGGACAACTGTATATCCAATGAAATGCTTATACATGATGAAATGTGGGCAGTATTATCATTATCAACTTATATACCGTATATACTTGTGTATAATCTAGGTCCAAATGCAAACAACATAGACCCCCATCTGACGTTGCATAATGTGCCAGCAGATCAGGGTCTATATTGTTTTTTCTACTGATTAGTCCTTACAAACTGCATAGACCCAGATCTGCCGGCGCATTATGCGATGGCAGATCTGAGTCTATGCAGTTTGCAGTTGGTATCGGATTATATGTGAGTATATACAGTAGATGTTCTAAATGCAGAAATGCTTATAAAAGTAGTGTATTTGTAATTTTAAAAAATTTCTCTTGTGTTGGCTGCTATTGTGAGAAGACAGTGAGTCTTAACATCCTTAACTAATAGTAAAATCCCTTTTTGGCAAAGATAGTGCCCTTGCATATGTAGCATGTGGTCATCTGACTTGCTGTGAATAATGTAAATAACTAAAGTGTATGTCAATGTGGTCATGTAGGCACATTTACTCATCTTAAATTAAATATTAATTGTTGTTCTAAAATTTAATACTAACATAGTTTAACCAAAGTCTATTCAATTCTGATTATTGAATGCTCTGCACCTTAACTGTCATCAAGAAACTTCCAGACAAAATTTATTTAATTGCTGTGGACTTTTACAATGGTGGCCAGGTACTAAACTGTGTCAAGAAAAGAGCACATTGGGTCTAATTGTCACAATATAGGGTAGTACAAATTTGTTTTTCAACATGCATAGCTTTCTTTGTGACATCACAGCATGCGACATTAAATCCGGTTTGTACTGGATCACACCTTTAGGTTGACCTCGTCCAAAAATGTCCATGTCATTTAAGATCGAGTTTTGCTGTATGCGTTCCTCAGGGCATGTAAATAATGACCTTCCAAAGGAATATGGATGTACAAGGATCCAAATAAAGTGAATAATTGCCATTTAAAGGTATGTGTAATCAGACACCTATTACTGAAAGAGTCAGTACTGAACACATACATGACATGTATGACTTTTACTATACAACATGCATGTTAGTGTGTCATTCAAGAGATAACTTTCATATGACAGCATAGGCTACCATAGTTATTTCCCTTGCAATCCTGTTCATTATCTTTTGGACCATCCTACTCTAACTAATATATATGGGAGATAACTTTCATATAACAGAATAAGCTTCCATAGTTAGTTACCCTGCAGTCACTGTTCATCATCTTTTGGGTCAGCATCCTATAACCAATATATATGAGAGATAACTTTCACATGACAGCTTGGGCTTCCATAGTTACTTCCCTTGCCATCACTGTTTATCCTCTTCTGGGTCATCCTCTTGAAACCATTATTATACGAGAGAAATCATTTTTATTTCAGGATGATTTCAAGATGTCAATTGTCTTAAAAAAATAACCAATGTTAGAATTAGACTATAGTTCAGCATGGACAAGTAGGTATATCCTTTTTGTTTTTCTGAAAATACTTCACTAAATTAAAATTTTGTTGACGACTCAAGAGCTCAGTTATTTTGAGCCGGTAAATATAATGCTTTTTTGTGTACATGTATTGTATATGGATATATAATGCATTTTTGTGTACATGTATTGTATATGGATATATAGAAATTGTTTATATATCATTGATCCAGCTAGACAGAAATAGGGGGCATTCCTCTCGTGTGTTTTGAGTGCCCTCTCCTGTGTTTTGAGTGCCCTCTCCTCTGCTCTCAGTTCCCTTCTAGTGCTCCTCCCTCCCAAGAGCCCTTCCCTCTGCCTCGCACAAGATCCCTAAAACACCTAAAATTTTTGTAGTTTTTCTATCGACATATTGTTGTGTTTATTTAATATAAGATAAACTCATGAATCTGCTTTCATCTGTTTCTACTTCCAAATTAAATTCTAAATTTCTCTATTGACATAAAGTATTTTTATTGCAAAAAAAAGCTTTGTTACAAAAGTGTCCCTTCCTTCAACAAAAGTGCCAGCTATATATATATAGAGAGAGAGAGATACACACACACACACACACACACACAAATTGATAACAGCACAAATTGCAAACATAAAACAGTTTTCCTAAAAAACTCATCATCAGGGGAAGAAAAAACTTACATTAACAAAACAAACAAGAGTTAAGAAATGGAAGAAAGAAAGAAGAAATAATTGAAAAATGATCTTAAAACGGGTAAACTACATATCTTTTATGTGCCGCCATCAGACCAACATATTTGGATAACAAAAAATCAAAGAAGTGTTTATCATGTCTATTGCACAGAGAACCATATTCATATATATATATATGTACACCCCCCTGATGAGACAAATGCGTAACTTGGACTCGTATATAACTCCTGATGAGTCAAATGCATAACTTGACTCACTGTAATACAATTTGTTACAGATCTTTTATACTGATGAGGAATTGATTGACCCTAAAGCAAAATACCACAAGATGACTGTTAGGGAGCTACAGGATTTATTTGGGGACTGGGTAAGGAACAGATAGTGCTCCTTGATATCTGTCAGTACCATGTACAGTTAGTTTTTGTCAGTACCTTGTACAGTTAGTTTTTAGTTTTTGTCAAAAAGACTTCTAATAAGGTAAAATGATGAAATGTGGATAATAATTTTATAAGATGAAATGTGGATAAATAATTTTATAAGATGAAATGTGGATCATAATTTTATAAGATAAAATGTGGATAATAATTTTTAAAAATAAAATGTGGATCATAATTTTATAAGATAAAATGTGGATAATAATTTTTTTTAAAATGCTGCACTTTTTATTAGTGCAAAAAATTGTTACATTTTGAGTTTTTACTATACTGATTAAAGAGTCAAAAAGTTTAAAAGACTCTTCAATCTGTATATTTTTTTATAAAACTAATCAGTTCATAATTTATGACACAATCTGGATTATTGCTTTAAAACAAGTTACAGTCCATTGCCTGCAAATTGAACTGTGCAATCATTTGTTTAGGAGTCACAATTAGTTTCTATTTTTATTTCATACTTTTTTTAATATTTCACCTGAGAATGTTAACATGATAATTCTGTATAACTAACAAGTATACCTTTATTATTGTTAGCTGGATGTTCAGAAGTTTGTGAGTGTAGTGTTGCAGAAGAATATAAGTTCATCAGAGGAGACACTGTGTTATACTCCTAACTATTTTCCCCAACTGGCTGCTGTCCTAAAAAGTACTCCAAAAGAGTAAGTAAATTTTTGTCTTGTCTGTATCATTAGTCTTTTTAAACCAGACTTTTATGTCGCTTCTGGAGAGCTTTGCCATATGACTGTCTAGTAAAATGCTTCATTGATGACTGTTACTGATAGACAGCACTTAAATCAAACTTTGAACTAGTGAAACTACAATCAACTCTGTCCCAACGGTCACCTTTATATAGCAATCATCTGGTCACAATGGTCATTCTAATTTCCCCCTGACAAATTCCTATGTAAAAGTCATGTATATAATGGTCATTTGCTTTCTGCAATCAGCGACCAGGTGTTTCCTAACCAAATAATGGTTTCTCCTTGCTTTATGTAGTCACTGTAGCATATCAACAGTGACTGCTCTATACATGCAAATTAAGCTTTTGTATGATGAGGAAAACATTGTTTAGATAAAAGTATAGCATGTGAATCGATGTTTAAAATTTCTTATATTTCTTGTACTCGCCATACTCCAGTCACACTGTCAGTGTAACTAAAAAGTGTCAATGTGTCAAATTCAAAACCGAGACAGTTGTTATCATTTGAGAGAGAGAGAGGGTTGAAGCAGTTTTATTAGCTGTTTGGTGGGAAAAGTAGTTGTATAGTCACAGCAGAAATGGGAGTTGCCTTTTGTGACAGGTATTGTTGTTAATCTTAATTTTGTCATACCTGATGAGAAAAGTTAATCTATGAAGACAGATACAAATTCATCTCATTTTGTTATGGTATTTACAAAACTTGTCTGTAAGGCTGGCGAAATTTCGGTTCATGTGTTAATAACAATAGCCACATTAAGTTTCTTTTCATTCATTTTCGTCACAGACCTCTCACATAAGCTAACTCTTTTGATCTCAGTGAGCTGAACAACTGATTAATCCAGATATTGTTTGAAGTGTGAACACCTGTTCCTAAGTCTAATTGCGCAAGGTGGCCAAAGAAAGAATCAGTCCTCTGTTTCACAATCATATGTAAGCTGTCGATTAGTAGTGAAATTAGTGTTTTGTCATCATGTACAATACAAAGACAGGTGATTTTTTTCTTTCTTTCTAAGCATCAGTGATTATATAATTTATAGGATGGATTAAATCAGTAATCTTGTGTGGATCATAACTTCAGGAGAGAACAGTATATAAATGTATTTTATTATATTGTTTAATAGTGCACTTAACTGAATATCTTGATGATAATAATAATAAAAAAAATACTACTAATAATAATAATGATAACAATACTAATCATACTGGTATTCAGTGCATGGTATTTGTTCAAAAACCAAGTTTGAAAGTGAACCTGCAGAGAGAGGTCACCTGTGTACAAAAGTCAGTTTGGCTTTTTGCCATGGGTGACTGCTATTGACAGGTTTGACTGTACAAAGAAATTTTGAGCTATCTCAAAACTTATCTAGACGTACATTCTGTAATCCTTAAAAAGTCAAAATTTAATTGTAAGCTTAAAAGAATATAATTAAAGATCAGATTTTGAACAGATGCCGATGCAGGAGACATGTCTTAATCAGCCAATGAAACTATCAATGTTTACATGAAACATGACATCATCTCATCATCATACTGACATATAATATTACACCATCTCATCAGTCAATCAAATCATAGCATGGCTCAAAGGTGAGACAAAGTGTCTTAGCACAGTTTGTAGGAGAGATGTGTCATACTATGGTTTATAGTATCACACACAGTGTCATAACATGGTTCAATAGGTGAGACAAAGTATCATAGCACAGTTTGGAGGTGAGACAAAATGACATAGCATGGTTCATAGGTGAGACAAAGTATCATAGGACAATTTATAGGTGAGACAGAATATCATAGCACAGTTGATAGGTGAGACAAAGTGTCATAGCATAGTTTGTAGGTGAGACAAAACATATCATAGCATGGTTCATAGGTGAGACAAAGTGTCATAGCACAGTTTGTAGGTGAGACAAAACATGTCATAGCATGGTCATAGGTGGGACAGTATCATAGCACAATTCATAGCTGAGACAAAGTGACATACCATGGTTCATAGGTGAGACAAAGTATCATAGCACAATTCATAGGTGAGACAGAATATGATAGCACAGTTGATAGGTGAGACAAAGTATCATAACAGTGTATAGTTCATAGTTGAGACAGAGTGTCATAGTATGGTTCATAGGTGAGACAAAGCAGCCCTTGGAACTTATGTTACTCTGTTTCTGTTAGTTACCTTTATCTTTTATCTTTTAGGACAACATGTTTTAGTTTATTTGGAAGGGTTTATCTTTCTGCAGTTTTTGCAATTTTATACATACCTCCGTACGTAAGTGTCATAGCATGGATCATAGGTGAGACAAAGTATTATGTTCGTACATACATACATACATACATACATACATACATACATACATACATACATACATACATACATACATACATACATACATACATACATAAATACATACATAAATACATACATACATACATACATACATACATACATACATACATACATACATACATACATACATACATACATACATAAATACATACATACTTACATACATACATACATACATACATACATACATACATACATACATACATACATACATACATACATACATACATACATACATACATACATACATACATACTTTTCTTGGTAGAGTACATACTTACTTATCAGGTTATTCATGAGACCACACAATTTTGGCCATAATGGATAGACATTACTTATCAGCATTCCAAGTATCTATCAAACTGTAGTAGCCTTAGTGCAACCTACTTTAAAATTTAGTGGCTATTTCAAGTTTTAGGTCACCAAACCCAAATAATGTGGTCACTTTCGACATTGAGAGCAGAAATCAATCAAGATGACGAATAGGGAAGGTTTTAGTTAAGACAAATTAAAGATGAATTATAAAAAGGCATAAGGTTATTTTTAATAGTATACCTAGATCTGTTAGACAGAACTGTATTTGCATCAACTTCAGGCCAACTAATGAAATTCACTATTTTTAATTCTTCAAACCATCTCTCTACATACAGTCTAGCCTCAGATTCCCGATAAAGGGAAATGGTTTCTTCCTTCATTTTCTTCTGATGATAGTTTACATTAATAAAGCCTTAGTCATATCTGTGTTTATGGTAGTTCAACTGACAATAATTCTACTGCCAATTAGATCTTCCATATTTGCATTTTTATGACTCTGACTATTAGTTAAGGGTGATTGCACCGGTCTTGTATTAGACTGGTGACCAGTATGTAAGCCAAACTAGTCACATGTAAAGATGGCAACTTAATGTAGGAACCAGCACCTTCACAATTGAAAATGGATTATGCTATCAATTTAATTGCATCTGCCAATTTTTTTTTATCATACAATGAGGTATATAATGTAATTAGAAAGTGCTGATGTAATTTTCTAGTTGCAACATTATGATTTTGAAGATCTCTAGAAGGCAACCAGTTGACAATTTTCACTCACCAATTCTGAGTTTTCAGTTGCAAATGCAACCATTATAGTCACATCTCAGAACACTGAACATATATACAAGTGAAATATGTGATTAAACTTAAGAAAAGGGATTCATGAATTTTGTTATTTGTGCGCATGTGTTCCTTAAAGATATCTGATAAAGAAATGTTTTAC
The DNA here is from genome assembly GCA_029931535.1 of Margaritifera margaritifera. NCBI lineage: Eukaryota > Metazoa > Mollusca > Bivalvia > Unionida > Margaritiferidae > Margaritifera > Margaritifera margaritifera. The sequence goes on along the minus strand of JAQPZY010001376.1, from coordinate 611,564 downwards.
TGCATTTCCTTGTGAACAGATTAACCAGGTTGATATGAAATACAAGTAAACTACTTAACAAATATTGCATTGTGCTGAGGGCCTTATGGCAGTTTATGGACCAGTCAGTCACCCCAAAAAAGTTACATGGACCGAAGTTAAGCTGAGGTCTGTATACCTTTTCTGGGGTGACTGACCAGTCCATAAACTGCCATAGGGCCCTCCAGGATCATGCAATATTTATAATATTATACCAAATGAGTATCCATCCTTTCATGGGGGAAGCAATTTAGCAATATATAACTCCCTTTATGCAGTGCATGACTTATATATGACAATGGACTGTGCAGTCAATATCACATTTTATGGACCCATTTGGGTTACAAGAGATAAAAAAGGAACTTTAATGTGTGAGGTATAATAATAATATTTTTTTTCAAGGTTAAGGCATGCATGGGAACTGAAAAAAAATTTTTTTTCTATCAAGGTATTCAAAAATCTAAATAAACACATGAAGCAGTTCCCATTTCATTGTTTTGCTTCTCCATTTTGATGTAAACCTAAGTTAGATGACTTTTACTCAGACAAGGAAGAGTGAGGAAAAGTGTGGGAATATGTACACTTGAACCTTGTGATTTTTGTTCCCATTTCCTTAGAAACTGAAAATTCACATGCATTTCAATCCTCAGTGGGCCATTTTAAAATATGTACTGACCACCTCATATCAGTTTAGCATACTTAATTTGTACTTGAGGGCAGCAGTGTAGAAATAAACCATTGTAAGAACTTTATTCAGTTTGAAAAAGATGAATGGAGCTTGAAGAGCATATTTTTGTTATTGTTTTTAGTTAAACAGTGTCATACCAAGGTTGAACTTGCCTGGGGATAATTGCAATGACTTTGTACACTTATAAGGATTATTTTGGGGGAACATCCCCTATTCTAGAAAACTGTAAAAGACCTCTGTAATGGCAATATCAGTAGATTGTTTTGGTTTTTCCATTTTGATGTAAACATTTGTTATGATAATTTTATTAGGTTTACTAATGGAGGAGGAAGGAAGGAAAGATATCCACCTGACTCCAATTAGTGTATTTACAAATGTAAAAGACATATCCCTCTGTAAACAGCATAGAACCAAATCTGTCATCACACTTTGCTACACCATTACAAATACAGTCAGACTTGTCAAATCTGCCATCACACTTCACTATACCAATTATAAATACAGACTTGTCAAATCTGCGATTGCACTGTACTGTGCCATTATAAATACAGTCAGACTTGTCAAATATGTCTGTCATCACACTTTACTATACCATTACAAATACAGTCCGACTTGTCAAACCTGTCTGCCATCACACTTTACTATACCATTACAAACAGATTTGTCAAATCTGTCTGCCATCACACTTTATTATGCCATTATAAATACAGTCAGACTTGTCAGATCTGCCATCATACTTTAGTATACCAATACAGATAGTCAGACTTGTCAAATCTGCCATCACACTTTACTATACCATTACAAATACAGTCAGACTTGTCAGATCTGCCATAACACAAATATTATACCATTACAAATACAGTCAGACTTGTCAAATCTGCCATCATACTATACTATACCATTACAAACATAAACAGATTTGACAAATCTGTCATCACACTTTACTATACCATTACAAATACAGTCAGATTTGTCAAATCTGCCATCACACTTTACTTCATGTATACCATTACAAATACAGTCAAACTTGTCAAATCAGCCATCACACTTTGCTATGTCATTACAAATGCAGTCAGACTTGTCAAATCTGCCATTGCACTTTGCTATACCATCACAATTACAGTCAGACTTGACAAATCTGCCATCGCACTTTACTATACCATTACAAATACATTCAGGCTTGTCAAATCTGCCATCACACTTTGCTATACCATTACAAATAGAGTCAAACTTGTCTTAAGCAGCCACCCCTTGGAAGTTACAAAAGTGGCCTTTGAGGACAGATAGCAATTTAATAGATGTTAATTTCTTCTGTATTTTGGTGTATGAGACTATGAAAAACTGGCTGTTTTAGTCAGGTGGTTGCTTAATACATTTGACCTGTAAGGTAGGTTCAAGTGTATTATTATCTTTCTGATTGGTCTTTTTATAAATCACATGACAAAAAATAAACTGAATAAAGCCCAAGAATCAGCTGTTTAAGGGAGCCTTCTAATGGTGATGATAATGACCAGGTAATTCCTCTGGGAGATAACTGAATGTTACCCCATGTTTGTAAAGAACATGGGTTGTTTAACTTGGTGCCTGTGTTTTTTACAATGAGAGCTTCTTCTGAAGTAAGCAGCATGTGCATTTCATAGGAAGAAGTTTGAGGGAAATTAAGAATCAGATAGAAGTTCATTATTAGCAAACATTCATGCTGGAAACACCAAAACAGCAACAAAAGATTTGAAAGTTGCAGGGAGAGATTTGGCATACATGTTTCCCATGTTACCAGGAAAATGGGAAACATCAGGAATAAGAATAAATTTGTTCCCAGCTTGGAAAAGCCCTGTAGTTTTGCCAAATTTGGTAAAAGTTGGGGAAAAGCTGGGAAGTTTCAGAAGCCACTTTAGATAAATCAGTTGCAGAAAAAAATATGTTAAAAATTGAACTTTAACTGTTAATGAATTTACTGTATCGAGTTAAATTTACTGGAATGTTCGGAATTTGCGTAACTCTTCTGTCAGTTGCTGTATAAAGTTATGCATTCAGTCTTCAGTCAGCACCATGTTCAATCCACTAAATCAAATATATTTTGGAAACTGCCCAAATGACATTTAAAACACATTTCCACATGATTCTCTTCAAGCATTGATCAATCAGTAGCAGCAAATATACATGTAACGTCAGTCATGTCAAACTAAAGTGGCAAAAGCATACTAAATAAGAAGGAAACATCTGTCAAGAGTTTTAAGTACATTGGAACAGTTTCAAAACAATTTATGAAGTGGTTAACCGTTCATGTCCTTGCATGGAAGGTGGCTATTTCCAAGCATGTAAAATAACACTAAGCTTAAACGTTTCAAAACATTTGCCTTTTCTTTTAAACTTTGTATGTGGGTCGTTTGCTTTTTATAACACCATGAGATGCCCCCAGTTTGAAGCATTGTGTTTTGATAGGCTGTTGTTACTAATTTTAAAGTGGGCTTTGTACATGCCCCTGTGCATGTATGTTACAAGAGACATTCAGGATTGTAGTTGGCAAAGCAGTGACCCATGTTTAGAAGGACAAGTTTTTGATGTGACTAAAGTATCCCATGTTGATATTTGCAGCTTAAGCTAGGTAAAATCATAGATGACCTATTTCTGGGGCTCTTGTAGCTCAAAATATGCATATTCTTTATCAGTAAGATGAGAACTACACTATCTGGTCACACTTGTTTAAGAAATCCTCCATTGGGTAACTTTTTATGAGTCAGTATACCAGCATTTAAATGAGATCATTCCATGTACTATGTCATGTACACATTTAAAGTATTAGTTGTTAGTGAATGTGATGACCCTAGTTATGTCCCCCCTCCCTCTTGAGACATATTGGTTTTGTCTGTCCATCTGTCCCACTTTCATGTAAGCAAGATAGGTGAAAAACTGTTGAGCCAAACTCTATGAAGATTGATATTTAGATAACTGGGTCCCAAGACCTGATTAGGTTTGGTGACTGTCCTTATTTTTCAATTTTAATACCTTTGTTAACTTTTTCTGACTTAGACTTTTTGACATAAACCTTGTAAACCCATTTAAGCAAATATTAATATAGATAAATAAAATATGTCCATCTGTATTAATATGTCATTGACCCAATTAGATTTTCAGGTTATGATAGCAATTTTTCAATTTTTTAAAACCAATTTTTGAACTTTTTTTTACTTCTTTTGGTTACAAACACCTTTTAAAGCAAAAATCAACCAACATACACAAATGAAATTTGATAAAATTTGATGTGCTTATTTGTATTATTATTTACATGAGCTGATTAGATTTTTAATCCATTACAGCAAATATTCTTTTTTTTTTTCTTACATATTTTTGGGCTTGGACATTTCAACAAAAAGCCTTGTTAGCACAATTAAGCAAAAAACCATTTAAGGTAGTCAAATAAAATTTGGCATGCATGTTTGTGGGCACATGCAGAGGACTTGATTTGTTTTTCATGCCCATTTAAGCAATGTTCCAACAATTTGACATTTTGTTTTACTTAGATATGTTTGGTCTAGAATGTTTTTAGACACACACACACACACACACACATGTTCCAAGATCTTGGCCTCCTAGTCCCACTTTTGGACAGATGTCAACTTATTCTAATTTTTGCAAAACTGACACTTTCTATTTGTTACTTAAATTGACCAAACTGTTTTGATTGAATGAGAGCAAGACTTGAATGCAGATGTAAAAAATTTGCAACATTCTATATCATACTTATAACAAAATTTAATTTCAGTGGGTGACAATTCTAAATGGTTACCTTATGAAAGGGCAATAATTGTATATTGCATGTACAGGTTAAATTCTACACTGTTAGCATGAAGCCCACAGTAGAATGAAGAGTGTAGGCCATGATCTGCCAGAGCATTATTGAAGGGCAGATGGAAAGTTTGGCTGCTCACAGTTTGAATCAAAAAAATTTGCATTTCCAAAAGTTGTGAAAATTTGTTGAGATTAAAATTACAGTGAATCTCTGGTACCATGAATAAAATGAAAGATTTCAATGTTTTTCAGAGTTTTGGCTAACTATGTAGTTATGAACGCACTGTCCAGTACCATTGGATACATGCCTGATGCATTCATTGATGCATCCCTCATTCTGGATAAGGTAGAATCTGGAGTTACAGAGCTGAATCCAAGGTGGCAGCGCTGCCTAACGAAAACGAATGAGTTTGGATATGCCACTGCTGCACTTTATGTACAGGACAATTTTGCTGAAAGCAGCAAAGTAGATGTGAGTACATTAAGTCCTTCCCTTATACACCATATGTGTGTGTGTGTGTGCATAATGGTATATATACAGATACCATGGAATCACATTTCTGTAAATGTAAGAATTAAATTGTTAAGTACAACTATGTATCTTTATTTGTATATGACCCATCTACTTTAAGTCAGTAGACAATTATTGATTGTTACAATTTATCTGTAATAGGGGAGACAGTTTTCAACAAGCTTTTAGCTTTCTACTGAATCCCCATATATTATATTGTTATAAATCATACATGAAAATGTTTTCTTGACTAAATACTGTTTAAACAAAAAGCATACAAATTTTCAAGCATTTGCCATTGAGATCTGTAAAAGGCTATCTGAGTAGTCCGTTTGTTTTAATCTTTGTTAAAGTAAACCTTAGAAAGTTGGTCATGACCTCTTGTTGGGCTTTTTTTCTATCTACTGCAAACTGTCAGTGTTTCTGCGAATGATATGTACAAATCTGCTTTCTGTAAAATCTTCATATACACAACATGTACATTTATGCGCAGAATGTTAACACTTTAATGTAAGTTTTATTCATCAAGCAGTACTATACTTTATTCTAGTGCCTAAATTAGATCATTATTTCACCAATTCAGGTTACTTGTTGATATGTTTATGTCAGAGCAAATTTCTCAACAAAACTCATTTTTTAAATTATATTTAAATATTTGTGATGCTGTGAATCCAAAAAAGGCCTTGCACAGCTTTTCTGCTAAGACATGAGTTCCAAATTTTTTAAATTTGTGCATAAGAACCCACAACATTTTAAAAATGAGTGTTTATAGCATTTTTTGTTTTGACAAGATAAGATGTCATGAATTTGTACAGCAGAGGCAAGTACTTTATTCTTGCTTATAAGTCAGGTCCAGCTGCAAAATGCACAGACCCAGATCTGCCATTGCATAATGCATTGGCAGATCTGGGTCGATGCAGTGTGTTAGGGGCAATCAGTAGAACAAACAACATAGACCCTGATCTGCTGGCACATTATGCGATGACAGATCAGGGTCTGTGTTGTTTGCAGTTGGACTTTCACTCATAAAGAGAAAACCACTGATGTTAGGTTTTTGTTCTTCAAAAAATTTGTTATGGGCATATCGTTTTATCCTTGTCTGTCCATCAGATTAAACTTGGATTGTAGGTCACTCTTTAGGCACTCTGTATGTGGGGCATTTGTGTTCCATAGACACATTTTTAGTTAATCATTAATATTAGGGCATTCTAACCCCAGGGTTTGAATCCAGGATGAGAAAGATACAAAATGAGTGCTTATTGTATTGCCTTATCCAGACTTTCTTTGACAATTCTGTCCAAATTTAAATTAGTATAGCTCAGTGGTAATGCACTGTCTTCACAACTCTGGGGTCCTGGATTCAGTATCTGATTCCAATACATCCATGGGTGTAGGTCTCACACAACTAACTGAATTCAGTACAGGTTATCATACAAGTTATTATGCCTTTGTCAATGAAATTAGGAAGTGAGATATTCTTTTCCCCTTTTGTTCATTGGTTCATTTGTGTGTTTGTTGATTCATTTCTTTGGTCCTTCATTTGTGTATTACTCTCTCAATATTTAATTACCACCTCAATATCTCAAACAGTATTTCACCTAAACTTATGAAAATTGGTATGTTGATGCATTTCAGGAAGAGCAACTCCAATGTATCACAGCACACCTAATTTACATGGTTAAGAGACTTTTGTATTTTCAGCTGTTTGTTACACCCTTGATATCTTGGACTCTATTTTATCTACACTCATGAAAATTGGTATGTAGATACCAGAGGTCTGAACAAATTTCTGATATGCTGCTATCTGACATTTGAAGGGGGGGGGGGGGGGGGCTAGCATGACAATGTGAAGGTTTAGACCAAATTTTCATTTTTTTCATAGTACATGTATAGAATTAAATCATTTAAATCCATCATGAAACTAAAACATTACTGAAATACATCCATAAACAACTATGTAATTGCAGTGTCTCTTAAATTTTCGACTAAAAAAGTTCGAAGTTGAGATCACTGCATCTGTGAACTGAATGTCAAACTTCAATACACAATACTAAAAGTGGTTTGGGACTAGCATAGTTGATATATTGTAAAGAAAAAAGAAAAAAAATGTATTGGTCAGAATTATATTTTGTAATAATATTTGAAACATGTCTTATCATGTGTTTTTGTTTTAACAACAACAACTACAGTATATATTTGCTTATAAGTTGAGTCCAACCACAAACTGCACAGACTCAGATCTACCATTGCATAATTCACTGACTGATCTGGGTCTATGCAGTTTAGGAGTAATCAGTAGAACAAATAACATAGACCCTGATCTGTTGGCACATTATGCAATGGCAAATCAGTGTTTATGTTGTTTACAGTTGAATCGACTTATAAGTGGGTATATACAGTATTTTTACCCCTCTTTGAGTTTCATTGGCTGGTGATAAAAGATCTACAAACAAAACACATGGAAAACATTATACCATCTCTCTAATGATGTAAAAGAATTTCCTGTCAATAAATTTAAAATTCATGATTTAAATTTAACTTCATCAAGCTGACAGAGCTCATTCACAGACTGGTACTTGCTGATTGGAAGATTTTCCTTCCCAATGAATTAGGCATTTTGAAATAGCATTGTCATAACTTCATCAGCTAAGGCTGACACTTTGTCAAACATAGTAAAATGAGTGTTGCATTTTGCTGCCTTTGCTGCTTTTGAGGAATGTATTTACTCATGTATAAGCCAATACCAACTGCAAATTGCATAGACCCAGATCTGCCATTGCATGCAGTTTGTAAGGACTAATCAGTAGAACAAACAACATAGACCCTGATCTGCTGGTTCATTATGTGATGGCAGATCAGGGTCTATGTTGTTTGCATTTGGACCCAGTTTATACATGAGTATATACAGTACATCTTGCATAGCTGATAAGGGCTGACTTTTAAAATTTAAAACACCTAGATGGACAAAATTATTCTTTTGCTTGTGCTTTTGACATAACTCACAAAACATCACATTAAATGTTTTTGTCATATCTTGGTCATGAGAACCAGTCCATCCACTTGCTGTTAAATATTTTCATCCCGATCATCTCTCTTTCTCATATTCATGACAGTTAATGTTTGTTGTGTATATTTATGATGTATGATAATTCCAGTGAAAATAATATTGCTGTGTATTTCCCATGATCTTATTAATTGTTAACTACTTCATCAGTGGCAGTTTATGCCAACAAACTTGTTTCATTGGCTGTTGTTACTATGAACATCCAATTAAGTAAACTTGGGATAGGTGTTTTGCTTCCTTGATTGGCTTTACTTTCCTTTCTTTTCTGTGTCCTTTCTTTTATTTGAAACAAAGCTACAATGGCATTTATTGCGATAGCAATGCTGACAACATAAAGTGGACATTTGGTTTGATGCTTTACACTATGCATAACAGTATAGACGGGATCACTCTGGCATGGCAGTGTATATATTAATCTATTTTGTTGGTGGAAGTGTGAAGTCAGGATTAGGGAGCAATTATGACTGACACTCAGGGCGGTTTGACACCTGTCATATGAAGATTTGTCATCCTGTGCTTGTTTTGTCAGATAAGGAGTTTAAAATTATTTAGTTTTACAGTTGTGAAGTTAAATATTAGATAAAGAATAACATTTATGTTCATAACTCCAAATGACAGACAGGAGTATTTACAGTTGGTTAAAATATTGTTATGGTTGGACATTTCCAGCATATATAAGGGTTTACAGATGCCTGGTAGATACATCTTGATGAAAGTGACTCAGCCATACAAAACTAGGTCAGTGTGACCTAATATACATGCTTAAGTGACTTTGCATTTTCAGCTGTATCGACTGCAATATCTGTCAGCCTATTTAGCCTATACTCATGAAAATAACTCCACCATATTAAAAACGAAGTCACTTTTGTATTACAGTTGTTCATTTGTTATATCTTAGACCCTATTTCACCTACACTCATGAAAATCAGTATGAAGATATATCTCTATGAAAATAACTAAATCATCCTAAACCTATGTCACTGTGACCTACTTTGCATGCTTGAGTGACTTTTGTATTTTCAGCCATTCAGTTTGTTACACTTTCTATATCTTCAACTTTTCAGCTGTTCATTACACCCCCAATATCTTGGACCCTGTATCACCCCTACATTCATGAAAATTGGTATTTGATTACAACTTAATGAAAATAATGATACCAAAACTAGGCCAGTTTGACCACATTTTTAGACTGGAGAAACTTTTGTATTATCAGCTGTTCATTCATTACATACTCCATATCTTGGACCCTGTTTCATCTATACTCATGAAAATTGTTATGTGGATACATCTTGATAAAAGTAACTCAACTGTATCAAAACTAGTTCAGTGTGACCCAGGTTTCAAAATTGAGTGATTTTTGTAGTTTCAGTTTTTCATCAGTTACACTCTCACTATCTTGGTTCCTACTTGACCAGCTCTCATGAAAATTGGAATGTGATTGCACTTTAAAGAAAGTAACTTAACCATGCTAAAAATAGGTCAGATTGACCTTATATATATAATATAACATAATATAATATATAAAGTTTCAATTACAATGAATTGCAGGTAGTGAATATGTTTGAAGAGGTGAGGAAGGCCTTCATGGACAATTTACCAGCAGTGTCATGGATGGATGACATAACGAGGAATTATGCCAAGGAAAAAGCTGTGGCTCTTGACAGAAATATAGGTTACCCTGACTGGATTCTAAACCAGACAGAGCTGGACAAGTATTACGAGAAGGTACAAGTGCATACCTCAGATAGACAGTGCCAAAGTTGGGATGGAGTTTATCTATTTGCTGTTCACTTCAGTATATTAGTAGCAGTAAATGAGTAAAAAAACTACACCTGATACATTTTACAGTTAATGAGTAAAGCAACTACACATTATACTGACAGTTATTGAGTAAAACAACTTCACATCTGATACATTTTGCAGTTAATGAGTAAAGCAACTACACGGTGGATACATTGTACTGACAGTTAATTAGTTAAACAACTTTAAATCTGATACATTTAACAGTTACTGAGTAAAGCAACTACACATCAGATACATTTTACTGTTAACGAGTAAAGCAACTACACATCAGATACATTTTACAGTTAATGAGTAAAGCAACTACACATCGGACACATTTTACAGTTCATGGGTAAAACAACTACACATCTGACACATTGTACTGACAGTTAATTAGTAAAACAACTTCACCTCTGATACATTTTACAGTTAATGAATAAAACAACTACCCATCGGATACATTTTACAGTTAATGAGTAAAACAACTACACCGGACACATTTTACAGTTAATGAGTAAAACAACTACACATTGGATACATTGTAATGACAGTTTATGAGTAAAACAACTTCACATCTGATACATTTTACAGTTAATGAGTAAAACAACTACACATCTGATACATTTTACAGTTAATGAGTAAAACAACTTCACATCTGATACATTTTACTGACAGTTAATGAGTAAAACAACTACACATCTGATACATTTTACAGCTAATGAGTAAAACAACTACATATCTGAAACATTTTACTGTTAATGAGTAAAACAACTACACATCTGATACATTTTACTGTTAATGAGTAAAACAACTACACATCTGATACATTTTACTCTAAATGAGTAAAACAACTACACATCTGATGCATTTTACTGTTAATGAGTAAACAACTTCACATCTAATACATTTTACTGACAGTTAATGAGTAAAACAGCTACACATCTGATACATTTTACTGACAGTTAATGAGTAAAACAACTACACATCTAATACATTTTACTGACCGTTAATGAGTAATACAACTACACATTTGATACATTTTACTGATATAATTTTCAAACAATTCTAGACCATAATTAATAGCTACAACGTGTATGACAGGTGATAAGTAACAAATATAATGTAAACTCAGGTTATTGCTTCTTTCAACTAAAAAGGAATCATTAGCAAGTTTCATTGAATGGACAAGTTGTTGCCAAACACACGAGAAAGTTCTCATGAAAAGTTTGTTACCCTTCAAGTGCATGATAAGTGTCAAAAACACAATGTGCTTCTATCACTTGAATATTACCATATTTTATGAATAACAAATCTCCAAAACCTTTTGACTTTATTAATTATTTCAATATATTCCCATATATTGACAATGTGCAAGGGAAATATCTGCATATGACCTATCTTTAATTTTCTCTTTTGAAAAAGTTAGACTTGTCACCATAAATAATCTGAGGATATTAAACACAATTGAGCAATAAATACCTCATATTAGTCAGAATCTCTAAAAAATAATGTACTGAGAATTAATTTATTGTTGTGGTCTTTTTGTGAACAATGACATTTTTGTCAGAACATAAATTTGTGGATTTGGGAAGTGATACTATTCTGTGTTGATTTTGGAAGTCATACCATTCTTTGTGGATTTGGGAAGTGATACTATTCTTTGTGGATTTGGGAAGGAATACTATTCTTTGTCGACTTGGGAAGGGATACTGTTCTTTGTGGATTTGGGAAGAGATACTGTTCTCTGTGGATTTGGGAAGTGATACTATTTGTGGATTTGGGAATTAATACTATTCTTTGTGGACTTGGGAAGGGATACTATTCTTTGTGGATTTGGAGAGTGATACTATTCTTTGTGGATTTGGGAAGGGATACTGTTTGTGGATTTGGGAAGTGATGCTATTCTTTGTGGATTTGGGAAGGGATACTATTCTATGTGGATTTTGGAAGAGATACTGTTCTTTGTGGATTTGGGAAGTGATGCTTTTCTTTGTGGATTTGGGAAGTGATGCTATTCTTTGTGGATTTGGGAAGTGATACTGTTTGTGGATTTGGGAAGTGATGCTATTCTTTGTGGATTTGGGAAGGGATACTGTTTGTGGATTTGGGAAGTGATGCTATTAATTGTGGATTTGGGAAGGGATACTATTCTATGTGGATTTTGGAAGAGATACTGTTCTTTGTGGATTTGGGAAGTGATACTGTTTGTGGATTTGGGAAGTGATGCTATTCTTTGTGGATTTGGGAAGTGATCTTGTGTGTGGATTTGGAAAGGATACTATTCTATGTGGATACTGTTCTTTGTGGATTTGGGAAGTGATGCTTTTCTTTGTGGATTTGGGAAGTGATGCTATTCTTTGTGGATTTGTGAAGTGATTCTGTTTGTGGATTTGGGAAGTGATACCATTCTTTGTGGATTTAGGAAGTGATGCTGTTCTTTGTCGATTTGGGAAGTGATACTATTTGTGGATTTGGGAAGGGATGCTGTTCTTTGTGGATTTGGGAAGAGATACTATTATTTGTGGATTTGGGAAGTGATACTTTTTGTGGATTTGGGAAGGGATACTGTTTGTGGATTTGGGAAGTGATGCTATTCTTTGTGGATTCGGGAAGGGATACTGTTTTTTTCGGATTTGGGAAGGTATACTATTCTTTGTGGATTTTGGAAGTGATGCTATTCTTTGTGGATTTTGGAAGATATACTATTCTTTGTGGATTTGGAAAGTGATGCTTCTCTTTGTGGATTTGGGAAGTGATACTTTTGTGGATTTGGGAAGGGATACTGTTTGTGGATTTGGGAAGTGATGCTATTCTTTGTGGATTTGGGAAGGGATACTGTTTTTGTGGATTTGGGAAGGGATACTATTCTGTGTGGATTTGGGAAGGGATACTGTCTTTGTGGATTTGGGAAGGGATACTATTTTTTGTGGATTTGGGAAGTGATACTGTTTGTGGATTTGGGAAGTGATGCTATTCTTTGTGGATTTGGGAAGATATATTGTTCTTTGTGGATTTGGGAAGGGATACTATTCTTTGTGGGTTTGGGAAGGGATGCTATTTGTGGATTTGGGAAGGAATAATGTTTGTGGATTTGGGAAATGATGCTATTCTTTTTGGATTTGGGAAGGGATACTGTTCTTTGTGGATTTGGGAAGGGATACCATTCTTTGTGGATTTGGGAAGTGATGCTGTTCTTTGTGGATTTGGGAAGTGATACTATTTGTGGATTTGGGAAGGAATACTGTTCTTTGTGGATGTTGGAAGTGATAATATTCTTTATGGATTTGTGAAGGGATACTATTCTTTCTGGATGTGGGAAGGGATAATGTTCTTTGTGGATTTGGGAAGGGATACTATTCTTTTCATATAATGATTGTTATTTGTTAAGCAACAGTGAAATCCATGAAAATTTGTACTCCGCAAAAAACAGAGTTTGCAGTATACTTCAGTAATTACCATATTTACTCGCTTATAAGTAGAATCCAACTGCACAAACAACATAGACCCTTATCTGCCATTATATAATGCACTGGCAGATTAGGGTCTATATTGTTTGTTCTACTGATTACTCCTAACAAACTGCAGAGACCCAGATCTGCCTGCACATTATGTGACGGCACATCTGGGTTTGTACAGTTTACCGTTGGAAATGACTTATAAGCAAGTACATATGGTACAAACAAATTTACACCTTCTTTAGGAGTTGAATGAAGTAGACAGGATATTTTATAAGGTTTGTCTGATAATTTTCTGGTAGCTGGTACTTAGGTAGGCAGGTTTTGGATACAGTTTTTTTTTTTTGCCCGTCCGCCTCCATTTCTATTTAGGGGATATCATATCACCCATGTCCATCCATTATATCACATTCCATCACATCTGTCAAACACATCCATCCATCATGTCACTTTCCATCACATTTATTCAACATGTCCATCCATCTTGTCACTCTCCATTACATGTGTCCAACATGTCCATCCATCATGTCAAATTCCATCATGTCTCAAAAACACAAATTTCATTTCCACTCAATAACTTTTGAAAGACTTCATACATTGAAGCCAAATTTTGGGTGAAGCTTTATGATGACTCGGGTCAGTTTTGATTTTCAACATTTTCATACACAAGTTATGGTTCTTTTTGACTTAGAACTTTTACCTTGCATATTGAAAAAAGCTTCTTCATTTGCACCGTATTGGCAGGGGCAGCTCTGTTGTATGGACACATTGTTTTTATATAGTACATTTGTGATTTACAATATTTTTGAGCAAAATTATATGTATGTTATTACCATGAAATACTCTTTTTAATTCCAACTGTATGTTTAAATTTTTTATGCAAAGGACTTGAGCTTATATAGTTTGTATTCTGTGTAAGAAATAATAACTTGAAAAGAGGTGTCTATTTCAGTATATAAACACCTGTTTTCAATGTTGCAATATCAAACAATCCCCTAGTGCATATTTCTCTTCTGAAATCAATACCTCTTCTCAAGTCATTATTTTGGTTCTAACATGAAATAATAAGCAAAATTCAGGTTGTGTACACTGACAGCACTCCATTGACCAGGTACTGCAGCATGTGAACATATTGCTCAATCATTGGCTGTGCACTCCTGTGATGACATCGCATTGTGATGACATGGCATTGTTACATCACACTGAGCATTACTGTGATGACATCACATTGTTACATCACACTGAGCACTACTGTGATATTGCATTTTTATATCACACTGAGCATTACTGTGATGACATCACATTGTTATATCACACTGAGCATTACTGTGATTGTATGGCATTGTTATATCACACTGAGCATTACTGTGATGACGTTGCATTGTTATATCACACTGAGCATTACTGTTGATGACATTGCATTATTATATCACACTGAGCATTACTGTTGGTGACATTGCATTGTTATTTCAAACTGAGCATTACTGTTGTGACATTGCATTATTATACCACACTGAGCATTACTGTAATGGCATCGCTTTGTTATATCACACTGAGCATTACTGTGATGACATTGCATTGTTATATCACACTGAGCATTACTGTTGGTGACATTGCATTATTATATCACACTGAGCATTGCTGTTGGTGACATTGCATTGTTATATCACACTTAGCATTACTGTTGTGACATTGCATTATTATATCACACTGAGCATTACTGTTCATGACATTGCATTATGATATCACACTGAGCATTACTGTGATTGCATCACATTGTTATATCACACTTAGCATTACTGTGATGACATTGCATTGTTATATCATACTGAGCATTACTGTTGGTGACATTGCATTTTTATATCATACTGAGCATTACTGTTGGTGACATTGCATTATGATATCACACTGAGCATTACTGTGATTGCATCACATTGTTATATCACACTTAGCATTACTGTGATGACATTGCATTGTTATATACACTGAGCATTACTGTTGGTGACATTGCATTTTTATATCATACTGAGCATTACTGTTGGTGACATTGCATTGTTATATCACACTTAGCATTACTGTTGTGACATTGCATTATTATATCACACTGAGAATTACTGTGATTGCATCACATTGTTATATCACACTGAGCATTACTGTTGGTGACATTGCATTATTATATCCTACTGAGTATTATAGTTGGTGACATTGCATTGTTATATCACACTGAGCATTACTGTTGGTGACATCAGATTGTTATATCACACTGAGCATTACTGTTGGTGACATCAGATTGTTATATCATATTGAGTATTACTGTTGGTGACATTGCATTGTTATATCACACTGAGCATTACTGTTGGTGACATTGCATTGTTATATCACACTGAGCATTACTGTTGGTGACATTGCATTGTTATATCACACTGAGCATTACTGTTGGTGACATGTGCCTCCGACCGAGTTAGCTTTTCTTCAAGATAAATACCTCATTCTCTCCATGCATTGTAAAGAAAGAAAAAACATGTTCATGTTAGAATTGCAATATAATTTTTTTTTCTTTTCTTTTTTCAGATAATAATTGATGAAGAAGACTCCTCATCATTTTATAAAGAAGGACTTATCATAAGAGACTTTTACTCCTGGAAGAGAAGTGATAAACATGGAAAACCTCCAAACAAAAATGAGTGAGCACTTTTACTTATATTTGAGTTTAGACTTAGAAATGTAAAATTTAAATTAGGATTCATGCAGTTTCAAAGATGCAATTACAATGTACCATTTGACATCCAAAATGTGGCCAGAATGAGTTCCCACTTCTGTATCCATCTTGAAGGGACTTGTCATGAATTTATGTATTCAGTATTGAATAATCTGCTAGTCAGAGACTGGCCCAATATTTGTGATAAATCATTGAATACAAAATTTTAGTAAACAGGGACCCAGTCTTTATTTATGTAAATTTAATGAGGTTGAAACTCATAAGTACATGCTGATGATGTTCCATTGACATGTTCTCTCTCTCAATATGATTGTGTAAGTAAAACCACATACAAGATCCATTTCTGAGACAGATTTACCCCACAGAAGTAACAAGGCACCAGGCAATCATGATGGCAAATTCCAACAAAAGCATGATGTTCTAGGCCAATTTTAGCAGCCACTTCCGTCCCACAAGACAAGATGGAATTGAGACTTGTGAAAATTGTAAAGAATATTCTTTTGTGTTTTGACAAGAAAAAGAGGCTGTGTGAGCCTATTAAGGCATGTGTGTGTATCACATTGAATACAGTATTGTTTTGTATTTTGTTTCAGGTGGGCCTTGACTCCACAGGAAGTCAATGGATACTATTCCCCAGCTTACAATCATATTGTTTTCCTTGCTGGAATTCTGATACCCCCTCTTTACAATCCAGATGTTCCTAAGTAAGTATATTTTGTCTTTCCATATGATTGAAACATTCTGTGCTTAGGACAGTTGTTGTATTGGTGTAGGCATTTACTGTGAATTCACTATTTTTCAGGAGTACCAGTTTTTGTGGATTTTGTTGTTGCCACAGACCACGAATTTAAAGGCCTTTTTTTCACCATGAGCTTGCTATGAAAATAATAGGACCCATCAAAAATCCACAAATGAAACTTCTGACAAAAATGTTTTTAGCAAAACCATAAAAATTGATACCCACAAAAATAAATGCATTCACAGTAGTTCATTTTATCTGACACTCTTGCATGTACAGTCATGAAACGTAATGGGCATATTCATGGTGGATGGTACTATTCATAATGGGCAAAAGGTGGTCACAGTGATATACTTTTTACACTGCAATGACTTTGCTGGGTACATGGAATTTGCCTTGGCAGAGTAGGTGAGACATACTTGTTGTATAATATATATATATATATATATATATATATATATATATATATATATATATATATATATATATATATATACAGTCAAACCTGTCTACAGTGGCCACCCATGGGAAAAGGTCAAAGTGGCCTTTGTAGACATGTGACCTCTGAAGGCAGGTTCAGCTCTCAAACTTGGTTCATGATAAATACATGTACTATGCACCAAATAGCATTAGTATTAGTAGTAGTTGTAATATGCTATCAAGATACATATATTTAGTTTAGCTAATTAGGAAAAAGAAAAATAATAAAATAAAAAGTTCCACTTTAATCAATCATGTACATTAAATTGTCACTTGTCAGTATAAATGGCATCTAAATAAAATTACTAATTGACAGCTTACCTGTGATTATCAAACACAGGACTGACTTTTTGTTAGGCCAGCTGGTATAATTAGACATGAAAACAGGTATTCACACTTCAAACAATTGATGGATTAAGCAGATGCTCAAACTCACCGAGATCAAAAGAAAGTCTGCTTTTGTCCTTTTGATGATTAGGGAAAAGAAGCTTCCTGAGGCTATTGTTAGTAGCATATAAACTGTAAGGGATATCACAATTGCAGTATACATGTATCTCTACTCATTTGGTGTTATTGTACCTAATCTCTTACACTCCGGATTAATGTTGTTCTCAAAATCGGCCATAATATCTTGCTTACGCTTAATAATCCCTTGGATCTGAGTTCACCCGACTTCTATTTCTGCTGCAACTACACAACTACCTTGTCCACTATCCAGAAAACAAATTGCTTTGATTCTCTCATGTTAGGACAAAAACCACCTTGCTTTCAAAGCCAACAGGTCGACACCTTTGAGTTTGACTGACAGCATTGACTGGACTATGGTAAAACACCTGGACGCTGACCACTGAAAGCAGGTGACCATTAAATACAGGGCATTTATATAAGAAATTTGCCAGGGGGGGGGGATTAGAATGACCGTTCTGACCAGGTGACTGCTGAATACAGGTGACCATTAGGACAGGTTTGACTATATATATATATATAGTCAAACCTGTCACTAGTGGCCACTCATGGAAAAAGGCAAAACTGGCATTTGCACACAGGTGACTGCTGTACACAGGTTCACTATTGAAAATTGGTTTTTGAACAAATACCATGCACCAAATATCATTATTATTATTATTATTATGATTATTATTATTATTATCATTATTATTATTCCAAGATTGTTGTATGTGCACTGTACAACAAAATCATAAGTAAGAGGGCATATGTTGTTTCTTACAAGATTACTGTATCCTGCTCACTTTAATCCATCCTATAAATGAAATCATCATCGACTTAAAAATATGCACCGATCTTGGTTTGTTCATGCTATAAAAACAATATCTGGATTAGTCAGTTGCTCAAGTCACCAAGATCAAAAGACAGTAGGCTTATGTGAGAAGCCTGTGATGAACAGAAAATCAAAAGAAGCCATACATGGCTACTTGTTGTGACCCATGAACCAAAACTTCACTTGCCTTTACGGACACTTGTTGAATATTGAATGTCCCCTGACCCTAATAAGAAGGGATGTAACTCGTATCACTTCTCAAAGACGAACTTTTTTCTTCAGAGATAGCTTTAATTCACAGGCAAATAGATGAAGATATCTAACTATACCTGTAACACTGGCACTGGCACAAAAGGTGACTTCCATTTTTGCTGCAATAACACATCGACATTTCCCACCATCCAGCAAACAAATTGTTTCGACCTTCTACCCTAATGATAAAAACTGCCTTGCTTTCAAATCTGACATATTGACACCTTTGAGTTATAGTGTCAATTTGACTGGAGTTATGAGTACAAGCAAGATAAGAAATGCTTGCACATCAATTCACATGATATATCTTTATATCAACAAAGCTTCCTCATGAATAAAACATTCAGTTTGCATAGACAAAACAGTCAATGTGCATATGCTCTAGTAGCCATTGTGAACAGGTGACCACTGAGTAAAAGTGACTTTTAGGTTTGACTATATATATTCTGTGCAGTTCTTGTTGTACCTGCACTTATTTTTCAATATTTTATATTCATTTTACATTTCAAAGTTCAAATATGAAGCCCTTTGCAACTTACGCAAAAGTTCTTGGCTAAATTGTTTTGTCACTTTTAACTCCATCAAAACCAGGATATGCTGATAGCATGCCAGAGGTTGACTATAAATGAGATCTACATTTTGATATATAAAACCCATTTTAAAAAAAATCATATTTTTTTTTTTGATAAGAACATTTATTGATTGTCTTGGCTCACTCCATTTTTAGGTATGTATTGTGGATTTTGACGGATGTCACTATAAATAATCTGTCCAGGAAAAGTCAGTCTTGTTTATCTGAGGAAATCTTTGGCCATAAAATCTCTCAGATAATCCAGGGTGTTTGATAAATGAGTTTAAAATATATTGCTTCTCAAAACATTGGGAGGAGACCATTCCATTTTATGGATAAAGAGGAATTCCAAATAAACAGTTAAATCTTGGATGATGACTATGGCTCTTTATTTAATGTACAGTAAAAACAGGGAGTATGAAATTTGCTTGCGAATGTAACTCTTCCACCCCTACAACATTAATGTTTATGTTCCAGTGTTAGTGACTAACTAGCTACACATCATGTTATGATATAGCTGTATTAGCAATACATTTGTCAAATGGCACATGTACATCTAAGTAATCTTAGCCAAGGTCTGCATTTTAAGAAAAAAAAAGGACAATTATAATAGCAATTCCATAGCTGTATAATGACTTGGAAACTTGAATAAAAGACTGTTATAGCTAATGTACCAAGCTAGGATGATGATGAAGATGAAAGGGAGAGTTTGTGCATCAGACTGGTTTGTCTGGATATATATATATATATATATATATATATATATATATATATATATATATATATATATATATATATATATATATATATATATATATATATCAGTGAAATCACAATGTAGAGTCGCACCAGTTTATCGGCGTTTGTGTTGTTTTTTATTTTGAATATATATATATATCACATATCCACAGGGATATATATCACATATCCACAGGGGAAATGTCTCTTGTGGCAAAATAAGTCGAGTTTTCATCAAATTAGTATAGTTTGGAGTCTTTTGTTTTCAAAGATATATACTTTGATACATTGTCTATGTTTTTGAGTTTATACAGAAGTATGTAGGTTGCTGTGATTAGTATATACACAAAAAAAGTCAGTGCAACATCATGACATCTCACAACAAGAATAAAAGCAAATTCATATCATGGTATGATAACTCATTTTGCATGAAATAATTTAATTCTCCTTCATGTTTTATAAATCACAATAATCAATTTTATGTGTAAATAAGCAGGAGCTACTGTGTATACTCACATTCAAGCTGATACCAACTGCAAACTGCATAGACCCAGATCTGCCATTGCAAAATGCACCGGCAGATCTGGGTCTATGCAGTTTGTAAGGACTAATCAGTAGAACAAACAATATAGACCCTGATCCACCAGTACATTATGTGAGGGCAGATCAGGGTCTATGTTGTTTGCATTTGGACAGAGCTTATACGCAAGTATATACGGTATCTGTTTCAGTATTGTTAAGAAAAGCAGGAAGCAAAAACAATACCTGTTCAATTATGTCATGATATGGTACATTTACCCTTTTATTTTTTTACAACTACAAACTCCACACTTCCCTATAATAAGTTTTACTAATGTATCATGGCATGGATTCATCATCATCATTTATGCAATTTCAATTAAGATTTGATGACGAGTAAACAGTGAATATGCAAATCAAATGGGCAAATATGGATCTGAAACACTCTCAGAGAAATATAATATCCAGTTGACATCTTTATTTACCTTCAAGTTTTGATAGCAAAGATTGAAGATTGTTCAAGGTACTGGACCATGATTGATGGTCATAACTGAAGTCTTTAATTAAGTTTCATTGGTACATGCACTAATCTAGATTTATAGCTAACATTTTGGTACTGTTTAATTGTCCTACCATGAAATTCACTAAGGGATGTCTTTGGTAATTGTAACTGTAAATAAATGGTTTGGCTTGCTATTTATACTCATGAATAAGTTGGATTCAACTGCAAACTGCATAGACCAGATGTTGCATAATGCACAAGCAGATCTGGTTCTATGCAGTTTGTTAGGACTAATTAGAAGAACAAACAACATAGACTCTTTTCTGCTGGCACATAATACGACAGCAGAACAAGGTCCATGTTGTTTGCAGTTGGACCCAACTTATAAGTGAGTATATATGGTATATCATCACTCATTTGTTGTGATGACTGTGATTAAGATGAATTCCAAATATCAATCCATATCTTTTTTAAGTTACCATGGTCATCAACACAAACAAGTTAGCATACTGGTGATGGAAGTTAGGCCATACATACATATCCTTTCCTCATGTTCTTCTTCTTAAAAAACAAACCCTTTCATTGCATGTCAAATTCTATCATTGTTTGCTTTAGTTGGTATTTTACTCTTTCAATACAGTATGTAATTGCTTATAAGTCAGGTTCAACTGCAAACAACATAGACCCTGATCTGGCATTGCATAATATGCTGGCAGATCAGGGTCTGTGTTGTTTGTTCTACTGATTACTTCTAACAAACTGTATAGACCCAGATCTGCCAGCACATTATGAGGTGGCAGATCTGGATCTATGAAGTTATGACCATCTTTAACCCCTTAAACACTTCACCTTTCAGGGTGTACAGAATTTTATAACCATCTTGAACCCCATGCACCCTTCACCTTCCAGGGTGTACAGAATGTTATGACCATTTAGAACTCGATACACACTTCATCTTCCAGGATGTGCAGAATGTCATGACCATCTTGACCTCCATACACCCTTCACCTTCCAGCATGTGCAGAATGTCATGACCATCTTGACCTCCATACACACTTCTCCTTCCAGGGTGTGCAGAATGTTATGAACATGATGAACAACATGGTTCAAAATGGTCATAACATTTCATACACCCTGATAGACTAACATGTAATAAAGTTTTATCTCATAAACCTTACATAAGCTTTTTTGTTTAAAGAATAACACATAGGAATCTCTTAGCTACATTGTTGGCTAGCCAGACGATTGTTTACAAACAGTGCACTAGTTGTAGCAGTTACCACCCTTGGGCTGAAAAAATCCTCACTGGACAACTCACGAATAAGCATTGTTTAATTAAAATCTAGCCTCTTTTTGGTGGATAATTTCCACTGATAAATAAATTACACAGTAACTCATTTCTGTATAATAAATAAACAATTTGTCACATGTTTGAATCATAAATTAGACATTTGCATTTTGACTTTTGTACTGGAGGTTATCCACCATTTTCTTTTACCCAGTTGTTTATTGCCAGTTGTTATGTGACTTACTTAATACCCTACTTGTTAGGCACATGATCAGTATATAGCGATCATACCACTAGTTCATTTCCCATTGAACTTAATGTTAATATATTAAAAAATAACAATAATTTCTTCATTAGATTGGCATACTTGCTGAGGGCCTCAAGGGAGAATAGTATATTATACTAACTGAGATACAATTGTAAAATAAAGTGTTTATTGTTTTATTGTTATTATTATTATTATTATTATTATACAAACTACATATAGCTCCATTCATTGTATTTAGAGAAATTTGTTTCAGCCCTGAAAAACAGGTGCTTAGTGTCATGTTTTTGAGGCTCGTGCTGCTATACAGGGGGACTCCCTGGTCTGCACCTAATAACATAGCCTTGCACCAAGAGTCCATGTGCTATTTTGTCAGTAGGAAATTAAATACAGGATATCAAAATAAAAGTAAATATTTTGTTGTCGACTATAGTATATAGATTAAAGTTTGTGAATTTAATAATGGAGGAAACAAATTGAATCCATTTATTAGCCAATGGACACATCTCAAAAGATTTAGTACTCTGTTTTTTATTACCCCACCAGTAGACTGTTTCCCTGGCTGTAAAATAATTAGTGGTCTGACACCTGTAACCTCGTTGGATTGTAGTACACTACACTAGAATAATTTTTAACAGAAATACAGGATTTTATACCAATCATATTCCTGGAATTTTGTTTATGGGGTAATAAATTGTGTCATGCATGTCTGTCCATCCTGTCCAGGTATGAACACATTTGTTGTCTGTCCATCCTGTCCAAGTATGAACACATTTGTAGTCTGTCCATCCTGTCCAGGTATGAACACATTTGTAGTCTGTCCATCCTGTCCAAGTATGAACACATTTGAAATCTGTCCATCCTGTCCAGGTATGAACACATTTGTAGTCTATCCATCCTGTCCAGGTATGAACACATTTGTAGTCTGTCCATCCTGACCAGGTATGAACACATTCGTAGTCTGTCCATCCAGTCCAGGTATGAACACATTTGTAGTCTGTCCATCCTGTCCACATTTGTAGTCTTGAAACCTACCACCACTTAACTTTGCGAGTTAAATCAGTCTTAAAAACAGATCTTAACATATGTCTTATTGAGCACTGTCTTATTGGGCACTGTCTTATTGGGCACTGTCTTGTTGAGCACTGTCTTATTGGGCACTGTCTTATTGGGCACTGTCTTATTGGGCACTGTCTTATTGAGCACTGTCTTATTGAGCACTGTCTTATTGGGCACTGTCTTGTTGAGCACTGTCTTATTGGGCACTGTCTTATTGAGCACTGTCTTATTGGGCACTGTCTTATTGAGCACTGTCTTATTGGGCACTGTCTTATTGAGCACTGTCTTATTGGGCACTGTCTTGTTGAGCACTGTCTTATTGGGCACTGTCTTATTGGGCACTGTCTTATTGAGCACTGTCTTATTGGGCACTGTCTTATTGAGCACTGTCTTATTGGGCACTGTCTTATTGAGCACTGTCTTATTGGGCACTGTATTATTGAGCACTGTCGTATTGGGCACTGTCTTATTGAGCACTGTCGTGTTGAGCTCTGTCTTATTGGGCACTGTCTTTTTGGGCACTGTCTTATTGAGCACTGTCTTATTGGGCACTGTCTTATTGAGCACTGTCTTATTGGGCACTGTCTTATTGGGCACTGTCTTGTTGAGCACTGTCTTATTGGGCACTGTCTTATTGAGCACTGTCTTGTTGGGCACTGTCTTATTGGGCACTGTCTTATTGAGCACTGTCTTATTGGGCACTGTCTTATTGGGCACTGTCTTGTTGAGCACTGTCTTATTGAGCACTGTCTTATTGGGCACTGTCTTATTGAGCACTGTCTTGTTGGGCACTGTCTTATTGGGCACTGTCTTATTGAGCACTGTCTTATTGAGCACTGTCTTATTGGGCACTGTCTTATTGGGCACTGTCTTATTGAGCACTGTCTTATTGGGCACTGTCTTATTGAGCACTGTCTTATTGGGCACTGTCTTATTGAGCACTGTCTTATTGAGCACTGTCTTATTGAGCACTGTCTTATTGGGCACTGTCTTATTGGGCACTGTCTTATTGAGCACTGTCTTATTGGGCACTGTCTTATTGGGCACTGTCTTATTGGGCACTGTCTTATTGGGCACTGTCTTATTGAGCACTGTCTTATTGAGCACTGTCTTATTGGGCACTGTTTTATTGGGCACTGTCTTATTGAGCACTGTCTTGTTGGGCACTGTCTTATTGAGCACTGTCTTGTTGGAAGAGAGAGGATGTGCTACCAGAGTGGAGAGCTTGCAACATTGAACAGGGGAGTTAAATCTTCTAGTATGTACATATATATGATGGGAACACTGGCATCATATAGGTGGGGGTTTCTTTTAATGATGAGATTTAACCTCATGAATTTACCCAGATTTTAGTTTTTGGTAAAATTAGCACACAGTTAGGATATATCTTTAGATTCAGTGTTTTTCTTCCTAATTGTCTCTTTCCTTTCTCTTTCAGATCATTTAACTTCGGTTCATTTGGATTTATTGTTGGACATGAGCTTACACATGGCTTTGACAATATAGGTGAGCACATGATCTTATGAAAACTCAAACATGGTAACCCAAGTCAAAATCAAAGATGGTAAATATACAAAAGTATCCAGATGGATTCCTTGGTATGCCAGGCTAAAGCCACTACTGTAAATGCAGAGTATGTTGTTAATATCAAATATTGTCAAGTCATGTATATACATTTCCCAATTTTAGTTGTTTGGAACAATGAAATCTACAGCAGTCCTATGTTAAAATAAATGTTGCCATTACAGATTTCTGGCTATAATGACTTTTGACACTCAAGAGACAAATGAATGGGAATGAAATATTTCACCATTATGAACATGCTTTGGGGACCCACATTGTTTATTATAGTCAGTGAGTAGTCTTGTAATTTCTTACAATATACATGTATTTTTATAAATATTGTTGGTAAGTAATTATGATCAGATGTCTTGAGGAAGGCCTGTTTTCCATTGTTCATCTCAATTAGCACAAGTTTGTTTTTGCTACTCTTCCTAAACTACTTGAAGGATTGCCATGAAACATTACACAAAACATTCATCCCAAGGTCTAGTTGGTCCTAAATGAAAGACATCCAGTATGGTCACCACAGCAGCTAGCTTGAAAATCTTGTTATTGCTACTCCTCCTGAATGGATGATCATATCAACATGGGGTTTTCACTAAAAGACTTATTATGATGTCTAGTTGGTCATAAATGAAAATAGTGCCAATCTGATGGCAAATATGGCCACTATAGCAACCAACTTGAAAATCTTCTTATCACTATTCACATGAACAGAAAGTCATATTATTGGCATGGGGTTTTCACCATAAGACTTCTTATGATATCTAGTTGGTCCTAAATGAAAATGGTGCCACCTGGAAAACTAATATGGCCAGTACAGAGGCAATCTTGAAAATCTTGTGTTTGCTAATCCACCTGAATGGATGGTCATATCAAACATGGGGTTTTCACTAAAAGATTTCTTATGATGTCTAGTTGATTCTAAATGAAAATGGTGCTGATCTGAAATCCAGTACGGCCACCACAGCAGCCATCTTGAAAAATCTTGTTATTGTTGCTCCTCCTGAACAGAAAGTCATACATGTATCTGCATGAGGTTTTCACTGGAAAACTTATTATCGTATCTAGTTGGTCTTAAAAAAAGTTGTTCCAATCTTATATCCAATATGGCCACCACAGTGGCCGTCTTGAAAATCTTGTTATTGCTACTTCTCCTAAATGGATAGTCATGTCAACATAGTGTTTTCACCAGAAGTCTAATTATGATATCTAGTTGGTCCTGAATGAAAAGGGTGCCAATCTGATGTCAAATATGGCTGCCACAATGAACATATTGAAAATCTTATAACTAATTCTCCTGAATGGATGGTCATATCAACAGTTTTCACCAAAAGTCTTCTAATGGTGTCAAGTTTGTCTGAAATAAAAATGGTGACAATCTTACATCCAATATGGTCACAGTGGCTAATTTGAAAATCTTATCACTCAAGAATATCAGAGATGGTTTTAAAAAAAAACATTTAAAAAGATGAAACGGTCTTATCTTGAATTCCTGGAAATTCTTTTTGGAAAGTAGAGCATCAGTTCCTCCCTCTCTTGAACATCCCTCCTGACCAGAGGTCACCAGCTTTATATGGCCAGAATGGTACTGACGAATTTGTGTTTAAAAGTACCCCACTAGGATAGCCACCCCTCTAATGCAGCCAACAGCCAGCATATTAGTGCAATAACTGTCAAATTTACCCCTCTTATAGGACCACTTTCCTGCTGCAGAAGAGGTGGGCTTATGAGAGGGAAAATGACTAGTCAAATGTCAGACCAGTTATTTACCAACACTTCAAGACCGTAGAGTATTAGAGTAATTTAAACTCTACTGACCTGTGCATCATTTAGAAATCAGAGGCGCTATATGCATCATGATACAAGTACCGTATATACTCGCGTATAACTGGGTCCAAATGCAAACAACATAGACCCTGATCTGCTGTCGCATAATGCGCTGGCAGATCAGGGTCTATGTTGTTTGATCTACAGATTAGTTCTTACAAACTGCATAGACCCAGATCTGTCGGGGCATTATGTGATGGCAGATCTGGGTCTATGCAGTTTGCAGTTGGTATTGGTTTATACACGAGTATATACAGTAAATTAAATTATATATGTCACGATCTGATTTATCTTTGCTTGGTGTATCAGTAATTCTTTGTTCATAGGAAAAGAGGAGAGAAAAATTTGGTTTTTGTTTATTTCTATTTCTTGTTTCTTATATATATATATCATGATAAGCAATATTTTTGTGAGTTGTATCGATGCATCGTCTCAGCTCCAAGGTATTGCTTTATGATAAATCATAAATTACTGACTTCAGCCAACACATGCATTGGCAGTAATAAAACTACTGATGTGCATTGATGAATCATTTCACCTCTTATGACCTGTAAAGGAATTGCTTAAAATATTCAAGTTGTGTCCAAGAAGAAGAGATTTTAAGTGCTACAGGGTAAGAAACCTACTTTTTTTAGCCTTTATTTTTAATTACCATGATCAGTATGTGAGAGACAGTGATCTAAAAAGAAAAGGCTCAAAATGGCAAATTTCTGCCTGTTACCACTAACATCACTTGAAACAAGTAAAAAAAATGTGGTTGTCGAATACATTATTGTTTTTATTGGGTTAAAATCGATGGAGAAATACCAAAGAACTAGCCCCACAGGTACAAATATCTGGATCTGGCAACTCGGCTGAAAATGTTTGTGTATTCGACTATAGAATGAAGGCATATTTGTATGCATATGTGGATGGGCCATTTATATTTTCATGTTGCTAAAGCAATTTTTCAAATGTTTTCATACATTTTTTAACACATTCAACGTGAGAATTTTTGGGTTGTGGGGGAGGGGGGCATATGTGCTTTACCAACACAAATCTAGTTATTTTATTCAGAGCAATAACACTTTCAATTCAGAGCTCCAGAGTTGTGTTTTTATTTTTATATTTTTCACGATTTCTTTTGATTAACTCCAATTAATTTATATATTCATTTATTTTTTTAGTTAGTTAGTTTGGTTGGTTGTTTTTTCTTTGTGTCCTAATATATGGTAGAGAAAATAACAGGTATGAGCTCTTGAAGAGGTAAAGCAGGAAGGCATTTTGACCTTCTTATGAGAGAATAATTCACCAAGGATGAAATTAATATGAAATTAGACATTGCCTACCAGTAAATCTCAAGCACAGCTGACCAAATCTGACTGAGGACATTGCGTGAACAAAATTGCGAT
Source organism: Margaritifera margaritifera (assembly GCA_029931535.1). Lineage (NCBI taxonomy): Eukaryota > Metazoa > Mollusca > Bivalvia > Unionida > Margaritiferidae > Margaritifera > Margaritifera margaritifera. The sequence goes on along the minus strand of JAQPZY010001376.1, from coordinate 583,062 downwards.
TTCTTACACTGTAACATGTACAGGTTTCTGGTCTTTGCTAAAGAAACTATGCTGCACAGTATGGTATGTCTCTTGATTTTTTTTTCTCCCCAATTAGTGTCAATTTCAAACTTTTTGACTGGTTTTTAACTAGTTACACAATATTGCTTTGTTAAGGAAAAAAAGAGATCAGAATCAGTCATTCCATTCAAGATCTTTGTTTTTTTTTTGTAAGTTCAACAAAATTTGATTTTAAGATAGATTTCAGCTCTATGAATTTTTTTTAAAACATACACTATGGAAAACTGTATATGCATTATAATAGATGTTTGCTTCACCCGTTGTTGATGATCACTATAATTTTGTCATGCTTTGAATTTATAATGCAGGTACCATAATACAATGAATATTCATGACAATTGTTATAAAATGTTGTAATTCAGGTCGAATTCTTTTCACAGGTAGGGAATATAATAAATATGGCAACATGGAAAACTGGTGGACGAACATCTCAACCAAGGGATTCCTTGAGCATTCACAATGCTATGTGGACCAATACTCCAATTTTGAAATGAAAGGAGTTCATGTGAGTACCGTCTGTCTGTCTGTTCATACTTATGCTTGTCACTTGAGACTGTATTTACATATGCATATATTAAATGGAAAATGAAAACATTGAAACATTTAATATTACAAATAAACAAATATATTATATTTAAAAATGTCCTAATTAGGAGCACTCATTCAATGTTCAGAATTGGAAGGTGTCATTGTTACTGAGGACAAGTGGTTTTTTTTAAAGAATAATTAGGACTGGCCAATATTCATTGATATTTGGTAGTAGTTGCAAAGATAGTGGGTGTAGTCTCAGAAGAGTTTGTCTTGTAATTTGCAGTAACAAAGGGGAAACCTTTTGTTGCATTATTTCTCCCATTGATTTTAATACCTAGTAATATATATATAACACAGGTAAGAATGATAAAGCCATCTGATTTTACATGCTTACATTCAACAGAAAAGACATACCATGTCATAGTTCTCAAAGCATGCATTCACTTTAATTTAAAGGACATGCATTCACTCTAACTTAAAGGGCATAAATTGAATTTAACTTAAAGGGCATGAATTCACTCTAACTTAAAGGGCATAAATTGACTTTAAGTTAAAGGGCATGCATTCACTCAAACTTAAAGGGCATAAATTGACTCCAACTTAAAGGACATGCATTTACTCTAACTTAAAGGACATGCATTTACTCAGACTTAAAGGACATGCATTTACTCTAACATAAAGGACATGCATTTACTCTAACTTAAAGGACATGCATTTACTCTAACTTAAAGGACATGCATTTACTCTAACTTAAAGGACATGCATTTACTCAGACTTAAAGGACATGCATTTACTCTAACATAAAGGACATGCATTTACTCTAACTTAAAGGACATGCATTTACTCTAACTTAAAGGACATGCATTTACTCTAACTTAAAGGACATGCATTTACTCAAACTTAAAGGACATGCATTTACTCTAACTTAAAGGACATGCATTTACTCTAACTTAAAGGACATGCATTTACTCAGACTTAAAGGACATGTATTTACTCAGACTTAAAGGACATGCATTTACTCAAACTTAAAGGACATGCATTTACTCAGACTTAAAGGACATGCATTTACTCAGACTTAAAGGATATCATTTACTCTAACTTAAAGGACATGCATTTACTCTATCTTAAAGGGCATAAATTGACTCCAACTAAAAGGTCACGTATTGACTCTAGCTTAAAGGCCATGCACTCACTCTAACTTAAAGCATACAATACATTCAACCGACATCACTCATTAAACATTCATTAACTCTTGAATTGGATCATGTCACCATGGCTTCATTACAAGTCATGTACATATATATTACTGTGACAGATACAGCTGGTGCTTACATGCATACCTGTGACATCTCTCAGTGTTAGGAAAAATCTCTCAGAATTTTTAACCATCTCAAGTCTCACTCCTCTAAGACAAATTTCTTACAGAACAAGAGGTTTCTTATGCTAAAAGTTTTTTCCTTTGTAACGTTTTGAACCAGATGACCATACCATGCAAGTATTTTCTTACATGTCTGTATAAACTTATTGATGGAATATTAGGTGCCATTCAGTTGAGATTGTGTGCCACACAACCTGCATCTTACTAATCTATGGTAAAAGAAAACTCAAAGGATTTGTTTGCATTTTGCATTTGTACTTGCAGATAAACTCACAAAAAATCAGATCTCAAAGAATTTAATAAAGTACCAAAGAATATTTTGTAAAATCTTTCAGCTTAGGTATTAGACGTATCACAGGTATATATGCAATTCCTCTGTAAAATAACAATGCAAATAGTACTAGTTTTCACTAGTGTTTTGTTTGTGTAGATTTTAAGGCACTTTTAACACATTATTGGTTATATCATGCCAAGAAAGTGGGAGCTAAGTGCCTTTCCCAAGAACACACCAAAACAGTGAACTTGGGCTGACCTGGTCATGTGTTGAACCTGCGACCCTTGGATTATGAGTCTGATGTTTGACCAACTGAACTACCGTGGCTCCTGGCTCTCATTAAGACATGCTAGTTGAATGAAATGAGATTTACTCTCAGTAATAATTTTAATTTAATACTCCATTTGAGTTTCTTTGATTCAGAGTAAAAGTGATATTTTTTTCCCTTTTTCAATTTGAATCTAGTTAAATGGGAAGACAACTCTGTCGGAGAACATAGCTGACAATGGAGGCCTCAAGATGGCACTAGCTGCATATCGAGCATGGAGAAACCAGCATGGTGAAGATTCTCTCACTCTTCCTGGACTACAATATACAGCAGATCAACTATTTTTCTTAGGGACTGCACAGGTAAATGTTGCGAATAGTTTGATTTGTTACACAACCATATTTATCTTTCTCTCTCTCCTCCCCTTCTATCACTGACTTTGTATCTTTCTGTCAGTCTCATTAAGTGTCCATCTTTCTATCATTGTACATATCTATTTGTCTACCAATTTACCCATTTATCTGCCTATTTATCTATCCTTCATATAACTACATTATTTGTTAGCTTGCCTGGCAGTGAGGCCAAGTGAGCTTGTGTTATGGCCCTGTGTCTGTCATGCACTGTCTGCCATGTATCAACATTGCTATTTTATACTTCTTTTCAAAAACTGCAGAGCCAATTCCAGCCAAACTTGGTAGCTTCCATAGCAACCACAATTTCAGTAAAATCTTGGTAGCCTTCTTAGCAACAATATGGAAAACCTATTCAGCTTTTCCAGATGTGTTTTTCAACCCAAGGCACTTATTACTTACTACTACTACTTTTACTGTTAAGACCAATGTATGTCAGGTGAGCAATACCAGGCCCACTTACGTCTCTTGTTGGTTATGCAGCATTGTTTTCTTTTCAAAATGTTCAAGGCTTTTCTTGTATATTTGTATTTGCAGGTTTGGTGCACACATATCACTGATGCTTTCATCAAGACGGCAGTTTTAACAGATGTTCATTCTCTTGCAAAATTTCGGTAAAAATACCTTTATGTACATCACTTCACATCATTGATACAACATGTCATGAACTTATTACCAATTTTCCTTTTTGGGGGGATGATGGTGGATACAGTTGTACCCACCAACATTGCCATCATGAAGATACCTGCATCCCAGCATAAGATCACTGAGTTTGTGTATGATCCAGATGTATCACAGTGTCCTTTGTCTTTCAGCCCAACTTGGCACCATTTTTCTTTCCAATTTGTTCAGACACGAAATATAGTGCCTTGTATATTAAATTTTGTTCACAAAGGTGAAAAAAAAGAAAAATTTATGGTTTAGATCCATTTTTACTTTGCAGCTCATTATCAGATCATTATGTTTATTGACCGAGATAAATGCTGTCTTGGCTTATGTAAGAATCTCAGGATAAATTCTTACCATGTCAGGTTCAAAAATTACTTATCAAAATTAAGTGTATGTCATATAATTGAATAATTGAACATCATCTTTGAACTTTTGTATGAAGATTATCAGCTTATTGTATGATCTACATTCCTTCTTTGTCATGAGAATAAACAAAGTCGACCGCGTAGGTTTGTGTTCGGTGTTTTCAAGCATGCCATGTGCAATCAGAGTGAAGAGTCAAGGTAAGACTTTAGATTTTTTAAAATTATTTCTTTATGCATAAACATTATTGTACCGGCCTTTCTCCTCACTTTGTTGTAGATCAGCAAAACATTGTAAAGTGGGTCTCTGTCATTCATTACCATTATGTATTCAGTTCAGCAGGGTACAACATGATCCACAGAAGATAAAAATTGACCATACTGCCAATCCACTCACCTGTCTGTCACGCCTAAGAACTGACCAATCACATGCCTGCAGTCCTAAGAACTGACCAATCACATGCCTTTTTTGTCTCTCTTTCTTTGTATAATGTATTTACATTTTGTCATTATTTGCACTTGTAATACAGGCTAAGATCCACTTTGATGTTATTAATTAGTGTGAGACTTCATTTATTTCTATAAACTGTGGCTGCAGGGAGTTCAGAAATCATTAATTATTGATGACCTGTATAGATTTAGGAAATGCCGGAATGGTTATGTAACTTGGAAATCTTGCTGAAAAAGCTTAAATATTTTCAGTTACACTAGATTACAGTGACTAGAGCAGGGAAGTAGTAGAATAGTTGGTCATCAAACAAAACTACAAGTTATGGGATGCAGTTCTAAGTCCTAGATCTACATATAGAACTGGTCAGTTTGGGACTTCATTTATTTCTTCAAACTGCTGCTATGCATGGAGCCCAGACCTCATTAATTATTAATGACCTGTATAGGTTTAGGAAATGCCCAGCTGGTTACATAACTTTGTAATCTGGCAGAAAAGACTTAAATATGTTAATTTTTACAAGAGTACAGTAGCTAGAACAGCAAAGTGGTAGAAAGTTGGTCATCAAACAAGACAACAAGCTTATGAGATGCAGTTCCAAGCCATAGATCTACCCATAGAACTGTAACATGCTTCTGTATGTAAGTCAATCTGTTACCCTTTTCATTTCCACACAATAACTTTAGTTTTACAAAATCTACCTTTACAAATCTTTATTGATGGCTTGCATATGGGGTAAGGAAGAAACCTGTTGATGTTGGGGTCAAAAGGTCAAGATCACTCTGAGTGAAAGAAGAAAAATGGCTTCTGCACAATAACATTAGTTCTACAGCACAGACCTGCACCAGATTTTGTGGATGGCATGCACCTGGAGTATGGAAGAATCCTTTCAAGTTTAAGGTCAATGGTCATGATCACTGTGGCTAAAAAAAATTAAAAATGGTTTCTGTGTAAAAACTTTAGTTCTGGACCAGGTCACCAAAATTTGTGGATGGCTTACTCTTTGGGCAAGAATGAAGCTTATTGATTTTGTGGTCAAAAGATCAAAGGTCAAGGTGTTTGTGACTGAAAGAAGAAAAATGTTTTTTGTATAATAACTTTAGTTCTAGACTACATACCTTGACCAAAATTTGTGGAGTGCTTGCAGTTATGGTAAAGAAGAGACGTATTGATTGAATCAAACGATTAAAGGCACATACACTGACCAAAGGTCCAGATCATTGAGATCCATTAGTCAATAATCTCCAGGGTCAACCAACCAATGCCTACATAGGGAACTAGAAAAGACCGGGTGGGAGTACAATATGCCGTTCATAGTACTGTTGGTTTTAGCTCATCTGGCCATAAAGTTAAGTGAGCTCATAGCATGGTCCTGTGTCTGACATGGGTCATCAGTCATCCGTTGCAGGTCAACTTCTTCTCAAAAACCACTGTGCCAGTTTAATTCAAACTTAGTAGGAATGTTCCTTAGAATAAGTTCTACTAAAATTATGTTCAGGGTGCCTCCCCTAGCAGTGGTGTGGTTTCCATAGCAACCAAAATGGAAAACTTAGTTACAACTTCTTCACCAGAATGGCTCAGATAATTTTGATCAAACATGGTAGGAATGTTCTTAGCACATGCTCTGTACAAATTTTGTCCTGGATGTGGCTTCCCTATAAATGGTGTGGCTTCCATTGCCAACATATGAAAAACCTATTTTCAACCTCTTCCACTGAATGACCTTGCCAATTTTGATCAAACTTGATACTGAATGTGTCAATGCTCTATCAAGGTTGTGTCTGGGCTGGCTCCCCAAGCAGTGGTGTGGCTTTCATAGCAACTGGGTAGAAAACCAACCAATGATACTCATCTATCAAGTATGGCTAATTTGTTAATGATACATATATTTTAAAAAAAGCACCTATACAACAACCTTCTGTCTAAAATTGCTTTACTATATCAGACTAGATGTGATAGGTAGAGTTCTAGCATGAATACCTTTCAGGTAGAGTCCTAGCATGAATACCTTTAAGGTAGAGTCTTAGCATGAATACCTTTCAGGTAGAGTCTTAGCATGAATACCTTTAAGGTAGAGTCTTAGCATGAATACCTTTAAGGTAGAGTCTTAGCATGAATACCTTTCAGGTAGAGTCCTAGCATGAATACCTTTAAGGTAGAGTCTTAGCATGAATACCTTTAAGGTAGAGTCTTAGCATGAATAAATTTCAGGTAGAGTTCTAGCATGAATACCTTTCAGGTAGAGTCCTAGCATGAATACCTTTAAGGTAGAGTCTTAGCATGAATACCTTTCAGGTAGAGTCCTAGCATGAATACCTTTAAGGTAGAATCTTAGCATGAATACCTTTAAGGTAGAGTCTTAGCATGAATACATTTCAGGTAGAGTTCTAGCATGAATACCTTTCAGGTAGAGTCCTAGCATGAATACCTTTAAGGTAGAGTCTTAGCATGAATACCTTTAAGGTAGAGTCTTAGCATGAATACCTTTCAGGTAGAGTTCTAGCATGAATACCTTTCAGGTAGAGTCCTAGCATGAATACCTTTAAGGTAGAGTCTTAGCATGAATACCTTTCAGGTAGAGTTCTAGCATGAATACCTTTAAGGTAGAGTCTTAGAATGAATACCTTTCAGGTAGAGTTCTAGTATGAATACCTTTAAGGTAGAGTCCTAGCATGAATACCTTTCAGGTAGAGTTCTAGCATGAATACCTTTCAGGTAGAGTCTTAGCATGAATACCTTTAAGATAGAGTCTTAGCATGAATACCTTTAAGATAGAGTTCTAGCATCAATACCTTTCAGGTAGAGTTCTAGCATGAATACCTTTCAGGTAGAGTCTTAGCATGAATACCTTTAAGGTAGAGTCCTAGCATGAATACCTTTAAGGTAGAGTTCTAGCATGAATACCTTTAAGGTAGAGTTCTAGCATGAATACCTTTCAGGTAGAGTCCTAGCATGAATACCTTTAAGGTAGAGTCCTAGCATGAATACCTTTCATGGAGAGTCCTAGCATGAATACCTTTCAGTCATACAGAAAATGCCAGTGCACCATCTAGTCCACCAGCTCAAAGTAGAAACATAGTTAAACGATACCACCAATTTATACCAAATAGCTGGAAATTATCCTGACATTGGTGTATCTTTCAACCCAAGGATCTACATTTACATTTTAGACCCATGTGTGCCAGGTGAGTAATATTATACCCACTTGGGCCTCTTGTTTTTATTTTCCCTCTTGGGTGCATTGCTTCACTTTTTGCAATAAATCATTATAGCTGGGTCAATATACATACAGTCCAACATATGGATAAGAGTCTGATAAATATACAATCCAGTGAATCGTCCTGGACGTAATAGTTATAGATGAGAAAAAGGGCAACCTTGAATGGCAAAATAAAAAACTTTCTTTCCCTTTTACCCAATAAATTTTAAATTTTTAGCTTGCATGTATTCAAAGTTATTTGATGTTGGCAGGTCTAAAGCTTGCTATCTGATATCATGTTCCATTCATACATCATAGATGTTAGTTATCCCTGCTTCCATTCATACATAATAGATGTTGGTTATCCTGGATATCATGTTCCATTCATAGATAATAGATGTTGGTTATCCCGGATATCATGTTCCACTCATACATCGTAGATGTTGGTTATCTCGAATATCATGTCCCACTCATACATCGTAGATGTTGGTCATCTCAGATATCATGTCCCACTCATACATCGTAGATGTTGGTCATCTTGGATATCATGTCCCACTCATACATCATAGATGTTGGTTATCTCGGATATCATGTCCCACTCATACATCATAGATGTTAGTTATCCATCCATAGCTGATCTTAATTATCAGCAATCTACTGCCCAAGGATAATGCTTTCTGACATGTCTATATGTATCAGTAACAGGACTCCTTTATTTTTATCTACATGTCTATATGTATCAGTAACAGTACTCCTTTATTTTTATCTACATGTTTTCATGGTCAAATGTTAACAAAGACTAATCCCTGAATTGTGGCTCTCAGTCTTTTGGGGAAATTTCAAAGAATTCATCATTACACGATGTTGAACAATGTTTACATAAATGTCTTATAGGGAGCCACAATACCATACATACTCGCATATAACCCGGGTCCAAATGCAAACAACATAGACCCTGATCTGCCGTCTCATAATGTGCTTGCAGATCAGGGTCTATGTTGTTTGTTCTACTGATTAGTCCTTACAAACTGCATAGACCCAGATCTGCTGGTGCATTATGTGACGGTAGATCTGGGTCTATGCAATTTGCAGTTGGTATCAGATTATACACGAGTATATACAGTAGCTCAGTTGGTAGAGTATTGGACTCGTGATCCAAGGTTCATTGGCTTGATACCTGCCCAGTTCAGACTAGGTAGGTTGCCTCAGTGCATTTTTGAGAAAGGCTCCCATGAACATAGGATGATATAGCCAAATAAAGTGCTGAAAATGACATTAAAAATCAATGAACATAAATGTCTTATGATGGTGGATGCTGATGGTATTTCTTTTCTTTTGTCCACAGGAAACTGAAATGCTGGACACAGCAGTGACTACTAATGTCATTGTGAGACAGTTGATACTGACATCATCACACTTGAAAAGGGGGACCTCTATCCAAGTTATGAAACAACAGTAGCCAGCTCATTAAAGTGAGAAATGACAGTAGCCCTGCTTGCTAGCTCATTGAAGGGTGAAACCACAGTAGCCCTGCTTGCTAGCTCATTAAAGGGTGAAACCAAAGTAGCCCTGCTTGCTAGCTCATTAAAGGGTGAAATTACAGTAGCCCTGCTTGCTAGCTCATTAAAGGGTGAAATTACAGTAGCCCTGCTTGCTAGCTCATTAAAGGATAAAATTACAGTAGCCCTGCTTGCTAGCTCATTAAAGGGTGAAATTACAGTAGCCCTGCTTGCTAGCTCATTAAAGGGTGAAATTACAGTAGCCCTGCTTGCTAGCTCATTAAAGGGTGAAATTACAGTAGCCCTGCTTGCTAGTTCATTAAAGGGTGAAATTACAGTAGCCCTGCTTGCTAGCTCATTAAAGGGTGAAACCGCAGTAGCCCTGCTTGCTAGCTCATTAAATGGTGAAATTACAGTAGCCCTGCTTGCTAGCTCATTAAAGTGTGAAGCAGTGAATGTTGGAAGTTTCTCAAAATTACCTTTTTAGGAATAAGAACATTGAAAAATGGGAAGATGGATTCAGTTTTATAGACCAATACCTATATTTCAGAGTCCTCTATTTTTTGCGAGGTTCTCACCTTTTTGATGGGGCCAGGCACATATCAGTTAATGACATTTTACATTTTGATGGGGCCAGGGCACATAACAATTAATGACATTTTACTGTTTGATGGGGCCAGGGCACATAGCAATAAATTACATTTTACTTTTTGATGGGGCCAGGGCATATAACAATTAATGACATTTTCCTTTTTTATGGGCCAGGGCACATAACAAATAATGACATTTAACTTTTTGATGGGGCCAGGGTACATAACAATTAATATTTTATCCAACTTGTGTTTGACATTTTGATTTTATCAGAACTATAAGTCATTTTAGTCCATCATCATTTAAATATGTAGCAGGTCAACATAAGTCGCTGTCATCTTTTGAAACTAACGTAATACTATTTCCTGTTTGGCATGAGGGACAAGATGATACTGGTATTCATTCACATCTTCTTCAGAGCAGTTTTTAATGTGGAAGATCAGTGTGACCCTTCATGGTTTTTTGGTTTGGTTTGGGTTTTTTTGGTTTAACACCATTTTTCAGTACGTGATAGGCTATACATGGCCCACGGGAAGCTACTGGCAAGGTTTCTCACATACCCACATTGGCCAAGCTGAGACTCAAAACCCACGCAGACAGAGGTGAGATGTCAGTGGTCTGTAAAGGAGAGCACCGTAGACTACTTGGTCACTGGGGGCCACTAGAAACTTCGTGGAATAACAAGATATGGCGATTGGGGTTTTCTCTAAAAAAATGTGTATTACCAACTGAAAGATAAAACATTGACTGATTTTCATAACATGCCTTTCACATCATTTTATTGCTTGTAAAGAAAAGCTAAATTGCTGTCACTGTGGGAGGCAAAGTACTGTTTGAACAAGGATGCCATACTGTTAAAAGCTCACATGGCATTGTGCTGTAAACCTGCTTTTAATGATTGTATAATTATTTCATTTGTTGATACAAATGTCTTATGTGACTGAATATAGAAATAAATCATTTCACAATTTAATTGAGCTTGATAGTATTATTTCAGTTTTTTTTCTTCCCCCCACCAAATTGTTAAATTTATACAAAAGCTTAATTATGTTAAGATTTATCACATATTTGTTATCTTACCTGCATAGGCATAGTGAGATATAGTGGTCACTTTTTTGACTGTAATTGTAGTAGTGGTGGCAGTGTCAGCATTAGGGTTTCATGCTGAAGATTGTGTTAAAAGGTTTTGCGAATCAGATACAGGGAAATACGTGATTCCAAATGTTGCAGGTGAGACAGTATATTATGTGTAACCCATGAATTGTAATTCAATTAACAATGGTCCTTAAATGTCAGTGTAAGATCAGTTAAACAAAGTTTTAAATCCAGTTTTCAAAATCTACTTTTTTTGTTCCACAGATTGTCAAGTTTCTGTGTTGAACTCCATTTCTTTGACACAGATTGTCAAGTTTCTGTGATGATCTCCATTTCTTTGACACTTGTGCATGCACAGTATTCAGTGTTACACATTGAGCATGGGGTCACAAGTTTCCCACAATCTTTTGTCCTATGCCCCCCAAATCTTGTCCTTGTGCACCCCCCTGGGCACACTTTTTTGTTGGGGGAAAAAATAAAAAAATACGCCTACAGTTTTTCTTTACTGGATGTCCATCCACATCTTTATTGGCCAAAGTTGCTAAAAGTGATAACAACTGTAAGATGGCGATGAATATCCATTTCAAAACAATGTATCTGGCAATGAAAAGATTCAAGGTTTGTAGTAGTCAACCAAGTTGCAACGTAAAGTCTTTGATCGCCTCTATTGTAACATATTTTCGAGGCTAAAGTCGCACCTAAGGCAAGGAAGGTTTAATTTATTCTGAGGCTGAATTAATGATAAAAGAGACTAATTGATGCAAATAAAAAATTTGTCATTTAATTAATGATTCATTAATTTCAAAAGAAAAGTAATTAAGAAAACATGGGTATTTATCACAATAAATGCAGGTAGATAATGAGTGAACACTGAAGTTAAATGAGAGCAAGATCCGTAACGGATAATTCCATGATGCAGCTCATTTCAGGTTAAGCAGATATTCAAAAACATGTTAATGTTTCCATGAGTTACTTGATCACATGATAAAACATTATTGCCAAGTATTTGGAATATGCCAAGTATTTGGAATATGCCCTGGTGGAGCAAGAAAGACATAGCATTTTGCCAAAGTCTTCTTATCAGGCTCGGCTTGTAATTTAAACAAATTGTCTCTGTCAAAGCTTGGAAACTACCTTATCATTATGTTCATCCATTTTTTATCCACTGCTGGATTATATTTGTGGTGTGTAATTTCACCTTTATTTCTAGGGTACTTATTTTCATTTATTATGTGGTTGCTTTGAGCAATGAATTTCAAGACCCACCAAAAAACAATTTTTTTTTTACTCAAATGACAACACATACTGCAGGTATGTTGACAAACCAAAAAAAAGGTAATTTACACAAAATCAAACACGACGGTACTCACACAAATATATGAATCCAGTGTGCCATCCACCCATGCACCTTCTCACATGGTTGCTTCTTCACAAATGCGACTACATACAACCCGATCGCCTCAAAGTATCCTTCTATTCAGTAATTTCCAGTACTTTGATTTATATTATATGCATGTTATATTATTTTATAAATAATATCATGATGCTATAAGAGTCTGAACGTCCAGTTTTACTTTAAATTTATTTCATTGCACTCATTTCCTGTTTAATAAAAAAAAAACTATTTTTGTCATGTCAGCAGATATACCATACATCAAATTATAATTACAAATTGACATCTACCAATTGAGTGGGCCGAGTGAATTAGATCACTGGTGCATGGGAGCTAGGCAATGCATGCCATTACTTCTGGTGTGGTTTCAATTCCAGCTTGGAACAAATTATAACTCTCTTACCAGTTTGATTATAAATTTCCTCCATTGGATTATATTTGTGTCATTCTATATAAATGTCTTCTGTATAATCAAGTATCCAGGCATACAGTGTGTGATCCAGGGATAACGGTTTTCCTCTCTGTTTGGTATATTGGCGTCAGTATATATATATATATACACACACAGACAATGAAACAAACAGTGCAAAACTAGTCTTTAACAAGCCTGAGCATTTTCGACTCTCATGGAGTCTTTGTAGAAGGCACATACAAAACAGACAAACAAGACAAGCAATAAACACAAAAGAAAACATTGAATTTACAAACCTTGACATGACTTTTAATCATCGGAGTTCAAACCAATTAGGTACCACATCTAAAATTTTCGAACTGCTTCAATTTAGACATAGCCATGTAAAGTTTTGTAAATTCAATGCTTTCTTTTGTGCTTACTGCATGTCTTGTTTGTCTCTGTTTTGTAATTACCTTCAGCAAAGACTCAATGAGAGTCAAAAGCTCTTATGCTAGTTAAATCCTAGTTCTGCACTGTTTTTCATTGTCAGTTTCATTTATCTTAATCAATCTCAGACACATACGATCTCTTGCTAGATTCAGTGCACTTGAAAGAACTGTTATTTGCCATGTATGTTATGTGCCTTTCTGCTGTGACTGCATATATAAAGTTTGGTTTAAAAAAATAGTAACAAATGTTGCTATAATTGAAATCTTTTGTACATTCGACCTCTAACCCCCTCCACAGGACTGCAGGTGAGGGATCCCAGAATTACACCCTTTTTGCATCTGGTACATATTTACCAAAGTCACATATGTAGCACATATTGTCTGCTGTAAAAAATTTGGTGAATTTCCACAAATGCTCTGTTTAGAAAGAGTTATGAACAAATGGAGAATTTCACAATATCCTTGTTACCAAAGCTTGGGAATACTAATAATAATAATAATAATAATAGTAATGGTGATGATGATAATGATTAAACATAATAGAGTGGTACCCCTCTTGAGAGGCCCCTCTCAAGAGAGGACATCTATTGACCTAAGGTCACCTTGCCCGACACCATGACATTTCCCCTCAACAGAGGCCTGTCATTCACTCATGCACTGTGATAATACTAATGATGATGATGATGATATTAAACATAATGATGATAATGATAATATTAATAATAATTTCATGAAATATTCTCTTGCAGAGTGATAGGACCTCTATCCAACTCGGATAATTTTTCAAAAGCATTCAGCTGTCCACCAGGTTCAACCATGAATCCACTAGAGAAATGCTATGTATGGTGAATGTGCTTGTATCAACACCTGCTGAAGTTCTCCATTGAAACTGCAATAATTATTTGGAACATCCTTGGCCTTTTCTGTCACATGCTAGAAAAAGACCTCAGATATCAATAGTGGCCTTTTTAAACTGCAATTAAGCCCATGGTTGTTATTACATCATAATTTTATTGACATCACAACAACTCAATGATGTGTCATCACAAATAGCGACACAAGCAACAGTTAGAGGCTATTTAAACTTCATGGTTTCTTCAAATTGTTTTCATTCAAAAGTTGCAGAAATAACATTAAAAATTAAAAGTGCAGGTATTTTGACGATGGTTGAAACATTGTCAAATGTTATTTTCTATGCCTGTCTATCATTAGGATGATCTATTCTTTACATATCTACTGTCTCATAATGTGCCAGTAGATCTGTGTCTATGCAGTTTGTTAGGAGTAATAAGTAGAACAAACAACACAGACCCTGATATGCCGGTGCATTATGCGATTGCAGATCAGGGTCTTTGTTGTTTGCTGTTGGACCAGACTTGTAAGTGAGTATATATTGTAGTCTAATATTCATCCACCATAATGTTGTGATTTAAACAATATAGCTATAGTTACCTCAGTCTTTTTCTGAGAGTTGAAGATATCACATTTGCATTGGAAGGGGATGAGGCAATCAGAATACCATGTGACCATTTTTGTCAGACCTGAAAATAACCTTCAGCAGTTCACTTTTTGCCATATTCAGAACTATTTTTAAGAAAGATTACTTTATCATACCTGCTGCTATCTTAAACAAATAGGGCCACTCCTTTTAGGGACGGAAACCATACTTAGGCAGACATTTGCATCGATTTGATTTAAATCACTGCACTGAGCATTGTTCGAGTCTATTTGAGTTTACTGAAAGAGACGAGTAATGTTCCACTCGAGGAACAAGGATGTTTCTATTGATCAAAACTGCTTACAATGATACCTCTCTTAAATATCCACTTAACAGGGCTGAAAAAATCCATTGTTGGATAACAAGTGAAAAACTAACTAGTTCATTTAGTGTAACATGCCAGAATATCATATACAAAAAGAGGGAAAACATATACATTTTAACAATTTCATGAAAATTTATATTCGAGACAGGTAGGAAGTTTTAACAAATGTTCAGTCTTGAAAGTTTTCTAAGAGTAAACAAAAGTAAGAAAGAACCTCTGTTAAGCAGACACCCGTATTTAGAGACCATCTTTGTCGATTTGTAGTGGTGGATATTGTAAAGTAGTGTTAACATTCAAAAGTGAGTTCACTGTCGTACATTACAAGCATGTGACACTTCTGTCCTTTTGGCACTACATCACAAGCATGTGAAATACTTCTGTCTTTTTGGCAATACGTTACAAGCATGTGAAATACTTCTGTCCTTTTGGCAATGATTTTATATAGCTGATCACAATAATAAGTCTGTTTGAAGAAATTGGAGCTGTTCAGACAAGAAAACCAGCCGAGATAAATACCTATCACTTTAGTATCACTGGTGTGCTACATTAGTTTTGCAAAACATTGTGTATAGTAAAATTATAAGCAAAAACTTGCTTTGAATCAGATACCACCATCTTCAAAAGCATGTGATTTTTAGGTAAACTTTTGCCTCATTTTGTGAGAATATGTACTGCACTAAAGTAACAGCTATTTATCTCAGCTGGTTTTCTTGTTTGACCAGGTCTGATTTCTTCAAGCACGTAGTGGCATTAGTCCCATCCCACCCTCTTCTGAGAATTAAATGGTGGGTCCATTATATATCACTTTAAATTATCCCTTATTGTGTTAGACATGTTTCAAACCTCACTGCTCTTGTTGAAGTTATTCTTACTCATGTCAGTCTTGGTTTATAAA
This sequence comes from Margaritifera margaritifera, assembly GCA_029931535.1. Lineage (NCBI taxonomy): Eukaryota > Metazoa > Mollusca > Bivalvia > Unionida > Margaritiferidae > Margaritifera > Margaritifera margaritifera. Next base: position 567,324 of record JAQPZY010001376.1, on the reverse strand, counting down.
TTGAATATGATTGTAGAGCAAATATAGGTCATGCTATCTTATACTTTAAACCTGAATGACTCTGGGGTATGAGTTAACTTGCACTTTTGAATTTAAGATATGTTAAAATTGTTGAATATTCTAATACATTACACATTTCCACTGTTTGAATTGAATTGTATTTTTTCATATTGCTGTTTGTTCAGTCTTGATTTACAGTACAACTGTTTTTAATGAAATGTTTTAACCCTTTCTTGAAACTGCTTCTTGGCATTTAGACTAATATGAAAAGGAAGCTAATAAAGTAAATAATCCAGTGACCATTGGTGAAACCAGTAGCACAAGTCTCAAGGGAAACAACTCAACTGTGCAATATATTAACAGAAATATATTTTTTACCTGACAACCCATTAAACTTAATATTAATAGCAACACGATATACAAATTTTTCAATGTCAGTTTTTTATTCACTGTTATTGAAAAATAAGTGTTTCATTTAGTTTTCCATGAAGTGTATGCAAGATAGAATGAGCAATGAATACACCCAAAGAAATATCCAGAGATACTTTTACTGTTCTGTTTAATATTTCTATTTATTTATCCAAATGTGTCATTACCTGTGTATGTGTATATGAATATACAAATGCATTTATACATGTATTTGTGCATGAGAGAGAGTTAGAGATAGATAGACAGAGACTATTCTCCTTAATATGAAAGTGGATGGAATTTGGCATTTGTTTAAAAGAAATCTGTATGTATTGGACAGCATACCCTGCAGTCCTATTAAATCCTATATTTTCATTTTCTGTTCTATAAATTTGACAAAATTACTTATTTTGAGCATTTGCTTTTGTATTTTGTTAGTAATGGGTTTTTTTGTATGCCTGTTGCATAATATATTTAATCTAATCTGCAATGATTTTTTTTGGTTTTTTTTGTTGTTTTTTTTTAAATTAAAAGTCCAGTTTATATTTAATTGTAAATTATAACTTTTCTTTTTCAAAATTTCAAAACTGTTTCATCAATATTTATTGTATCGAGATTTGCAGTTGTGGCACAAAGCTAGATTACTGGCATAAAGCACAAAAGCTGGATTTTCTGTATTGTCTCTGTGGATGTTATCAAGTTATTGTCAAGCCCACCTTGGCGGGATATAGCAATCATTTTGGCATCCATGTGTGTATCTGTACATTTGTTTACAACCTAGATTAACCTCTGTGTTGAAGTTTTTTACTTAAAAAAAAAGACGACAGGATTTAAGGTCTCTTACATATACTTGTGTTGTACATTTTAAAACCATCTTTATGTTTGTCTGGTTTCAGCAAACGTTATCAACACCAATTAATACACAGAGAGAATGATATAATTAAGTATATAAATGAACAAGCTTATAATACTGCAGCAAAATATTTTCACAGTGCCAATATCTCAGATATTTAAAGGGTGCTTGACCTATGTGTATTAAAATAGTAAATCAAAGAAAGAAATGAAGTGCAGACTGCCCCAGAATAGGACTGCATTTATGCAATTCACACAAGCATTATTTCTTTAAATGGCATGTGTACTCTAGGTCTTCTGCTCCCAACTTTGAAGGCTTCACTGACAATGAAAGCCTAGAAGAGCACAGAACCAGAGTATATAACCCATCGTAAGTTTATGCTGTAGATCAATCTGTTATCTTTATTTAATTGTCTCACCTTTTTCTAAGAAAAGTGCAAGACCTAGCCATCTTACTGTCATCAGTGTTAACTCAGTATTGAAGTTTTTGTGTAGCTTCATAACTCTGAAAAAGGTGAGACACCGCATTTTTTGGATCCTATGTACTTGTATCAATGTTTCATTTTTGTTTTTGCTTTGCATCAGTAACTGGACACGAAGCAAAATAATCGTCATGTTTCATGTAAGTGTTGTCTCAAATTATCTAGCCTAAAAATTAAGAGAATGCTTTCTTTTTTTCTTTATAATAATTAAAATGATGTGTTCTTTTCTTGTAAATTGTAATCAGTTTCCATTATTAAATGATATATCCTATAATTTATCCTATAAAAATGGAACCAAAAGTTGCTGAGCACCCTTATTAGACCATTTGTCAATATCAGCTGAATACAAATTTTTTCACACATGTTACCTCTGTGTGATTGATGAGGGAACCAACAACAATAAATTAACCCTTTGACAAAGTAAATTCCATGCTCATGTTTTCATAAAGCAATTGTCATTTGCATTACCAGCTCTCTTGATGTTATTCATGTGATATACTGCAAAAAGTGTCTTCAGATTTTGCTGGTGTTAGATGAATGTGAATCATTGAAACTAGTTTTGTTTATATTGTAATTTGAAGAAGAAAATGGTAGATTTTGTGCCATTGCAAGGGAAATTACTCTTGATTAAATGTTGATAAGAACTGTAACTCTTGTGATTGGCCATTCATCTTATGTACTATTCTGCACAAAAACCGTCTTCAGAGCACTCATGTGAAGACATACAAGAAGGATTTTAAATTGATAATTTGTATTTGGCTTTCTTTAAATTAATTTCCATTTTAAATGGTTGGATGGCAGAGAGTGACCAAATATTTTCAAAAGACATTACTCAATCAACAGAATGAAAATATTATGTTTCCTAAAGTCAGGAATGTATTAATAAATTTTGTCTTGCCTTTGAAGCATAGGTGAGATGTAGGGATTACTTTCCAATGGTGTTGCCATTGTCATTGGCAGCAGTGTAGGCATCGATGTTAAATTTTTGATCATGTCAAATTTCTGTACCATTAACTATGAGCAAAAGTAGGTCACAATGGTCAAGTTGTCCTACTTTAGCAACTTTTCAAGGTTTTGGACTATGCTAAGATGGAGCAGGTGATTCGTAGCATTCCACTGAATTTTTATGATTAACACTACAGATCCTTTGCCTGAGGAAAATAATGGTGTTGCCAAACAGTTAATTAAAATGGAGATGAAATCATTCCTTTAATGCATTTGTCTAATTTAGACATTTCACTGGCTGTCATTTTTTAGCACTGCATCGTAAAATGTGTATAAAAAGAAAGAAGTTCAGTTTCTTTCAGGCTACAGTAATGTTATATTTATAAAGTACATCTCTTTTCAATTTTCATATTGTTAAAAGAATAAAATAAACAACTAAAAACAAAAAGAAATATAAATGGTCATGATAGTACTGGCCATACCATATACCAAAGGCTGAATTTGTCTGAAATGTCCATTTTTATGCCGCATACAACAGGCTTCAGTTGTCTGAAATGTGCATTCCAATACTATATATACCACAGGCTGGAGTTGTCTAAAATATACATTCCAATACCATGTAACACAGCTGGAATGGTCTGAAATGTACATTCTAATAATGTTTACCACAGGCTGGAATTATCTGAAATGTGCATTCCAGTGTGATTTGTAAGTATCAAAATATTTGCTTTGCTTCTTTATTTATAAATTCTTTTGGTGAGGAAGAGTTTTGAAGATTACTTGTATGAAATATACTTTTTTGATCTTTTGTACATGTTGTGTGAAGTCTAAATCTGTAACTATTTATTTATACATGTCTTGGTGATGGAACGAAATCCTGTCTTCCAGAATGTACATACAAAGTACAGGTATAGGCAACTATTTATTTATACATGTCTTGGTGATGGAACGAAATCCTGTCTTCCAGAATGTACATACAAAGTACAGGTATAGGCAACTATTTATTTATACATGTCTTGGTGATGGAACGAAATCCTGTCTTCCAGAATGTATATACAAAGTACCAGTATAGGCAACTATTTATTACAATACTTATATATTATTATTATTATTATTATTATTATTATTATTATATATTCAAGCATTGAATTCCATATGAGAGCTTTTCTAATAAATTCCTTTTTGTCTGAACAATATTTTTTAGATCATTTTCAGAAATGTGTATGAAAAAAAAGAGGAAATAAATAATTATTGAATTCATTTGTGTTTCTTTTTGTCTTGAATCCAGTATGTATAGCATATCACCAAGTACTGTATTTCTCAAATAATAAGACCAAGGGGCCAACCTAATATAATTTTCAAAATATGGGGGAATGGAATAGGCTTATCCTCAAGTATGATTTTGCTATATTGTAGTCAGATCACTGAAAACTGGGTGTTCAGCACTTAACTGTTCATTAGGTTGCATGTAGTGATAGCTCAGTGACAGCCATTTAAACCATGTTATTTACTTTTTAGATAAGTATCTTCATCATAAAATATTCAGACAGCATATCACTGTTTTAAGTGCTTTCAAATTTATACAAATGTAGCCTATCTGCCATCAGATATGGTCACTGTTACTCAAAATAGTAAAAACAGTTTAAATGACTTCTCAAAAACCACTAAACAAAATTTGATTGAATTTGACAAAAAGCAGGAAGACCTTTAAAGTTTGTACAAAAAAGGCTGATCCACCTTTAAATATAGCTGCCATTACTAAAAAGAATAAAAAAGCTACTATTAATAAAAGTAGAAACACCTTTAAATGACTTCTCCAAAACTGCTAAATAGAATCTGACCAAGCTTGACAAAAAGCATCCTGGCATGAATACGTTTCAAATTTGTACAAATGATGATTATCCACCATCAAATATGACTACCATTACCAAAAACATAACATTTAAATGACTTCTTTAAAACCTCTGAATAAAATTGTACCAAATTTGACAGAAAGTATCCTGACATACATAGCTTTCAGATTTTGAAAAACAGATGCTGATCCACCATCAAAAATGACCACTGTTAATAAAAATAGACAAAGTTTTAAACAACTTCTCCACAAATGCTGAACAGAATTTGACAAATGATATCCTGGCACAGAAGGCTTTCCATTTTGTACAACAGATCCTGATCTGCCATCAAATGTGGCCATTTAAAAAAAAAATAGAAAGACCTTTAAACAACTTCTCAAAAACCACTGAATAGAATTTGATAGAACTCGATAGAAAGCATCCTGGTATGAAAATCTTTGACATTTTTATGAAAGATGCTGCTCCACCATCAAACAAGGCCACCATTACGGAAAAAAAAAAAAAAAAAAATTTTAAACGACTTATTCTCCAAAACCATTAAAAATAATTTGATGAAACTTGATAGAAAGCATCCTGGCATTTAGACCTTTCAAGTTTGTACAGTTGTGACGTCACTTCAATCACTTCAATTACACAGTCACAACAACCATTGGAGCACCTAGGTAAAACAAAAGGTTAGGAGCTACAGAAATAATTAAAGCTTTAGTCATATTGAAACTACCCCTTCAAGACTATAATGCACAGGAAGTTTTGCCTGACTTGCAATATGAAGTGATCTCCAATCGAGTCCCTTGGCACCAATCTGATGTCATACTCCCAATTTACAAGTCATGACCTCTGCCCAACAGCACTGTCATAATTAAGAATCAACAAGAGCTAATAGGTGTGCCCAATTAATGAAAATTTTGTTTTTACATCTCTGGCAAACCTAAACCCTATAATGACTGAGTAGTTTTGACCTTTAATTAAAGCAATTTTCCCCTAAAACTCCAAAACGGCTGAAAATCAATAAAAAAAAAAAATTAAATTAAAGCTATCCATTCTAAGTTTATTAACCGTTTTTGTTTTTTTTTTCATGTTCGATACATACTAATGTCATAAACTTATTAAATAATTCTTATGTCCATAAAACATTGAAGTATCTCAGTCAAGAAACTGCTTTGAAAATATCTGGAAAGTTTTGATATAACATATCATGTTTTTTTGTTCTTGATTCTTTATAACGTATTCAACAATATGAAATGGTTCAAAACCAAAAATCAACAATCTTGTTGAATACTAACTTAGGGATACTTTCAAAACTATTTGACCACAGAGCAATGATCATCCACTTTCATAAATAATGAAAATATGATTACTCTTTAGTATGTATAACAGACAAAGAGCTATAAAACCATAATTTACAGCTTAACGCATATGCATAAAAGAAACACATACTCTTGCTAAATATAGATTTTCTCATAATGCCAACAAAATCTTGGGAAAATATTTACATTCTTAATCCCCATAATGGTGTAAGCAATCTACCTAATACTAATAAAAGACACTATCAAATATACATCAACCATAACAATTGACGCGAAATTTTTTAACTTTGTTCATAATCATGCAAAATCAAACAGGAACTAAATTGAATAGATTGGTGCGTCTTTTTATGATCTCAGTTTACCTTATATCTGTATTCTATTTACTGTACCGTATCTATAATCTGTATTCTATTTACTGTACCGTATCTATAATCTGTCTTACTCAATCATCCATATCATAAGGAATTTTGTTCTACACTCTTTAAATCAAACTAAATTTACAGTAACGGAAAACGTTTCATTTTGATAGTTTCCATTTATTTATCATACTAGAATAGTCAGTAGCAAGATCTATGACGATTCCCAGACAACATACTTCTAATTTAGTATTAATAAATACTATTCTAGTGGCCGAAATATATTGGCTGAGCAACAACATCCATCTTACTAATGTCACACGTCCAAATTTCATAGTTTTCTGTGGGACTGTGGGTTCTCCAGTTATCTCTACCCGAAGACGAGCCAACGATAATATCTATGCCATGTAAATAAAAGTCGTAAGTACATACATTGAAGTAAAATAAAGTACATTGTAGTTCGAAGTATACATGATGCAATTGATTTTTGTTTTGACAGTGTCGCTTGGAACTGTTTTAATAATTCTTCCAACACACTGTCAAATCCCATCATTTTACACACATTTTTTTAGTCATCCATGTAAAATCCCTATCATATATACTGTCTTGCAAAGTTTCTTTGAATGGTGCTTCCTGTCACATTTGTAATGATGACACTAAAATAAAGTTTAAAAAGATAAGGAAGATAATAGCAGTATGCTCCATCAGATCGGGGTCTACACTGTCCGTTGCATGTGCATGTTATACACAGGCACATACAATATTAGGTCTACTCTTTCAAAATCATCTTAGTACTCAACACAAGTGGAGTTGATTTGATCAACCGTCTCTCTTTTCAAATAACAGCGCACAGTTCGGCAACTATCAGACATTCTTCATCTGCGGTGGTTCAATTTAGTAAATACTAATATGTACGAACAAAACATCTTCATCATACAAGATCGTGTCAAGGCTAATGTGTTTTCTATGCGAATAAGTCACTTGATTCACGAAAAGTATTTTCTTCGGCAAAATTTGACAGCTTCCAAATTTCAAATTACATGTATTCACGAAGAAAAGCTATCTCTCTATTAATTAAGAAGCAGTGGCGTAGCAACCACCCAAGCAACCCCCGCAAACCGCGGGGATGGGGTGGGGGCCAAAATTCTCATCTAAGACGCGAAATTTTATTTGGAGGGGGTCCAGAAATAAGGGGGGGGGGAGCAGAATTTCTTGCTACGCCACTGTTAAGGTGTATTGCCTTCGAGTTCGAAATATTTACTCGGCAAACTTTGCAAGCTGTGTATCGCCCCTACATTTAGTTTACTGAACAAGATGAAATCTTTAATTCTGCAACAAATATAAATTATTCGTAATTTTTAATCTTCTTTAATATATTCTACAAACTGAAGGATGTTGTTTCAATTCCCACCATCGCATCAGTCCAGATCGGGTACCGTGGTGTATCTTTGGGTTCGGCACTTTACTCTAATGGGCTCAGCACGATGTAACCTTCAAAGTGTTGTTGTGTCGTAAAAAAAATTAACAACAGCAAAACCAAATCTCCCCATTTAACAACCTTACTCTAAGTTTAATGCAGCCACCAATTCTATGACAGGATGTACATTTACTGCCCATCTATTTAGGACTCCCGTCTGAATCACTGATTCCTTCGACATTTCCTTCTTTCCACGGCATCTTACGTACTCTGACAAATGTCGGTTACATGTCGTAAAATGTCCATGTTTCACGTTGGTAAATGATGTAATTTTAAAACAATAGTATTCCAGAGATGACAAATTCCCCCGCTTTCCTGCTTATGCAAGGACTTAAATTACCCTATGGTCCAACACTCACAATTTGTATACTACTTTGATAGTACCCGTATGGTTCATACCCTCTTTATCTATATACTACTATATACTACTTATAGTACACTTTGTTTCCATGGTAATATAAACATACTGAATGCGGAAAACTCTAAGTAGCAAAAGACACCTCTACGCAATGTGCCTGACATGTTTAACAAGTCTGAAATATCTTAAACGGTTTGAGAGTTATGCTCCGGAAACGAGAATGTTTATGGACAGACAGAGAGAAGGACATAGCGATAGCTATATCCATCGCATTACTTCAGGTGGATGGGTGTGTATGTGAATGGTAAATGTGTAGTGAACAAACGGATAAAACGTGAAAAATATTTAAAATGAAGAATAGTGAATAGCAAAAGGCAAATCTACATCACCAGTTTAATATGTGTACCAAGTTTCACAGAGATATCGGAAACGGATTTCGAGTTTTGCCAAGGAAATGAAAGTGTGGATAATCGATCATCCAGCCCCCCTTCCCCCCAAAAAACAAACCAAAAACATTACAAATACTGAAACTGAAGAATTGTGAATGGCAAAGGCACATGTAAGCCACTAGTCAAATAAGTACAGAGAGTATGTACAAAAAGTTTAAAGAGATACCGTAAATGGTTTTGGGGCTTTGCTATGGAAAAGGAAACTGTGTATAATGGATGGATAAATGGACATACCCCACCACCCCATAAAAGGAATTAAAAATGTTTAAAGCAAAGAACCGTGAATAGCAATATGTCCAACATATGTTCCAAATTTCATTAAGACACCTTGAACGGGATGAGAGCCATGCTCTGGAAATCAAAGTGTGGATAATGTGTGGATGGATGGAGAGTTAAACGGATAAAAAACCAAACATACTGAAACTGAAGGAGTGTGAATAGCAAAAGGCACATATGGCTCACTAGCCCAATATATGCACCGAATTTCATAGAGATACATTGAATGGCTCAATAGTTATGCTCCGGAAACTAAAATATTTACGGACATACAGCCGGACATAAAGGTAGCTATACCCCCTCCCCTCCCTCGTAGTACATACTGGGGGTAACAATAGGTAAAATTTTATTTTTCACCCGAAATCTGACGACATGAGAAAATTTGAGACATGTCTCATTTCATTGTCGCAAGCCACAGGCGAAAATCCGATATGCCCTCTTTTCACCAGTGGCTGCATGCAACAAGATTTCACAGTTTCTCATGAATATGCATAAACAAAACTAGGTCATCAACAACGCAATGAAACAAGCTCCAACATATCAACGAAAGTGCTCTTTTTATCGATCGATAAGTGACTGTGAGAAACTTTGCATCTTTCAAACAGCATCAAAAGTCAAGGTTCTGTCAAAATTTTCCTCCGGCCCCCAAAGATTGGCTATGCAAAAATACGTTATCAAAGAGCCAATGAAATAAGCTCCTATACATCAACGGAATTGGCATCTTAATAATCGACCAGTAACTGTGTTTGGAAGAGAACATTTGATTGGCTTAAACAATCAGTATTAAAATCCATGTTGGGTCAACTTTCCGAACAAAATTTTAAATGGGCTCTCATTGATTGGTTAACCAGGTATACGCATATTCACGAGAAACGAGAAGATCTTATGATTGGCAGCCACGGGTGAAAGGAGGGCGTAGATAACTTTTGCCCGTGCATTTCGACGAAGGTCTGATTGGTTTTGTACGAAACCACTTTCCGAGTTTTGTAAGTCATGACTCACTGGGACACGTCACATTCTAATACGTAAATATATTATCTTCTATATGCGTCTACTTCCCTTCCAATTCTTCATTGTCCTATTTAATGCACAATACATATTAGCAGAAAAGGATAACTCGAATTGAATTAACTTTTGTTTACACTTTAGTTATCTAATGTCGATTGCATATCCATAGTTTTACTATGACGTAATCACTGCCATTCCACCAATCAAAAAACCGCAATCCGACTCATTCGAGTAAGTGATTGGGTAAGTTTGTATCCATTCGGGCCATTGACTTTAATAGAGAACAAAATACCTCTAGCCTGACATATTTTGTTTTAGAAGTAAAGATTAATTGCTAATAACATGTTGACATTTATTTCCATTATTTCCTAGATTAATTTGAGAAAAAGTAATATGAAGGGTAGAACAAGTGTAAACTAAATGGTTTGACCTACTGGAAACGGGCGTCAAATCCGCTGCATCCCGCATGTTAAAATTATGGATAGAGTGTACATCAAGTTTTCACAACTTACATGAATAATACTCTTGACAGCTTAAAAGTTATAGTAGAATCCAGTTGGATGTGCGATTTTATTCTTGCACGTGTGAAGAATGACAATATAACCGGAACCAAACAGCGAGACGATTTTGCATGCGAAACCCGGTATTGTGACGTATATATCACAAAACATTAAAAAGACCTTTGTTTAAACGCTTCGAGAGCCTTTTCTACATATTCCCCTCTATTTTTTCAAGTCGATTAAGTTGAAACTTCAACAACTCTTGCTACACTATCTGAAGAATTCACTGCAGAGAAGATCTGCACCACAACTTTTTTGTGTAAAATAAAATCTGGACACCATGTCATAAAACTGTCACACCACAGAAATTGCACTCGTGTTCAAAATTTCCACTTTGAAAACCACTCTAAAAGTTAATCAGTATAATTAAAATTTGATTCTTATGAAGATATTATGGGGATAAGATAATCCTTGGGTTTTCTCGACTCCTGCATCATTTGCTTCAAAGTTATTAAAAACTTAAATATTCCAACATTAAGCCTAAGCACAAATTTGGTGCTCATGATACCCCGTCACTACGGACTATGCAGTGATCTGTCACCTCAACAAAGTTTGATACAACGATTTAATCGGTTTTTGAAGATGTTCAAAGATTATTTGTACAAACTCTGAATAACAGATGCGAGTATGACCAGTATGAAACTCGATTAGGAAAAGAAGCATGAGAAACAAGAATTGTGAAAAGCAATTCACACGCTCCATGGTCAAACTTATGCATCTGATTCTGAGTTCAATGGAAAGAACAATCTCGAAATGAATGGGACGGTCATGGGGACAAAGAAAGCTGTTCATATACAAATATTTTTATGGGAAAATTCGAAGTCAACCTTTGGCTTCAGTAAAGTACCCTCCATACCAGTGGATATGCTTCACTGATGACATCGAGGAGTTCATGATTAAAGCCACCGCTTTCCACCATTCCACGAAGTTAACTGCTTAAATGTCCAAAAACAAACCACGTATTTTTGGACATAGTATTGTCGATAAACTCTACAACATCTGCTCTAAACCAACCGACAAACACCAGTACAATATCTCCCCACATTCATCTGTCGTCTTAACTTTGTATTCATAGCATACCGTACAGACAGACACTACGAATACGCAGGATTTGCTCGACGACAAGACGTTTGAAAGTAGATCGAAAGAACTGTAACAACATCCAGTAAGCGAGGCTGTGACACAAATCTGACAGCGGAGGCAATACTAAAGAGATAACCGGGAAAACCGCTCTGATCTCTTGAACTACAAAGGAAATTTATCACGAGCATCCTTAGTCGTCACACACCGTCAAGTAGGTTGCATCATTAATAAGTACTGGCCGACCTTTTAATCGTGCGAAACTCTTAAGACGATCTTCCCTAATAAAACAGGTGTAGCTAACCGCAGACCAAACAATGTAAAACATTGTCAGAGCAAAACTGAAGTCACCCATAAATCAAACATCCATTTGCACATCAGAATCCTATGTGAACAAAAGTGCAAAACCTGTTAGCACATGATGAAACAAGCATATTTAGCAGCACAGTTACGGGCGAAAAGCGGAATATTCATGGCCTTCATATTTCACGCAAAACAGACCATTAGATCTATCTAATCACATGCACGGTATATGTACTCCAGTATGTTGTTCAGACGGAGATACTTTATAAAATAATGAACCGGCAAAAATCTCACTTGATGGAAATAAAAATGAACGAAGCCCGGTGGCAGAAGATTTCTCATCCACTAGCCGAACTTTCACCATATTTTTTTCGACTGAAATGGACCAAAACCTTAACTGGAGTTAAAAGACATGGGATGAAAAAGAAACCTACTGTATCCGCCGAATAAGGACACCCCAACCCAACTACTTAAACCTGTAGGAATCAGAATGGGCAGGTTCCCGCACATTATTTATTATTATTTAAAAGTGGCATAGATAAGATTACATATAGCAATGCATATCACGACAATAACACATGCCGTATAAAATTTACAAAAGGACTACTCTATACTTATCATATATGGCGCCAAAGTATGACGCTATGCTTGGAATGATTTCCTTTGTTCTAGGTTATTCCTTCCAGTTCGATCAATTGAATCGAGTGTTGCAGAAAATAATTTTAGTCTCTCATGCTCACGGGTTAATTTTTGTATATATCTGAAGAAACAAACAGTATCATGTAGGAATTTGTATTTTCTTGTTGTTGTTGTTGTTGTATGTGTGTGTGTGTGTGTGTGTGTGTGTTGTTACGGCTCTAGGTCTTAATAATGTAACAGAAAGAAAGTGAAACCATCTATGTAAGTAAAATCAACAAGCAATTTATTTCTAGACAATTAAAGTGAAAATTCAAAAACACTTACAGTAACGTGAATTAAAATCCAAATAATCCTAAGTGTCCTAATCACAAGAACTAAATATAGAATGTTCCGAATGAATTCCAGTACCCTTGAATGTCCTGATGTGTCAGTAGTCTTGAATGTTCTGATATGCCTGAATGATGTAATCCAGAATATATTTGAATAAATTCACATAAATCCCAAAGTCAAGTATTAATCCCATATGAGAATGAGCACTTTTGGTAATTCCAATGAAAATAACAAAATAATTCCTCTCTCTGAATTTGCTCTGATTTTCACAACTGTAACATCTGATTACTAAAATAAATTCCTTAATAGACTGATCTTAATAATATGAAGTTTAGTGTAGGAATGAAATCTTGTTTACCAAACCTGTATAAATATAAGGATGTCACCTGACAGAATATTCTAGAATATGAGTAACTCTAATGGAAATTTCTGGTGCGTACGTGACTTTTCTCACACAAGATTTGGAGAATTCCAATCTAATTGTTCAATGCTATTTAAACAAGACTGACCTTGAACTCAAATGCTGTAAATAAGTTGTTTACAAAATGACTAAAGTACAACTTACCTCATGGACACATATTATAAATTCAATATACATAACAGTGTGTGTGTGTTTTCATTTTTGTGTTTGTGTTTGTGTTTTTGGCGGGTGTTTTTCGTTGGCAAAAGGACCCGTAGGTCCCGAATTCTCTAGGGCTAGTTCCCACTAGTTTTGCAGTGTGTACTGCCAGTTTGTTACAGTTTGTATGTGTGCTGTAACGTACTAACGGGGGGGGGGGGGGGAGGGGTTGGTTGGTTGGTAGGGGCGGACGGTGCGGTTGCCCCTGGGCGCCAGAGGTCTTGGGGCACCAAAACAGCTGATAAAAATTCGGGCCTTGTATTCTGGCCCTTTGGGCCATCATCGTCGCCCCGGGCGCCATTTACCCTTAGTACGCCACTGTATGTGTGTATGTACATGATTTAATAACTTTAAATGTGTTGATATTAGATGACAGATAATGATTACAAGTAGATACTTTAAACCAAAATCGATCTTGTCTGTGATAAGTCGATAAAGATTGTACCAACTGGAAAATGTCAACGTTTATCACATTTATTTAAACGGAATGTAAGCTCTTACGCCCAGGATACCCGTGTATAATAAGTGGCGAAGCTATTTTTGATAGGAAGGATTGGATTGTCGATTGATAGAGTTCGTACAAAATTAAAAGCTGTGGAAAACCCCATATCTGAATGCTTCACGTAGAATTGATCAGATTATCGGTTAGATAAGGAAAATTCTATCAAATACCCCCTAACCTGAAAGAGTTACAACGCGTCAGCATGATAACATTGTTTTCTTGTTTGTACCCGGTTTCTCGGGGATTATATATATATATATATATATATATATATATATATATATATATATATATATATATATATATATATATATAGAGAGAGAGAGAGAGAGAGAGAGAGAGATTTGAAATTAAGAAACAACACAAACGCTGATACATTTGTGATAAATTTGAAATAAAGAAACAACACAAACGCCGATAAATAATGGGTAGTCCTATGGCTCCTTCATACGCTTCACTTTTCATGGGTAAATTGGAACAAGATTTTCTTGAAAACGAGAATTTTAATCCCACTGTTTGGTTAAGATTTTTAGATGACATCTTTATGATCTGGAACCATTCAGAAGAAGATCTACACACATTTATTAATAGCCTAAATAATTTTCATCCCAAAATTAAATTTACTTACACTGCATCCAATACGCATGTATCATTTCTAGACGTAAATGTGATGAAAAATTATGATAATACTATCTCTACAAATGCTCACATCAAAGAAACTAATATCCACCAATATGTGGAATATTCGTCTTGTCATCCCAGGTCATGTAAAAACGGTATACCTTATAGTCAGGCGAAAAGATACTTCAACAAGTTTCTAAGAGAATGAATAATCACCGCTTTCATATAAAAATTTTTATGGATCCTCAGTTCTCCTTTAATGTTTCAATACATTTTAATACAAATAATAAGTCTTTACGTGATTTTTCTTTCATGCTAATCGATATTGTGCGCGGAGAAATGAACAGACTCATTAAAGAAAGTTACTGGATTAATCGGTTAGATATCCCAATTGCCTTAATACTAAGGCATTATATAAAATTGTATACATTTTTATTGGAGGAATTGACATGTTGTATACATGTGTGTATATATATATATATATATATATATATATATATATATATATATATATTAGTTATAGAAATATGTAGTTGTATGTATGATTGTCTCTACATTATAATTTCACTATATATGTATATAATAGCCTTTTGCGGATCCTCAGGACAATAATATGCCAAATAAATTAAAAGTTTAAACAATTTATGAAGACAAACCCTTCCAAAATACATGTAAACACGAAGAAGAACACGATACATACATTACTACCGGATATATTGCATCATGTGATACCAAAAACGTTATATTTTAACGAGTGCCGAAACCACGATTTAAAATATATCGTTTTTGGTACCAAACGATGAAATGTATCCGGTATTTATGCTGGGAGAGAAATTTTTTTATTATTATATACCAAACTTGCTCCTGAATCGAGGTTTAGAAGATTAAACTCATTCTTCAGCACAGCACATCACCACCCCACCCCACCCCTTTATCTTTTCTTTCTAAATTCACCTCACTTTCAGATGTTGATCATAAAAATATCAGTTACTTAAGAGAGCGGTAGGATTGGGATGACCTAATCTGTCGCAATAAATGACATTTTTGACCTTTTTGTAAACTAGTTGATCATATCTGACCACAAATCAAGTCCGATCCAGCAATGCATCACAGCGGGTTTATCACTGTTGCCAAGGAAGTTAGGGGAAATAACTTCATAGAGACGCGAACGGCGTCGAGTCAAATATCTTCAGCAAGAATTAATTTCCATGTCACAAATGTAATGCAGTTTCTATTTATTTGTTCTCGTTTTTGTTGCTGCTGGTATCACTTCTGTAGGCACACACACTCAAGCTTCGCATGGCATGATGGGAAATCTTATATTTTCATATGTGAAAATATTGGAATAAAAATATATGAAAATTATTTCGTCAATAGGTTTCTCTATTTCACACTTAAGTATATAATAAAAAAAAATGATTATGTTAAAATTCTGCAAAATGTATATAAAATAAAAGACAATGGTTACACATGTAAAATCCTTAAAACATATGGTCAAAATTTGTTATATAAACCGAAATCCCCAAAAAGTCGAAGATTTTCTCGGGTGGTAAAACATTTCATGCATTTCGAGTCAAAATACTTCTGTTTCGCAGGGTGAAAATCGACAATCGAGACAAGAATGTGTTCTCATACTCGGAGCAAAATATTTTAATTACAGTAATTTTGAAAATGGGCCTAAATGTCTTAAATCTTTGGAGATATCACGCAATCCTTATGCAGTATTCGTGAAGCTCCTTTCCCCTATGATGTCTGTTCGGGCCTGCACTAATCTGGAGAATCCTTTAGTCCGTTTGTTGTTGGCTACTCTTTGCGAACATCCGCACACCGAAGTTGGGGGTGGGGGTCGAGTTATCATAGAGCTAGTGTTATTCATTGCCTTATCAATGCAAGTAAAGAGAAACCTATAAAAATAACCACAGAATATCCCGGAACTACTGTGATCCATGCATAAGCATATGCATGCAATCACAACTCCCAAAAAGAAACCCGTGAACACAATCATAGAACGACAATATTCATTGTCCACTACAGTTATCCTTGTTTATGCAACATTTTATACGACACCACCTCTGACTTGGCAGGGTTATTTTATGTTTGGACTCCTCCAGCTACTGAAAACTGGCAGGCCTATGAGGTGATCCCTACACCCCCCCCCCCCCCAATTCCGAAAGTCAAAAAGGTTTTTATATCAGTACGTGTATCCCAGATCTGCACTGTGTATTTTGTTTTAAATCCATTTTTTTTAACAAATCATAAAGAGTTTTGAGAAAAATAAATTATTATTTGGAATGGCGTTCATCTTACTTTTTGAAAGGGGCGCACTTGCTTAGACTTCCTTTAACAGATTTCCATTATTTCCGTCCCCATGCCATAAATTATATTTCAAAACAAACTCGTACTCCGCTCCTCAGGCATTGCACTGCTTGGCTGATTTCCTAGCCCACTTTAAAAGTTTTAAGTAATCATTGCCTGGGATCAATTTATTTTGTCATTTCCATGAATGCATGTGGTTGTGCTGCATTTGTTAAACATGCTTGGCTGATTTCCTAGCCCACTTTAAAAGTTTTAAGTGATCATTGCTTGGGATCAATTTATTTTGTCATTTCCATGAATGCATGTGGTTGTGCTGCATTTGTTAAACATGTGCCATTTATCCCTTAGTATGCGTGGCTGTCTTCACTGGCCTTTCCTTATGTCGAACTTTTCGAATTGTTTATTTATCAAGCCTATATATGAGAGCAAAAAGGAAAAAAAAAGTCCCTCGAAGGGACTTGCGCTCTAATGGGCAAAAAGAATTTCCAGGAATTCAAGATAAGACCACTTCTTCCTTTTAACTGCAGAGTTTTGAAACAATCTCTGATATACTTCAGCGATAACAAGATTTTCAAACTAGCTGATATGGTGCACATATAGGATGTCAGATTACATCATTTTCATTTAGGACAAAGCAGACAGCATTAGAAGTCTTTTGGTGAAAACACTATGTCATAATGATGCATTCAGGGGGAGTTGTGACAAGATTTTCAGGACAGCCATCGTGGCAGCCATATTGGATGTACGGCTGGCACCATTTTCATTTAGGACCAACTAGGTTACATATTAAGCCATTTGGAGTTGATACAGCCATCCATTTGGAAGGAGTAGACATAACAATATTTTCAAGATAGCCACCATGGTGGCCATATTGAGGGTTAGTCATTTTCATTTAGGACCAACTAGACACCATAAGTACTTTTCTGATGAAAATTCTATGTCAAAATGACTTTCCATTTAAGAGTAGCGAAAACAAGAGTTTCAAAATGACCACATATTGGATGTCAGATCAGCACCATCTTAATTTAGGATCAACATAACATGATGAGAAGTCTTTTAGTGAAAACCCCATGCTGATATGATCATTCAGGAGTAGTGATAACAAGCTTCTCAAGCTGGCCACTGTGGCAGCCATATCATACATCAGATCGGCACATTTTCATTTAGAACTAACTCGACATCACAAGGAATCTTCTGGTGAAAACACCTTGTCAACATGACTTTCCATTCAAGAGTAGTAGTGACAACAAGATTATCAAGACAGCCACTGTGGCGGCCATATTGGACATCAGATCGGCACCATATTCATTGATGACCAACTAGACATTATAAGAAATCTTCTGATGAACAGACCATGTCAACATGACTTTCCATTCAAGAGTAGTAGTGACAACAAGATTTGTAAGATAGCCACTGTGGCGGTTATGTTGGACATCAGATCGGCACCATTTTCAATTAGGACCAACTAGACATCATAAGAAGTTTTTTGGTGAAAACTCCATGTCAATATGAATTTTCGTTCATGAGGAGTAGCAATAACAAGATTTTTAAGATGACCGCTGTGGAAGTCATATTTGACGTTAGATCGGCCCCATTTTCATTTAGGACCAATAAGACATCATAAGAAGTCTTTCAGTGAAAATATCATGTTGATACGACCATCCATTCATGGGGTCCATTTAAGAGTAGTGAAAACGAGTTTCAAAATGACCACATATTGTATTTCAGATCAGCACCATTTTAATTTACGATCAGCATAACATGACAAGTCTTTTAGTGAAAATCCCATGCTGCTATGAGCATTCATTCAGGAGTAGTGATAACAAGCTTTTCAAACTGGTCGCTCTTGAAGCCATATAAGACACAAGATATCTTCTGGTGAAAACACCTTGTCAACATGTCTTTTCATTCAGGAGTAGTAGTGACAACAATATTTTCGAGATAGCCACCACTGTGGCGGCATTATTGGACATCAGATCGGCACCATTTTCATTTAGGACCAACTAGACATCATAAGAATTCTTCTAGTGAACACACCTTGTCAATATGACTTTCCATTCAAGAGTTGTAGTGACAACACAATTTTTAAGATAGCCACTGTGGCGGCCATATTGGACATCAGATCGGCACCATTTTTATTTAGGACAAACTAGACATCATAAGAAGTCTTTTGGTGAAACCCATGTCAATATGAATCTTTGTTTAGGAGGAGTAGCAATAAAAAGATTTTTACGGTGGCCGCTGTGGCCATATTGGACGTTAGGTCAGCACCATTTTCATTTAAGGCCAACACATCATAAAACGTCGTTCAGTGAAAACCTCATGTTGATACGACCATCCATTCAAGAGGAGTAGCGATAACAAGATTTTCAAGATGATTGTCGTGGTGGTCATATTGTACGTCAGATCGACATCATTTTCATTTAGGAGCAACTTGACATCATAAGAAGTATTTTAGTGTAAACTCCATGTTGATATGATTATGTATTCAGGAGGAGTAACGATAACAAGACTTTTTAAGATGACTGCCTTATAGTTTTTGTTATAATTCCCGCTCATTGATTTGGTCATTTCCTGTTAAGAAAGATATTTCAAGTATTGGAGTAAGTTCTGACGAGAATTTTTTTTAAATAACAATTTATTGATAGACCATCACTTCCTGGCGATTTATCATTGCTTAGTTGTATAACTGTTTGCTTTATTTCTGATTGTGTAATTAAAGTTAAAATATTTAAAATATTTTTTCTCATCCAAATTTTTGAGAAGCCGAAACTCAGTCTTCTTCTATTTCTGAGTGTATGTTTTGTGTAGCACGTACATTTTTATAATACTGATAAATTTCTTCTATAATTCTATCTCTCCTATTTATTTATTTTTTCCTTTTATGTTTTATTAATTCCCTATCTTCACCTGTTCTCGTTTCTTCTCTATATATTCCTTGTCCTCTTTTATACAACCAATCATATCGCCTCGTTCTTATTTGATCTCCATATTCTTGAAAACTGGTAATTTTCTTCGGGATTTTCTTTGCTTTCCCTTCTTCATCTTCATCATTTTCTATTATTCTTTTACATTCTTGTTCCTGCATTTTTTTATTTATCTTTCTCAATTTTACTAAATTGTTCACTTAATTTTCCAATTTATTTATTATTTTTCCCCAATCTTCCACTATATCTGTGATAACTTGTGATCTTTGTAATACATTCGTAATTTTTACTGGATATGAAATGTTTTCTATCATAGTGTTATTCATTTTCCATTTTCCAATTCCCCCATCTGGTCCTTT
Organism: Margaritifera margaritifera; assembly: GCA_029931535.1. Classification (NCBI taxonomy): domain Eukaryota; kingdom Metazoa; phylum Mollusca; class Bivalvia; order Unionida; family Margaritiferidae; genus Margaritifera; species Margaritifera margaritifera. Next base: position 547,297 of record JAQPZY010001376.1, on the reverse strand, counting down.
CTTTCATGGATAAATACAATTCTACAGGGAAATGATCTGAAAAAGAATGATCAAATATATTAAATTTTTCACTTCTTTTTCTATTATTTTACAAATGCTGCTTCCCTCATGCTCCTCGTAATTGTATGTGTGTTTTCATTTGCCAAGATTTAGGCTTTTGTCCAATTCTTAATTTTTGCGATTAACCGCATATGCCCCGTTTCCTATATTGGGGCAGTTCCTATTGCCAAAATGCGTAAGCCGCATAAATGTTATTCTATGGTTAGTTAATTTTTTTCTCCTCTACAGATGGTAAACTTAAGTACTAAGCGTACATCAGCGGCCGAAAAAGTGTACCAATCTGAGGCAAAAGTTGCCTAATCAGTGGCATAACTAGCGCCCCCGCAATGCAGGGGGGGGGGCGCAAGGAGGAGGTCCTAAACCCCGCTGTACATTAAATTTATGGGGGCCCACTCTAAATGTTTGCGGGGTGGGGTGGGGGGTGGGGGGTGGGAGGGGGCACAATTTCAAGTTACGACAATGTCTATTATTTTCATTTTGTGGTCTTAATTAGGTATGGAAGACGTACTTTTTACGTCGATTGTATTGCAGTCCTGAACGCTGTTACCAAATTAATTAGGCAATTGATTAGTAGGAGTTGTAGCTGAAACAATTGGGTTATCGGGGACCGGATTGAAAACCCTACATGCTAGGTTAGTCAGTCGTTCGCATTCCGCCCGCTTGGTGCAGCTCTGCTCCCGTGATACGGTAAACTGTGAATTGGCTGGCGGCTTTACTGCATACGGCTGGCTCACCTGACCTCACACAATCCGCTCTGGTCGGTGTCCCGGGCTGTAATGATCTGATGTGATGGCCATCAATTGCATGTCCCAATCGCACCCTTATATATCAAGCTGCTCGAATTCTATTGGCAAAATAACCTGAAGTTTTGATTGATGCAACACCAAAGATGCAAAATGATAGGAGAGAATGCATGTAACCTGACTGGTTAATAGTAACAAACATTTTCGAATTCCTTTCTGAGAATCAGGCCAAAGATCGACATGACGGAGTTGTGAAACTTAAAGCGATATTCTTCTGATCAAAGTCACTACAGAGCCAATATCACCACTTTTGGGGAAAACAACACAAAACTGCAAATATGTCTAATAAAAAGTTTCAAAACGGACACCTAATATCTGAGAATAATAGAAATTCTACTCAAGGATCTGAATTTCTGGAAGAAACTCTGCTTCTGATCTCAAGGATGACGTTTTTCTATCTCACAGCAAGACTAAGAATCAATTTGTTTCAGAGCATACGTATGGATAAACTGCAAACTGCTACAGCTGTATGGACATCTTGTATTCCACATGAACAACTGTATCACAAATATACAGCTGTAATGGACATCTTGTATTCAACATGAACAACTGTATCACAAATATACAGCTGTATGGACATCTTGTATTCCACATGAACAACTGTATCACAAATATACAGCTGTAATGGACATCTTGTATTCAACATGAACAACTGTATCACAAATATACAGCTGTAATGGACATCTTGTATTCCACATGAACAACTGTATCACAAATATACAGCTGTATGGACATCTTGTATTCCACATGAACAACTGTATCACAAATATACAGCTGTAATGGACATCTTGTATTCCACATAAACAACTGTATCGCAAATATATAGGAATGTGAAAAGTGTTTTTCTTAGCAGTTATACTGATATTGGGGCCCCGACACGGAACAAAGTGACAAGGGAAGAATATTGGTGATCTCGGGGCCTGACACATAACATGTGACCAAGGCTGAATATTGGAAATCTAGGGGCCTGACACATACTAGTAACATGTCACCAAGGCTGAATAGAGGTAATCTAGGGGCCTGATACATAACATGTCACCAAGGCTGAATAGTAGTAATTTAGGGGCCTGACACATACCCTGTGACCAAGGCTGAATAGTGGCAATCTTGGGGACCGATACATAACATATGACAGAAGCAGTATATGAGTCATGTTGACCAATTGTCGTCGATTCAATTTGTTCCACATGAATCTTGGCATACGTAGATATCTACCCGAAACAGTATCTACCGCTCTGCCATCCGACTGGGTGTAGCTGATAGAAACTGATCCGACCAGATCGTTCGTTAATATAGTTGGCAAAAAATACGTACATGTCTTTGTAGACGACACACGTCGTTTTCAGTTTTTCAGATTTAAACGTTTACATAGGTTTTTATTTCGAGTCATGGGATGTGGATATAATAGCAGTCGCTATATTAAAATACATAATGGGTGTAACGATCTTTTTCATTGCTCAATTGATTTACCTATTACGGGCAGGAGCTTGTTCATCCGCAAGTACGCACTTGTTTAAAGCACAGTTTTGGCTAGCTACATATGCCAAGGGTCGATGTGGAACGAAGTGGATTTAAGACCCTTGGTTAGCGAACCAGACATAAACGTCTGGTTTTCTTCTTTTAAAAAACGTAAGTATTCCACACAAAATGTTCCATATTTAACTAGTTACGAGATGGTAAAGAGTTGCTTCAAAAGTAATATTTTTGTCTTGCTGTGACCTTGAACTTTGATGAACAAAACACTTGACACACCAAATAGCGATTTCATATGAATGGATCAAGTTTTAGTTTCAATATCGTGTTGCAAAAGCTGTGAAGCTGAAGAGTGTGAAGTAATGGACAAAGAAAGAGACGTAAAAGGTGATTACTATAGGGTCCCGCGTGTCAAGATGCTGGGCCCTAGTTGATTATAAAAATTACCCCCCCCCCCCCCACACACACACCAAGTTTAAAAAGGTTTCGGGAATTTTCTTCAGTTCTACCTTTTCGTGCACACAACCGTAGTAGTGTTGGATGATGGAACGGCATCATTTCGTTTAAGCATCTTTTTAATGCCAGAGTAAAATGTTTCCTCTCGAGTATACAAACGAAAGCGTATCGTCAAGGGACACGTACCATCTAATTATCGGTATATATATATATATATATATATATATATATATAGAGAGAGAGAGAGAGAGAGAGAGAGAGAGAGAGAGAGAGAGAGAGAGAGAGAGAGAGAGAGAGAGAGAGAGAGAGAGAGCTCTTGTTTAGATAAAGCTGCATACTCAATTCGGTTGAAATTCAACCATCCTTGGTAAAATTATTCTTCGAAAACCAAAGTTTTGCAGAACAAGCAACCAGGGACCATAACCCCTCTAAATGATGCCGTGGAACGCTGGTAAATACGATTCATTTATTTTTTCACCAATATATGGCTGGGTATAAAATCTTGTTGAAATGCAACAATCCATGTGAGACTTGAGCTGCAGAAATGAACGTTAGGAGGATGGGCATTCCCAACTCCTCTAAATCACGACACTGAACTTGAAAATCGAACTCTTGGAGGTCTCATCAATATAAAGCTGCGTACCGTTTGCTTAAAATTCAACTATTCCTAGTAAAGTTATCTTGCGCAAACCAATTGCTGACGGATGGAGAGACGGAATTACGTAATTCCTACAAGGTTCTGACCACTTCGCCGAGCGAGACCAAATTTAATGTTTCATTACGACACATAAAGTGACACAACTTCTGAACGACAATTACCTCATTTGTGTTTCGTCGAAGTTGTGAACATAATATCTATGATAGTTACATGACAATAAAGTAATTTTCCTGCTATGCAAGGAGTTCACATGACATTCATGTACATGAAATCTAAATTTAAATGTTTGCGCTACTGCAGATCGTTGTCGACTTGTATGATCAAACTGGACTGTCCCTATTAAAAACACTGGTCATAGTTACCGCCTTTTCATAAACTAAGATGTGTGACTCACAAAAATCACCTCTTCCGTTCATAGCCGACCATAGGTAAGCCCAACCTTGGTTTTTTGCATGGGCGTCCGCAGGAATTTTTCCCGGAAAGGGGGGGGGGGGGGCAAAATCAAAGGGACGAGCCTTCAAAAGTATGCCAATAGGGCCAAGGGGAGAGGCAAGCTCCCACAGTCGGCTTTGGGCAGTTTATATTTTGTGAGTTTGTTTAAATCTTATTGCAGGATTACATCTCTCTCTCTCTCTCTCTCTCTCTCTCTCTCTCTCTCTCTCTCTATATATATATATATATATATATATATATATATATATATATATACACACACACACAGTTACTCTCTCACTCAATTGTTCAGTACGTGATAGGCTATACATGGCGGCCAGTATATTTGGTGGAGGAAGAACAGGGAAAGAACTACCGACCCACGGGAAACTACAAGCAAGCTTACTCACATACCCACGTTGGCCGAGTCGTGACTTGAACCCACGCGGACAGAGGTGAGATGCGTGTGATCTGTAAAGACGAGGGCCTTAGACCACTCGGCCACCCGAGACCCCGTTCGAGGGTAAAGGAACAAGACTAAATGTCGGCGCAGGTGCGTTGCATTGTAGTGGCATTGGTATATTGTGACGTCTGCTTACGTGCTACTTTATAACGTCATCGGCTTTACGTTCCTTCAGTAAATGTAAAGAATCCTAAGAATTTTTTTTTTTTTTTTTTTTTTTTTTTAAATTTACCTAGAGGCACAGGGCCGGCCCAAGGGTTTTTGGAGCCTTGGACGAACTAAGCAAAAAAATTCACTTCCGTCTAATTTGGCGCCCGTTAAAACCTATGTGGTCGGACAGGCCCTGCAGAGGCAATTTACACGAGTCTTCGGATTTTAAACTAAAGACACACAAGAGAAAAGATAACAGTATGTACAATCTAAATTAAGTGTCATAATATTATCTAAGGGTACAATTTTCTCCAGGGGACATTTACCGCCAAATTTACAGCATTGTGGTAGTGGCGTTATCCTTGCAAGGGAAGGTAAGTATGAGAGTAGTATTAATTTGACCTACAGCATTCAAGCGGCCATTCGTTTTTATTATACAGAGAAATGTTTGAATGGCCTCTTAAAAGCAACTGACACATTTTGTCAGGTAGCATCCTAGGATACATAGGTTTTTATCTCTAAACCCACAACACCAAACTTCTTTACCCTCGTTCAAAGTCGTGTGCAGTACAAAAGCCTTTGTCACGACCGACGATCTTGACCTGGAGATCGTAGATAGCCGACTGAACTCGTCTCAGATACTTGGCTTACTGTCAAGATGTACCCACATACTAAGTTTGGTTCAATCCTATATCAGTGTTGCACATTGAGCGCGGGACTTTTTTGTCCCAGGTCTCCCAAATCTTGACCACGTGCGCCCCTCTTGGTGCACTTTTTCTCCCAGGAAAAAAAACTAGAGACTCTCGAAGGGACTGACGCTCTATTGGACGAAAAGAATTCCCAGGAACTTAAGATACGACAATTTCTTCCTTTTAACTGTCGAGTGTTGCAACCATCTCTGATATTCTTCAGCAATAAAAAGATTTTCAAATCAGCTGCTGTGGTACACATATTGGATGTCAGCTTGGCACCATTTTCATTTAGGACAAAGTGAACATCATTAGAAGTCTTTTGTCAAAAACCCCCATGTCATAATCATCCATTCAGGAGAAGTAGCGACAAGAAGGATTTTATATATATATATATATATATATATATATATATATATATATATATATATATATATATATATATATATATATATATATATATATATATAAACAGCCGTCATGGCCGCAATATTGAAAGTACGACTGGCACCATTTATATTTATGACCAGCACCATTTTCATTTAGGACAAAGTGATCATCATTAGAAGTCTTTTTGTCAAAAACCCCCATGTCATAATGATCCATTCAGGAGAAGTAGCGACAAGGTTTTTTTTTTATAAAAAAAAACAAAACAAACAGCCGTCATGGCCGCAATGTTGAAAGTACGACTGGCACCATTTATATTTATGACCATCTAGACATCATAAGAAGTCTGTTGCTGAAAATCCTATGTTAGCTTGACACCATAAGAAGTCTTTTATTTAAAACCCCATACTGATACTACCATCCATTCAGGAGGAGAAGCGATACAAAGATTTTCAATATGGCTGTCGTGCCGGCTTTATTGGACGTCAGATCGGAACCATTTTTATTTAGGACCAACTAGACATGAGAAGTCTTTTTAGTGAAAAGCCAATGTTGATATGACCATCCGTTCAGGAGGAGTAGCGATAACAAGATTTTAAAGATGGCTGCCATATTTGGCGTCAGATCGGCACCATTTACATCTAGGAACAACCAAACACTATTAAGAAGTCTTTTAGTGAAACACCCATGTTGATATGACCATCCATTCAGGAGTAGCAATAACAAGATTTTTCAAGATGGCCTCTGTGGCGGCCATATTGGATGTCTGAGCAGCACCATTTTCATCTACGACCAACTAGACCATGGGATGAATGTGTGTGTAAAGTTTTAAGGCAATCCTCCTGGTAGTTTAGGAGGAGTAGCGATAACAAAGGTGATACAAACTGTAAGATGGCAATGAACATCCATTTTAAAACAATGAATATGGCAATAAAAACATTCAAGGTTTGTGGTAGTCGGCCGAGTTGCAATGAAAGTCTTTGTCGGCGCTAGTATAACGTATTTTCGAGGTTAAAGTCACACCTACGGCAAAGAATATTTATTTAATTGAGGTCGAATTATTGACAAAAGAGACTACATTTATGCAAATACACATTTTTTCGTTTAACTAATAATTTATGAATTTGAAAAGAAAAGCAATGAGGAAAATATGAGTATTTATTTTTTTATTTTTTTTCTAAATTTAAAAAAAAAAAAAAAAAAAAAAAAAACGCTGGTAGATAATAAGTGATCATAAAAGTTAAATGAAAGCAAGATATAGAAGGAAAATTCCATGGTGCAGCTCATTTCAGATTAACCAGATATTCTAACATGTTAAACGTTTTCACGAGTTACTTGAGCACATGATAAAACGTTTCTTGCAATAATGTTAAGTATCCAAGGAAAATATACTCGTTTCCTTTGTCCCTTTACAATGTTATGTGTCTCCCAAATTTGGAGGGTGGGGGACGCAGTGTACCCTGCCCTTGGGATCCGAGGTACAACACTATATATATTATAGCTTCAAGTAATATAACTGGCATTCATACTTGTTCGTGTCATCATGCTCGTAAGTCCGGATAGATAGAAGACCTTTGACCTTGAAATAAATATTTGAATGGGGACTATCAACTTATTTACTGGAATGAAGCTAAATACAAAGTCCGGTGAGAATTTAGCTGTAAAAGTCACCGTGATCAATTAAGAACACAAAATGCAAGCAATGACATTTGACTTCACCCCAAAGTAAAGTAAAACTGGTTTTCAGTCTTTTACAAAAGTGCGGACATGCTGATAATATGCACTATTTTCATTCGTAATCAATTATATCTTGCAAGAAGCGTTTTAGTGAAAACCCCGTGTCAATGCCACTATTCGTTTAACAGAAATTGTGGCGACTATGATTCACATGTTAAAGACCACATAAGCCCCATTTTATTCAGAACAGCTACATACTGCTATAGTGTTTTAGTTAAAATCCTATGTTGATACGACTATTTTTCCTGTAGAAGTAGCTATACAAATATTTTTTCAGCATCATTTTGTTTTAAGATCAATTACGCATTGCAAAAAGTGCTTTTCTTCGCTTTCTTTAAATATCTCTGTACGACCATCCGTTCAGGAGAAGTAGCTGTAAGGTGTTAAGATTACCACTCTGCCACCCTCACCACCACCCCTTTTTTTTTTTGGGGGGGGGGGGTCCATATCAGGACAAACTAAATATTGCAAAGCCCCAGTAAACTTTCAAGATGGCCGTTGTGGAAACTATTTTGAAAGGCCAGATCAGTACCATCAAACAAGAGTTTCAGTGGAAAGCCCAGATCAATAAAACCAGCGATAAAGAGATCTTCACAATGGCCGTGGCGGTTACTTTACGAGGTCAGATCTGCACCTTTTTAAATAGGACCAAGTACATATAGTACTACCAGTCGATACGAAGATGCGTTCAGAAGAGCGATAACAATGTGTTCCAGATGGTTGCTACAGCAGCCATATTGAAGGTTAGATCGCTACCATTATCATTTAGGACCAACCAAATATCATAAAACGTCTTGAGTGAACTCCCTATGTCGATACAATCATCTGTTCAAGAGTTGCGACAAGAAGATTTTCAAGATGGCTGCCATGGCGTCCATGTTGTAGGTCAGATCAAAACAATGTTCACTCAGAACCAACTAGATATCATAAGACATATTTAAGTGAAAACCCCACCCTGAATTTCCGTGGGACACCATTTTCACTTGGGAGCAACTAGGCCTTGGGATGAATGCGTTTAGAAGTTTCATGGCAAACACTGGTAGTTCAGGAGGAGCAGCGATATCAAACTTGTGCTAACGCCCAGACCACAGGTCATCGCATAAATTCTCTTGTATTCGACGAGCGGAGTTAAAAATTCTAACGAGTTTGATGACAGGTCGAATTCTATCAAATTCTTTCAAGCAGGGGGCCCCGGGTGGCTGTGTGGTCTAAGACACTCGCCTTTACAGATCACTGACACTCTCTCTCTCTCACTTCTGTCCGCATGAGCTCGAGTCTCGGCTCGAATAACGTGGGTATGTGAGAAAGCTTGCCAGTAGCTTCTCGTGTGTAGGTAGTTCTTCCCCGGAGCTATCATCTGCTGAAAAAATGGCGTTAAACCCCACAAATCGAAACGAACCTTTCAAACAGTCTACGACAAATCATCCAAAGGTTTGCGTATTTACAGCAACTGTGGCCGTATTCGCAGCAGATGTGCATCATTTTAACTGACCTGAAATGTCAATTTTTGATGCCAGAATGCCTTCTGTGAAATTTTGCCTAATTTAGTCCAGCAGTTTTTTTCTTCACAAAATCGTACAATTTATTTGATAAAATTTTCGGTAAAGGTGACTATACTTCATGGTTGATCAGCATAATAATGTAGAAACTTTAAAACTGTGATGGGCCATTTTACAAGGGCACTAGTCCAATTGTATTAAACTTCGCATTCCAAACTTTCAATATTGACATTTGTATGCCGATATTTTCATTTTCTGGGAGAATGCGAAGTCTAATCGTTTATCGCCATTTTCTTTATGAACGTTCCAGTCCTGCTTGGAGTGTAAACGGGCCTAAATTATGTATTTTAACATTTACTCGCTTTCAGAACAAAATAAATTCCAATTTTGTGCATTCTGTACAATTGTTAAAGTTTCCTGGACAAATCGAAATGGAAAGCGTAGTTAGTACTTTGGTAGTCTCCCTTTTTAAAGAAACGCATTTCTCAACATGGCAAGAGAAAAATTAACTCTTGTATTGTAGTTTCGTCTCATTAAAAAAGTTTTACTGTTTTATTTTAGAAACATAACACCATGTCACGTGACTACAATGAATAACAAAGTCACTGCAATTTTCTGGAACCAAGAGAATTTTGGATAAGCCTATACGGCAGATGCCTTTTGAAAGTAGGAAAATGTAAAGAAATGTTTTTTTTTTCTTTTTCTTTTTTTTTTTTTGGGGGGGGGGATGGTGGTGGTGGTGGTGGGGGGGGGGTGTACAACTAATTTTGAATTATTTTACTGACCTACTACTATTGCATTGCTTACAAAAGAAACAAAAACGCTCAAATACGGCAAAGACGGGGGAGAAAAACACTAAATCGACACAAAAAGGTACAAGATTGGCAGAAAAGACCTTTAAAAACGACAAGGACGGTGAATTTTGATGATAGGATATCACACATCCCGTAAATAGTAAAAGTTAATATCAGACTGTATGCATATACAATATGTAGCAGCGTTTTATGGCACCTCAGCACAATGGTGGCTATACGGTGCCGACTAATGGTAAATGTTCAAAATTGTAAAAATGAATTGCGCAAAAACTTGAAGATACCCCTTAAAATAAATGTAAATGTGAAGTACAACAAAATAAAATAAAAAGTAAACACCTTAACATTCCGTAAAATGTATATAAAATAAAAGATAAATAAATAAGTGAAAATCTTTAAAACATATAGTCATTTAAAAAAAAAAAAAAAAAAAGTAGTCTCTCAAAATGTATATTTTCTCAGGTGGTATATCAATAACCATCACATAGTTTCTTCATGCAGTTGACATCAAAACGTTTCTGTCTCACAGGGTGGAATTAGACACTTGACAAGAATGTGTTCCACCGTCAGTGGACACTGGAATGGTATGCACTCCGGTCGAGGTTCACCCTTCTGGAGGTATGCACGAGTCGGTTACAATACCACCTCATCTCGGCATCAAATATGCGACCCTTACATTACGAGCCCTACACTGTACAAGTTTGTGTTTTGTGGGGTTTATCGCCATTTTTCAGCACATGATAGATTATATACATGGCGGCCAGTAAGTTTGGTGGAGGAAGAACCCGGGAAGAACCACCAACCCACGGGAAGCTACTAGCAAGCTTTCTCACATACCCCCGTTGATCAAGCCGAGACTCCAACGCAAACAGGGGCGAGATGTGTCAGTGATCTGTAAAACCGAGTGCCTTAGATTCTCCCACCACCACCACCACCGGACGCTGTACAAACTGAGCTACCGCGATTGCCCCGTTATGATGAAATAGAAAGAAAATAAAAGTTAAAACAAAAGTCCCTCAAAGGAACTGACGCTCTTCTGGCTGTAAATAACTTTCCTGGCACTCAAGATAAGACCATTTCTTCCTTTTAACGGCCGAGTATTGAAAGCATCTCTGATATTCTTCAGCGATAAAAAAAAAAGTCAAATCAGCTGCTCTGGTCCACATATTAGATGCCAGCTTGGCACCATATTCATTTAGGAGAAACAAGGCATAATAATAAGTCTTCAGGTGGAAACCATATGGTGATACGACTTGCCATTTTGGAGGAGTAACGATAACAAGATTTTCAAGATAGATGCCATGGTGGCCATATTCGATACCAGATTGGCACTATTTCTATTTAGTACCAAGCAGACATCATAAGAAGTCTTTTGGTGAAAGCACAATGTCGATATGGCCAGATATTTTGAAGGAGTAGTGATAACAAGATATTTTAAATGGCCATTGTGGCACTTACATTAAAAGTCAGATCGTAATTATTTTCATTTACCACCAACTAGACATTATAAGAAATCTTTCAGTGAAAAACCCATGCTGATATGACCATTAGTGATAACAAGATTTTCAAGATGGCCAGTGTGGCATGCATACTGTATGTCTCAATGGCACCGTTAGGACCAACTAGACATCACAAGAAGCTGTTTAGTAAAAACCCCATGTTGATACGACCATCCATTCAGGAGCAGTGATAAAAATATTTTCAAGATGGCCGCTGTGATGGACCTCAGATCGATAACATTTTCATTTTGGACCAACTATACATCATAAGAAATCTTCTGGTGAAAACCCCATAGCAATATTCTTTTTCATTCAGGAGGAATAGCAATAACAACATTTTTTATGATGGCTCCTGTGGCGGCCATATTGGACATAGATCGGCCCCATTTTCATTTAGGACAAATTAGACATCACAAGAAGTCTTTTAGTGAAAACCTCATGTTGATATGACGATCCCTTCTGGAAGAGTTGCGATAACAAGATTTTCAAGACGGCCGCTGTAATGGCCATACTAGTTCAGCACCATTCATTTTGTTTTTCGTGAAAACCCCATGCTAATATGACCATCTATTCAGGAGTAGCGATAACAAACTTGTGATAACGGACGGACTGAACCATCACATAAGCTCTTCTGGCCTATGACCAGTAAAGCTTTCAGAAAAAAAAAAAAGAAAAAAAAAAAGAAAAGAACGATGACGAATAATAGACGACACCAATACACAAGACTTACGACCAAGTGAACAAATATAAATTCAACTCGTTTTTTCTTCTTTAATCCATTATTATTTTCACTCTTCAAAGATTTATCAAACAAGCAGCGAGGCAAAACTCTCTGGCACATGTACAGAAGAAGCTGCTGTTGTTTCTTTCCTTTAAGAAATTTACTTTCCCTTCCAATACAAAACATTCATACGATTTTTAAAAGAAAAATTCTTTGAAAACTTACCTTATGGCTGAAACTCCCGCACCTTAAGATTATGTTGTATTTTAATCCAATATATCATTACACCAATGTGATGTACAACAAGTTGGCAAGTGATCTCTTTATCGCGAGAAAAATTGTCACATATTCATGCAAAATTCAAATGGTAAGATATGCCTCGTCTTAGTAATTAATTTCAAAAGCCCGCACCAGCAGCAATATACTTACGTGAATAATCTACTTTTCAAGGACCGAAGTTCAAGGCATCCTTCATGTGCAAGTTGTGGATTGGGGGTGGGGGTGGGGTTGGGGAGTGGGAGGACTAATTTTTAATTCTGTAGTATCGACATGCTACTATTGCACTTCTTACAAAAGGAACACAGTAGTATTATTTACACTTAGTGTCATGTGGATTTTGATAACGCGACTAGGTCTGCTTTTCCCTAAACGATAACCATGCACCGTATTAACGATTGTCTCGAGTTTCGATTGGCTCTGCTGCACTTTTATAGGTAGACAAAGTTTCAAGTCAAGCACAAACCGTCTTACAGCGACACTTGGACAGCGAGAGCACATGCTCTCTATACTTTGCTTTGCCACCCCTCAAGTAAAATGTATGATCTGGATGTGTAAAGTTGCATGTGCCACGGTGACCTTGTCGCTGGTTAGTTTACATCGCGATACGAATGCGTGACGAGCAATGCCCGAGAAACACCGCATTATTTAAATGCTAAATCGTCTGCCCAAAGTTTTAGATCTTCGCTAGTCCTCCGTCCCTACGCCCCATTACTCGGGTGTACCTTTCTTCACAATTTTTCACCACTTTTATTGGGACAGCCACAAAATCAAATCATACCATTATGTAAATTTTCTATTTTTGATTGGGAAATGTAGCTTTAACTGACATGTTAAAAAAAAAAAAAAAAAAAAAAAAAAGGTAAAAGAAAAGAAATGAAGAAAAATCTTCAAATCTGCGCACAGACTGAGAAATTCCATATAATGGCAGTAGTATTAATTATTATTATTATTTTTACATTATAATAGCAACAAGGAGAAATGAAAGAAAGAAAAGGAACAGAAGTAGCTACTTGCTTCAATTTTATTGATATCGTTTTAAGCACACGAGTAACTTTTCCCGTTAGAAGTTTAGAGAAGAGGAGTTGCAGGTAAGCAGGCCGGGACGAGTGCAATTTGACGACATCAGCAAAGATTGCAAGCATCACGACCTAATCAGTCTGCTATCGGGATACCACACCTCAATTGTGACAAAACCATTGTGATGCACTGTCATTATCGAACATTTTCATAAATTTATGGTGTTTTTACTCTCATTTACTGACCATTTCATTTGGTTAGTACGAGTGCCAAGTTAGAGCCAAGTACTGGCAAATGAAACAAGATGAATGCGGCATGGACAGGGCAGGCCGGGACAAGTGCAATTTGTCCGAATATATCACCAAGTTGCACAAATCCTGCCCGCATCGTCACAGCCTTTAGAACCAAGAGTACCTCAAACGTCACGTGATAGCCCGTCAACATAATGTTAGTTGTTTGAACGTATTTTCGTCTGTATACTTCTAGTACACATTGAAAGACACGCAAACACATGGTTCAAACATTTCTCAAAGGTCAATCTTCACCCATTTCTTCTGGCCAAAATTTTCCCAAGAATTAAGCTGCTTAGAGTTCTCTTTTGAGCGAAAGTAAAAAAAATGTACCTGGTTTCCTTGAAATCGGTTATATAGACGTTCAGTTATTGTCCTGAAATGACATGCAAGGGCGAGATCTATTTTTGCAACATTTACTTTGTAATTGAAGTAACCGACTCCAAATCAATATGACTCTTTCTTAGGTAAATGAATTATAATCCACGTATCAAGTTTTTTAAAATCAGATGAAGATATACACCACTGCAAGAATTAAGTTACTTATATAATTCCTTCAGTTTTTAAAAAAATACTTGATGAAAATCCAGTGCATTAGTTACAAGTTCGGATGCACCAAGACCATCATACTTATGTAAGGCACTAACTTGGATACAACATGTCTTCAAACCAGCTTAACTTGTCTCGACTTTTCTGGAAAGAAATACATAGTTGCACTTGAACGAAAGGAGTGGAATTTACTGAAAGTGACCTTTCCAGAACCGGTTGAATCACGTCCGTTTGTGTTGTCATCCTCACGCAAAAGACAAGAGACTGAACTCAATATACATTTTATTTGCTGTATCGGCTTTAATGCTGCTTTCTTTTGAATGCAAATAACATTCTTCTATGGTCAACAAATCTCCAACAAAAATCAGAGGCAAAAAACAATCATTTTCTTGGTGATCACAACAGGGTGAAAAAGCAGCCGATTTGTTAAATTAGTGTAGTGGTACCTTGAAGAGAACTTAATTTCTGGTTCGGAATAAAATGCAAAGGTCAAATCTATTTTTCAGTGACAGCGACCCTGACCCTGAAGGTACACCCCTCCCCCAATCAAAAAAGGGTTTTTTTTGGGCAGAGATAGCGCTAAAGTTAATTGTCCGGATATGAAATGCAATTGCCAAAAAGATTTTTAGTAGAAGAAACACTGACATTGGATCTACTGATGCCCAAAATCAAGATGGAGTTCTCCGGTGGTTAGGGAGACAAATCGTTAAAACATACCAATTTTCAGCGAATTCAGTTCTCTAAAATTTAAGGTTATCATCAGAAAATGAAATGCATAGGTAAAATCTATTTTTAGTCATAGTGACTTTGACACCAGTACTACCGACCAACAGAATCAGAAATGTACTAAATATTTTTGAATTCTGTTATCAAGAACTCAATTTATCATCCGGAAATGCAAAGCACAAGTAAATTCTATTACAAGCAAGTTACACTGATTTTTGAGCTAATGACCCCCAAATCGATATTATTTTTATTTTTCCTTGCGCCACGTATAACACAAGAACCAAGTTGCGTTCAAATCTATCCACTACCACTCATGTTCAAACCAAAACCAACTAAGGTAAAGTATAATACCAGAGACGTTGGCCATGGCCTGCGCATCAAACCCCCAACCCCACCCCATCCCCATTTTGGGATAACGAGAGCTTTTCTTTAGTTAGATAAGCTATATTCCAAATCCAAAGTGGGGTAAATCACTATCGAATAAAAGGCAAGTTACCATTGACGCTGATCCAAGGTGTGGACGGTCGTACGGACAGACACTGAGGCCAGTGATCACTATGTCGAGCTTCCGCCAAGACAGACTCGACAAAACAGGAACTCTACTTTCTCCGAGTGCTGATATGCAATATTCACATATTTTTAATTGAAAAGCTTTTTGCAACAAATCACAAAGAATCCACATTTATATCATGTCAAGAAATTCAACTTAAAACCTTCATTCTTTCCATCCTGCAACATTCTATAAATTTAGAAGTACTGGAAGCCTAAAGAACACATAAGGATTGTGTTCCCTAAACGGTGAGCGCCCCACCCCTTTACTAACCCATCTTTTCCTGCAAATCTAGTTTCTATCAATGAATCTATTCATACATAAACTTGACACTTGACACGAAAAGGTGTTGCTGAATAATGTATTTATAAAACTTCATCTGGGTTTTAACGCATCATCTACAGTACACAAAAACATCGATCTCGTCCACAAAGAAGTCTAAAGTAGTCGCAAACCATCAAAGGAAGCCATGCATTAGGTAATTAAGAGTGCTTATATTCCTAAAATCGCCCGTTCAGAACTTCTTAGAGGAATATACTTTGCCTCATAGTGAGATAGGCAGTACATAAACACATGTCATCATCACGGGACGCTAATAATAAAAAAATTTTTTAAAAAAAATCAATCGAAAGAAAATACATGGTACAGAATAGGTTAACGTCATTTGCATTCAAACTGCTTGTGTACACCATATTAAGTATGCAAGCTTACAGTGTATCAAAAGGATTTATTACGTTCACTACGTCTTCTAATATCTTGTACAAGTGTCTTATATTAATACTAGAAGAAGAAGAGAAAAAAAAATGTGGCCATATTACTGTTACCCCGTAAAAAAAAAAAAAAAAAAAAAAAACATTAAACAAAATTTTAAAAATAAAATAAAAGTGCCGTGAAGGGTACATTAAACTGTTTACACATTGGGCGTGGTTTAGTGATTATACTCCGGCTAGTGTTTAACGGTCCTCTATGTCGGAACTAGTAAAGGTCAAGGTATGCACTCCTTAACTTTTAAACTTTTTCTGCCGAACCATTTTCTTATTAATTTTACCACGCCTTTTGACCTTTAGATCCCAAAAATCTAGCTGGTTTGTTTGTACCGAAAGTACAAGATATCCACAAAGTTTTATCAAGTAACATACTCTATAACAAAATATGTTGTGTAAAATCTATTTTTCTTGGAATTCAGGAGAAGACCTTTTCTTCCGCTTAATTTCTGAGTGTTGAAAGTATCTGATATTCTTCAGTGATAACAATATTTCAAATTAGCTGCTGTGGTGGCTATAATTGCCATCAGATAGGTACCATTTTGATTTAGAACCAACTAGGTATCATAAGAGGTCTACTGGTGAAAACCCCATGTTGATATAGTCCTACAATTTGGAGGAATATAGATATTTTCAAGATGACTACCATGGTGGCCATACTGAGGGTCAGTTTGCATCATTTTCATATGAAAATAACTGGACACCATAAGAACTCTTCTAATGAAAACCCTCACGTCAACATGACTTTTAATTTAAGAGTAGCGATAAAAAGATTTTCAAGGTTGTCACCATGGTGACCATTGGACATCAGATCGGCATAATTTTAATTTTGGACCAACAAAACATCTTAAGAAGTCTTCTGATGAAAACCTCATGCCGACACGACTTTCCGTTTTGGAGGAGTAATGATAACACGATTTTCAAGATTGCTGCTGTGGTGGCCATATTAGATATCATATGCGTAGCATTCCATTTAGGACCAACTAGACATCATAAGAAGTCTTTTGGTGAAAGCACAATGCTAACATGACTAGCCAAGATTTTCAAGATGGCCATTGTGCCGGTTTTATTGAAGATACGATCGGCACCATTTACGACAAATCCGACACCACATTAAGTTTTTCGGTGAAAACCCCATGCTAATATGATCATTCGTTCAGAAGTATATAATAATACAATTTTCAAGATGGCCACTGTGGCCGCCATATCGGGTGTCTCAGAGGCAGCGTTTTCATTTAGGACCAACTAGACATGGTCAGAAGTCTTTCAGCAAAAAATCCATGTTGATACGATCTATTCAGGAGTAGATATAACAAGATTTTCAAAATGGCCATACTGGATGTGCAAGCAGCACCATTTTTCGTTTGGGACCAACTTAGACATCATAACAATTCTTCTGGTGAAAATCCCATAGCATTGTTACTTTTCGTTTAGGAGAACTCGATTTCAAAATAGCTGCTGTGGCGGCCGTATTGTACATCAGATCAGCACCGTTTTCATTTCAAACCAACCAGACATCATAGGAAATCTTTTAGCAAAATCCATGTTGTTATGACCATCCATTCAGGAGGAGTAGCAATACTATGATTTTCATTGGGCATCACATCCGCATTATTTTCGTTAGGACATCACAATAAGTCTTTTGGTGAAAAACCCATGTTAATATGACTTTCCGTTCAGGAGGAGTAGTGATAAAAAGATTATCAAGATGGTCGCTATGACGGCCAAACTGGACATCCGAGCGGCACCATTTTCATTTAGAACCAAGCAGATTGTGTAATGAACGTGCGTGTCAAGTTTCATGACAATCCTCAAAGTAGTTTAAGAGGAGTTGCGATAACAAACCTGTGTTAACGGACTGACGGATAACAAACTATCCTATAAGCTCTCCTGGTCCAAGACCAGTACAGCTAAAATGCACAAGCACCCAGAACGGTACATTATACCCCCAACCACCCACCCACCTCCAGTGCTGAATGGTCCTCTATGTAGACTCTAGTACGACTGAATAAAGGTCGAGTTCAGCAGTCTTGAACAAATAAACTTAGTATGCAGGAACCACTATTTTCTTATTAGACTTACCATCCCATTTGACCTTTAAACCCCAAAATCATGGGGTTTGTTTCTTAACCAAATGCAAGCAGTTCCAAGAGTCTGATCGAGGAACTTACTCTAGAACAAACTGTTGTGTAAAATTCATTTTTCTTTCAGTCACAATGACCTTGACTTTTGACACCCAAATCGATTGGCTTCATTCTTACTTAAAGTGTAAACTGTCCACAAATTTTGGTGATGGTACATGGTCGAGAACTTAAGTTCATGTGCAGAAACCATTTTCAACCAAAGTGACCTTTACTTTTTACCCCAAAATCAATAGGGTTCTTTCTCACCCCAAGCCGCATGCCATCCATGAAATTTAGTTCAGGTCTGTGATATGTAGAACTAATGTTACGGTGCGGAAACCATTCTTCCTCTTTTAGTCACAGCGAGTTTGACCTTTAACCGTTGGCCCCCAAATACATAGACTTCTTCCTTACCCCAAAGTTTTAAAATGTCGATGGTATAAAACCAAAGTTATTGTGCTGAAAAGAAAAAGGTAACAGACGGACGTTTTCTAGCACGCATCAGTTTTGTCCCTAACAGTAGATCACAGTAACGACTTGGGGAAAAAATCATAATAATGTCCCAGTAGTAACTGCCTAGCTGTATTGTATGTAATTGGTTGTTTTCATTTAACGTAATTGCACTCGTATTCATTTTCCAAGAAATCGTTCATGTCAATATGTAAAATGCATACTTAAGTTCTATTCCAACTCAGAAGAGGGGGTGATAAAATTATTACTGGAATATAAGATGTACAAAAAATAAAGAAAACCTTTTTACATTGCGAGGTTAATCTAGGATGTGGGCGGATGTAGAGACTGTTACACTCAGAGGACAAAGTGATCGCCGTGTCGAGCTTCCTCCATGACAGACTCCACAAAACAGGAATTCTACCTTTTCCTAGTACTGAAACACACGATTCACATACTTTTTAATTGAAAAGCTTTTAGCAACAAATCATAAAGTTTCATTGTTCTAAGCATGTCAAGAAGTTCCATCCTGCAACATTTTATAAATGTACAAGTAGCAGAAGCATCCAGAACACGTATAGATTCTATTTCATAAATGGTAACCACCCCATCCTTCCTTAAACCTTCTATCAATGAATCTACTGATATATAAACTTGATACGAAAAGGTTTCTAATGCATTATCTACAGCACACCGAAACATTGATTTCGTCGACAAAAAAATCTGGACTAGCACCAAACCATCAAAGGAAGCCATGCATAGGGTAATTAAGAGTGCTTATATTCCTATAATCGCCCGTTCAGAACTTCTTAGAGGAATATACTTTGCCTCATAGTGAGATAGGCAGTACATAAACACGTGTCATCATCACGGGACACTAACATGACAAGAAACAATCGTGAAAAAATGGTACAGAATATGTAACTGCACTTGCATTTATACTTCTTGTGTACACCATATTAAGTATGCAAGTTTACTGTGTAAATAAAAGTAATTATTACATTCACTACACGTCTTCTAATTCGTTTGCTATAAAAAAAAATCACTAAACGTTTTCTAATTCGTTTACTTGAAAAAAATCACAACACGTCTTCTAATAAGTTTACTATCAAAAATCACTACACGTTTTCTAATTAGTTTGCTATAAAAAAAATCACACGACACGTTTTCTAATTAGTTTGCTATAAAAAAAATCACACGACACGTCTTCTAATTAGTTTGCTATAAAAAAAATCACTACACGTTTTCTAATTAGTTTGCTATAAAAAAAATCACACTACACGTTTTCTAATTAGTTTGCTATAAAAAAATCACGTTTTCTAATTAGTTTGCTATAAAAAAAAATCACACTATACGTCTTCTAATTAGTTTGCTATAAAAAAAAAATCACACTACACGTTTTCTAATTCGTTTGCTTTCAAATCAAATTATTTTACACGAATACCTTGAACGCTACATTATACTCTCGCCCAGTGTTTACCAGTGCTACGTGTAGGCAGTATTGAGGTTGACCATTGAGATTTCACGGGACTCCATGACCTTGTCGAGGTAAGCAGTCTTGAAATAATAACCTGACTGTACAGAAACCATTCTTTTCTTAGTCGACTTACCAAGCCCTTTCACACTTGGACTCCAAAATCCGGAGTATTTATTTATTACCTAAAGTGCATGCCATCCACAAAGTTTGGTAAAGGTACATTGGGTAAAACTGAAGATATTGTGCGGAAACGATAAAGGCAACCTAACGGCGGATGT
This sequence comes from Margaritifera margaritifera, assembly GCA_029931535.1. NCBI lineage: Eukaryota > Metazoa > Mollusca > Bivalvia > Unionida > Margaritiferidae > Margaritifera > Margaritifera margaritifera. The sequence continues at coordinate 526,955 of JAQPZY010001376.1, read as the reverse complement.
AGAAATGAACGCACGGACGGACAATGTATCAACAGTATTTGCATCAATGTGTCGTATTTGATAGTTTTCAAAAGAGGCAATTAGCATTCATGTTTATCTTCCATTTCTTTTTTGGGGTGGAAGTGGGGTAGCTGTGTTGATTTTCCCATCTGTATATGTCCGAAACCTGTTCTCTGAAATGTCGAATGAACTTCTAGACGGCTATGTGTGTAAAGATGACAGCATATAACTATTATGTCAATGTAATAAAATATACTCGCCTAGTTCATATAATGTCTTTTGCCCAATCCATAGTGAAAGAAAAAATGACTACATTCCTCGTTAATGATTCTGTGGAGGTTTGACGGAAAAGTGTGCATGAAAGATAAATTTGATAAACTTACATTATCATAACATCAGTACTAGCGGCTGAAAACCTGTGTTCATGACTCAAGTTAGTCAAAATCCTGTGTTTATGGTGGAAAATCAGTTCTACAATATTGTAAACAAATAATAATAATAATAATAATGCACGATGTAAATAGCCGTTTCGTACAATTTTGTGTATAAAAAGTAAAACATGTTGACATTTGTTTCCCCTTTGGATACCCCTCATTCTTACTAAAACAAACAGAGATCAATAGGGCGTGGAATATCGCGTGCCTGTACGGTAACTAGAACACCAATATAAGCGTCACTACCCTGGAATGTATTCTCACCGCACTGTAAAAAAAAAAAAAAAAAAAGGTGCACTTCAAACCTAATTATCTTATCTACAAACACAAAGTTTAAATGTGATCTTCTCAAACAGTAAAGACCACGGGTATACAATATTAGGACTATAAAAGAGACATAAGACGTAAATGTACAAATACTGTAAATACAGTTTTCTTGAACACAATGTTCCTGCCAACACGTGAATAAGAAATTTAATAATAATCAATAGATCCGTTTTTCATGCATACATAAACTTAAGCCTTTAGAACCATAAGTGGGGCAATAGCTTCTTTCACATATATACTTAAATATGATGCTCTACATATCAATGTATATTCTGAAGCAATGGATTGGCAGATAGAGAATCTGCATTTTATTGGGACAAGCACGAAAACTAAGAAAGCTTTTCTCACTTTAGATATACAGTATAAAGACCCAAGACCGTTAGAACATCTAGCTGAACTATACCATTATCAACTTCTCTAAATATTCCTGCAAAAACGTAAACTAGTCGCCAGCCTTGAACGATATACTGGTCCGTGAAAAAAGTGAAAAAAAAAGAAGACGAAGAAGAAAAAAAAAAATAAAAAAAAATATCAAAAACAAAATCTTCGTACCCATAAACTTAATTCCATTTCCAATCTATCGTGGGTAGCCCTCCAATGTAGAATGTCGGTCGGAAGTTGTGTCCTTTCTGGTTTGATTGCAAAGTCTTGCTGGATGTGATTAGTTTGTCTACTGTATCCTTTGTCGAGGTTTGCGCTAAAAGAACGACAGGCATACGCTACACACGGAACAAGATTCGACTAGGTTTTTCATGGTGACATACAGCACTTGCATCAATATTTGTCAACCACTGTAATTACTTTACTCTTCGAGAGAGAGAGAGAGAGAGAGAGAGAGAGAGAGAGAGAGAGAGAGGAATATAAAGACATTGAGCATGAATGAATAAGCGAACAAATGAACCGATTAAAGAAGGGACGAAAATGTTCCTTGCAAGCATTCAAATGCCGAAACAGTTCCACTGTAACACAGGTTCTCAAACTACTGGTCGCAATCCACTGGTGTAAAAAGTTTGAAAACCATTGCACTCGAAGAAGGTGACGGTGTTAAGTTACTTTTTATGTAAAAAAAAAAAAAAAAAAAAAAAAAAAATTATTTACATATGATCATTCCATCCAGCCCAGCCAATTGCCAGTGCACAGTAAGCTACCAAACCCACTCTGGAAAGTTGTCGTGCCTCCTTAGTCATTTCTACAAACAAAAATCAATTGAACAGTCGATTTATCTAGCACCCACTCGAACCCCAACAATAGTCTCCTTCAGAGAAACAATAATTATACTATGACGTCATAACTAGCTTTTAATTAATCTAAAACCGCTACCCGAGTCGTTCGAGTAAGCGACTGATTCAGTGTTAATTCTTTTCCGTCCTGAACTTTAAGTGAAGTAGAGAGGGAATTCTTCTAGCCTGCCATTTATGTTTTTGAACTATATATGTATTGCTAATAACATGTTGAAATGTATTTCCTTGATGTAAACCAAATGTTTTCACCTACCGGAAAGGGGGTGGGGGTGGAATAGAATAGTCCGTATGGTAAATTATGAATAATAATAAAATTTTTTAAAAAAACAACAAATAAACATAAAATAAAATAAACCCATACAATTAGCGGTAAAGCAGTTTTCATCGACAATTATATGTTGACTGTTAATTCCCCGAGTTCAAAGACCCATCGAAAGTTTAGTCTCCATGTAAAGAGATGTCCACGCGTGCAGCTGGCAGCACGATCTCAGAGCAGGCCGGGACAAGTGCAATTGGACGCATTGTAACCATTATTGCACAGGTCCAAACCTTCCCCAAAATCATTTTCTGGAACGCCTTGGTACTGTGAAAGCAGCTGTCGCCATCATATTTCCATTACCATATTGTATACTGCTAGTTTAGCAATAATACCATTATATGCACATTATAAATGGCTCAGCAAATGCGTTCATGGAATAGTAAAAAATCCTAGACGAGAATTGCCTCCCTAAGAATGCTGGCTCACACAGCAGGCCGGGACGAGTGCAATTTGAACTTGTCACCGAGCAATATTACACTCATCAAGACCTGATATGGTTGCTGACGAGATGGATATAACAGGTTTATGAAATCTTCCATCCGAGTAACGGTATTACTACATGAAATGCTTGTTCCACACTCTGCATCACACTACGAACAGAAATACGCATTTATGAAAATGAAACTTGTGACCGTCTCAAATTTCGGAAACGACGTAAAGCTAGATATGTGTTCATGGAACATGCATGTTTCAGCACAATATCTGAAATGACCTAAACGGAAACCATAACAAAAGTGTGGTGGACGCAAGGGCGGACAAGGGTAACACTATGTCATCTGATCTCTTTCTTTTCTTTACGAACAGAAATACTATTATTAATTAATACGCAAGGATGCACCATCACTACTGGTCAGAGAACATGCCTAAACCACCCAACAACCCCCACCCAAATTGTAAGATTGTATTGCAGGGTTGCAGTGCTCGGAGTTTAAATGTGCCCGATACCGGTACATCTAATACTATGGCAATGATTCAGGCGTAAAAGAGGACAGACATATTTAATCAACGAAAGGTCTAGGTTTTACGTTGCTAGTCGGGATTGTGAGGAACATAATGATATTGGTCGTGACCCCCCCCCCCCCCCCTTCCAAAACTAGCTGTGAAGTGTCATACCCTCTCTATATGGGGAGCAAATATGGGCGATAAGAGGCTATTTATTGATCTAGCAAGAGTAAACATCGCCGATACCTCTTGATCAATTGCCATATCAGAGGAAAGAATATACTAATGCTTGAACCACGTGCAGGGGGGGGGGGGAGAGAGGGGTACGAGAGGTCATAAAATGTGACCGACAAAATCGAGGGATAAACTTTTGATCAATCTGGATAATTTGTGGTAGTGATGTAAAAGGTAGCAATCTAAATACTCGTCGTGCGTGCGTGCGTGTATGTGTGTGTGAGAGAGAGGGAGAGGGGGGTGGTGACCTAGCAGCAGCCTGACCTAACCGTGTGTTAAAAGATAGTCGAAATGTTATTAACTTTTAGTTCTTTACTTAAACCTCTACGATTGTAAATTAAGATGCAGGTTTTGTACATTCTAGTCAGCAACTAATTTACGAGATTTGTTTTCATTATTTCTGACAGCGTTCTGTTTCAATGTCTTTCCAACGTATCTACAAATGTTAATATATGCATACACGCTGAAAATCAGTGACCAATTGTACCAACTAATCTCTGCTGACATTCACCTAATCAAACATTTCGCATGAGCTGAGCGTACAAAGAAAATCTCAAAATCCAAGACTGGTTCATAGTGCAAGCAAAAGAACTTGGTTGCTTGTTTATAGCAAGTCCTATACTATGCTCATCATGCACTGGATAATCGAATATTTGTAATATCAGTTTCCAGCAGGCTTCAAAAGGTTCATATCTAGACCCGCTTTCAATACAGTAACTTTTTAAAATTATATATAAGTGTGACCTGACGAGGCTCGAAAATCGTCCAAAAAGCTCTCTCAGTCTTGCAGGAGGTTGTGAAATCTGACATGCAAGTATAGTGCAGAAACTATTCAATCAATCATAGCTGCGGTGAAAATAGTTCGTGGTCCTTGAATTCATAAGCAGAACACGTATTTTACATTTAATCTCACCCGTATCTCATTCTGAAAGGCGCTTGAATATCCGAATTGTCACGAGCACGCGTGCAGAGTTTGTGACAATGTGTCTGTGTGTTCGCGACAGCGAGTGAGCAAATGTGCGTCAATAAGCATGTCTATGTCCTCGTGCATCTGAAGCTAATACCCAGCCAAAGATCGATGAAGACACAGAGATGTAGGATTGCGAAACAAACACTTGTACTGGAATTTGGTGACGAAGATGCAGACGTAAACACTGAAGCACACTTGCAAGCTCACTGTATACACAGAGCAGTACAGAAGGCTTCCATGTGTGCTTCAATGTATACGTCTGTCTGTCTGTGCTCGAACACTGAAAGCCAGCATTACTCGACTCTTACACAGGAGTTTCTGGTAACTACTGCGAGGAGATTGTACCCACTTTCAGAAACCCCATATCGCAACCCCACCTTTGGTCACTGAAATTCCTTCATTGATTAGGAGCGGGTTGGGGTCTAGTTAAGTATCGACAGGCGGAATCTCTGCTGACATCACCGAATATAAAGGCTATATTTGTTTCAGATTTTTAGAAAAGCCATCAAAGAAATAAGCAAATCCCTGGGATCGATAGTTAGAGGAGGGCTGGTGGTACAACATACATTCTGCTTAAGCCTGAAAGGATCAGGAAGTAATCACAACAATCCTTAAACATGACAGTTCCTCGAACAACAAATCCCACCATGTGCTCTACAGGGTAAGGAGATTTAAAAAAAAAAAAAAAACAAACAAACAAACAAACAAAAAAAAAAAAAAAAAAAAAAACAATAATCAACACACACCCTGTGAAAATAGACTGGTTAAATAGTATGGGTGGCGAATGGAAGAAGGGATCAGTGGTTTAGATATCCCAATGACCCACATTTTTCTGATCAAGATAATATGGCGCCATGACGTAAGCATAATGCGAGACAAACACGTATAAAGTGGGTGGGGATGGGGTGGAGAACCCTAGTAAAGAAAATAAAGCACTATACACACAAACTTATTGAATGGAATGTCTTCCTCGAAAGTCATACAATCATATTAAGTGCATTACAAATTCTGAAATTACAAGGAAGTTTTAACACATGGGTACTATAGCCCTTATTCAGCTGAGGTAAAAACTTGGTATTTATCTTTGATTCTGTCATCAAGTACATGACCTTACTGACCGTATCATACTCTCTACTACTGTTATATAGATATTATTTCAAGACTTCACTTCAAAAATCTCAATCCGCTCATGGATATTAATTAAAGACAGTGACTGAGTTTTCTGCCAAATCGTGTGCGTAGCCGGTAAAGATCGCGTTATTTTCGCATCGAATGAGCCCGTCCTCGTAAAGAACACTACAAGCAAAAGTTCTTGACGTCACGAAAAAAACCTGCCTTATTGTAACGTCAATGCCATACGTTCATTTCAGCAGCAAGGGTATTCCAATTCATATCGTGACCATCTCCAAAGGCACCAGCATACAGGACATCCTCCAAAAGCAAAATATTTACAAGATTTACATTCCACTCGTCCCAAGCAGTTCACATATGCAAAATGATATTTTCATTTCTACTGTATTATTTCGAAAGATCAGTGAAAGATATCGGCTTTCTTGTACCAATGGATCTATCGGCAATGAAGGACGTCACAGGTATTGCATACAGAACTACCCGATCGATATGTTATTATGAACATATATAAAGTGCATAAAACGGGTGGATACTGGGTAGAGAGAGAAACATGTACATTATATATACTTACGAATCTGAGCAATTGCCAAGAATTCTTTGTTTGGTATTTAAGCAATTCCCGAGACCAATCTATCCGGTAATGAAAGAACTTTAAACCATATCTGGAGCCGCAGAGGGATAAATTCTGAGATTAGGCCACTATCAAAACCCGGGGTCAGTGGATTTCAAGGAGCCCTTCAAGAGCGGCGGTACTGTAATATATACCTAGGTATCCGGTCTACATGTGGAATGTTGACATAACAGGTGCTCCCGCTTAAGAGAAAATCAATGTGTGTGTGTGTGTGTGAGAGAGAGAGAGAGAGAGAGAGAGAGAGAGACAACAGTAACTACTGATATTACAGGAGACAAGAACAATTCTGTAACAGATATACTACTCTTTTTATCAAGCAAGCCGACATTTATAGAAATTCACAATGTATCTATACCACCGCGTTAATGAAAGGATCGCTGCTTTTCTTTTTTCTTTTTTGTAAGATTCCCCCCCCCCCCCCCCCCCCCCCCCCCCCCGATCATCAAACAAGGCAAGAGAGACATCTACTGGGCTTGGCTAGTGGAAGATGCCAGTACAAGTCTATTAAACGTGTTTCAGGCTGAACGGTCACATACCCAAACCGATTTATGTGAATAAAAAAAGGGACTTTCAAGTATTTTAAATTTTCGATGCAATCACAAATTGCTCTAAAACTGTAAATGTCGTCATGGACAAAGGATGCCACCACAGGACAATAAAACTGATTTATACGCATAACGTAACCAACATGTGACGGATGTAAGTAAGTATGGACGGACTGTCAATGGGAACACTATATTCCCTGCAAATGTCGTGGTCGGGCATAATAAAAATCTATATACAATCTGTCCACATAACTCGTGCGTGTTTGTGCCATTAGCTCAACAGAAGACGATGATATCTTAGCTTTGAACATTCTTAACTCTGGTATTGTATTGAAACCTCGATGTATCTCATCATTTAACCAACTTATCTATACGTTCTGCAATGAGTCATCCTTTATTATCCCCAAGTTACAATGCTTCAACTAGAACGACTTCGTTGAATTGAAAAGAAATGTGGTTACGGTGTCTTGTTACAGTTCCCGACAAGCCCCGGTGGTTTTGCGAGTCCCCCTCTTTGTGACTGCATGTTGCTGAACCTTATCTTTCGCCAATCAATAAACTTGGACTTTAACAGCTAGGTTGCCACCACAGGACTGAACTATCTGTTCAAGTCTCCATAAGACGTATTTTCCAAAGAATAAATCTATTCTTTGAGGAATCCACAGGTGTCAATTCAAATTGATATTCAGATCTAGATTAGGACACTAAACATTCGTCGATTATAATACGACTGAATGGCTTCTTTTCAAACAGACCGTTGTCCTCGGCTTTGATTATGTACAGTCTTCGAAGACAAAAATGCTTTTTGGGTCATGTATATAAATATATAGCTCCTTACCAATAGTATTTTGGTCTGGTCGATTTAAAAAAAAAAAAAAAAGTTAAATCGCAAAAACATTAGGTTTCAAAATCAACATGTATACTGACAAGTATTTGTTACAAACCTACAGTTCTTCACTAGTTGTCAACAAAGTAAATATTAGAGGAAGCGTTTTAAAAGCGCGCCATAAACTACAAAGAAATAAAATGCCCGTATTCACCTGAAGGTCGGTGAAACAAAACGCTAGTATTCACCTGAAGGTCAGTGAAACAAAACGCTTTAGGTATAAAGAGCGCGTGAAACCAAAGAAGTAGGCAACAATAGCACGTGAGAGACGTTACTTTGCGGAAGCAAAAGCTGTAAAAAGATACGACAGTGACACCTAGCATAAGCACAACACAATAAGAAACGGAGAAAGAAAAAACTACAGTCAACGTTATTCTTTAGATTACGCATGCTATCTCCTATATTTCAAAACATCAGATTTGTATATGAAACAATGTTTACCAACAGATGATGATTGTGGCATTCACGAATTTTGCCTAAATTTCCAACGACATATCGGGTGATATATATATATATATATATATATATATATATATATATATATATATATATATATATATATATATCTATATATATACACACACACACAAGCAAACTCAAAATAAAGAATGAAGAATGGTCGGTTGTCATCTATGACAAGACGGCTAATAAACTGAGAACATTATCTTGACGCGTTTTACATCAAAAAGAAATTGTTCAACACTAGAAAAATCTCGTTTTGGCGTTATGAAGGTGCCATATTCCTCTAGACTGCGTGCTTTAGCGCCGATGTTCCTCAATGGTTCATACAATCATTTGAATGAAACAAACAGCCGACCTTAGATTAGCTGTTATGTCGTGCGTGTGCATGCATGCGCATATATATATATATATATATATATATATATATATATATATATATATATATATATATATATATATATATATATATATATATATATATATACACACGCACGCCATTGAAAAACACATTTCACAACAAGGTGTGGTAACTTCCATCTATTACAAAAAACTATTCCGCATTTCCATTGTGTACCTTGCAAAAGTTGTGTCAATTTGAATTCACTTGTCATAATATCGGACTGGAGTGCACACAATGCATAATCACATTTTTACCTCCGCACAAAAAAAATATTCTTTAAACTTGTATCAAAAAGCGAATATATCCTGTGCTGGATATCCCCACACCTGAGCAATAGAAATCGGTTTTCGCTGACTCCCCGACTTCTATAACTGGTTTATCGGTCGAGTGGCTACATGTTATGAAGTAAACGAACGAGTTGAACGGGGTCTGACCCTGATGACAGCAGCTGTACCATACACAATTCATTTGGAGATACGAGAACGTTCTGAGGCACAACTTTAAGTGGAGGTACCAGAAGTAACACATCTTGAGAAGCTAAAATTACACCCAAACCTCGCCTCTAATAGGTAATCTTAAGGTCACAAAACCACGTACAGTAATATCGAACTTCAAAACAAGCAGCTATCTTGTTTTAAGAGATCCCAAAAGGTCTATCCACATGGTGGTTACTGAATAAACAGTTGTAATAATTTTCAAGTGTTCATTACAAATGTTCATCACGATGTTCATTCAACAGATAATCGCACACTGCAAGATACACGTCTAACTGCTAAGAATACACATGCAAACTTCAACTGCAACTGAGTTTTTATTTTTAAGATTGATGGGCATTATCATCGGACCAATCGCAATCCATCGGGTCAACAGTAACAGCAAATATGCTGCGGAGAAGAGATGATGCCTACGGCCCCTCTTCATCTGTGATATCCTGCACACATCTGAAGTAATCAGACATTAGGTTGGCTTTTTCACGGCACTTTCAGCACTTTATTTGGCTACATCATTCCCAGGAAAAAGGAGCCAAGTGCCTTTCCAAGGAACACACCGAGGCAATCGAATCGGGCTGGACTAAACGGATATGTAACCCGCGACCCTTAGATTAAGAGTTCGACGCTCTGCCAACTGCGCTCACCCCCCCCCCCCCCTCTCCCAGGTAGTTAGAATGCGCATTAGACAGCCATGTCACCATCCTTGCTCTTTTTCGAAGTGCACTATATAAACCTTCATAAAAAGCCGAAATCTACATCGACCAATTATGACGCACCGACTATCTCGACAAAGGCCCTGAAATGGTATAAAAAGGAAAAGGGGTGGGGTGAGGTTTACAAAAAAAAAAAAAAAAAAAAAAAAAAGGTTCTACTCAGACGAAAGAGCCACCGAGATGTAATAATGAACTTATAGACTGAGTCCCTGAAAAAGTTCCGGGTATATAGTGAACAATACAAGATGTATGAAGGCATGAAGAAGGAAAACGACACAGCGGGATTGTAAGTAAAAAGCAATGGGAGGAAAGGGGAAAATAGTGCAAGGCTTCAAGTTAACAGAAATGAAAAGTGCCCTAGTATATGTTACTTGTAACAAAACATGACTGGAATACGGCCCAAATATGAATAACCTTAGCTAATGTTAAGGGGGGGGGGGGAGCCTCTGAAGGATATAATGTACTTAATTATTATAAACGAGAGAGAGAGAGAGAGAGAGAGAGAGAGAGAGAGAGAGAGAGAGAGAGAGAGAGAGATTTACTGTCATCCTCTGGCTGTAACCCTTGACAACCCAACACGCTGTCCTGGAATTGCCTTTCTACATAGTGTTTTGCGTAGGTAATAATAAGCCAGACCAGATCTTGATGGGAGAAGATTGGTCAAACGCACAGAACCCTAAATGGGCGATTCATATGAACTCAAATACATATGTATTTTAAAAACAACACCGATCCAGACACCATTTTGTGAATAGTCGTGTTCATTTTTTCAGAAGATAATTAAAAAGTCACTGCTTTTTAACTTTAATAATGACCCGTAAAGGATTCAGATATCCTGATCCTTTTTCCTTAAAAGTCACACAGCCCACGAAACGCAAATAGGCTGAAATCTGTTCTCTTTAAAACTATACTTGTGCTACGTCTTCTGAATCCTCTACAGGGGACGTCTTGGTAACATTCCAGCTTATAAGAGAACTTCCTCCAGGAAACAGAACTGCTATGTATCTTTGTAAAGTGCAGGACGGAATCGAGACTAACTTTAAAGTATGAACAAAATTTCAGGCTAAGAACGTTTGTTTATAATTCTGTACACGTTTCTAACCCTGTCCCTCCACCCTGTGAACAAAATCCCATATTCTGTCGTGAAGCGCCTCAAGTAAACGGCAATATGGGGTCTACCCCGCTTGCCGCTCACTGATTACACTGGGGCAAAATAACGGTTGTTATTTACGAGCCTTCACCTGTGAAAAACGGTCGCCGTTACAAAGGCCGCTTTTGAATGCGGTATATAATGTTTGAATTTCTTACAGAAGGCTTATGACTGGCGAGCCAATAAGAAAAAGAAAAAAAATCATTGCATATACTGTTGGCTAAAAATTATTTCCACGCTGTCTTCCAACAAGCTTAAGTTTCTTCCCTCTTTCTCTCTTTGTAATAGCCGATATATATATATATATATATATATATATATATATATATATATATATATATATATATATATATATAAAACAGCATTAGATTATAAAATTAGTGCAAACCCACCATAAGCAGTCATTAAACGCGATTTAAATTAATTTTAAAAAATTTAAGTCCCTGAGAGCGAAAAATTCAACGTTCTCTTAGACTTAAAAAAGAAGAAGAAGAAAAAGTCTCGAGTTATATTTCGCAAAAATTTTGGAGTCTAGTATTCATAATTCTACATGCCAAAATCTGGCAACTTCAAGTCCAAGTCCCGAAATTGGAGGTTGGAAGCAGTGACTCTCACCACAGGGGGGTTCTGGAGTTAATTGTGTACCACATTTTCGGATTCTACAGTTTCGGTCAACCAGACCTCTCGCGTGTGGCTCTGGTAAAGGCCTATGCACACGATTGTAAAGCTCAAAACGAGACTTACCAGCACTCTGGTGAAGTTGCTGCCGCACTAATCAGAGTTCCTAATAAAAATATATACCACATATATGCACAATTTTCATGCTTTTGTTTATATTTTGGACCGACCACATAAAATATATATATAGGCAATATACGTTTTCACTTCTGCACAATTTTGCAAATCGTCAGACTGAGACTGTTTCATTACCCCGAGTACATACTCACGGCACGTACTGCCCGCTTTTGTACAAACACATTCTACCACCTCTGAAGTACATTATAAATATTTATCCTGATGCACAATTAGTGATGATGGACTTCACGGTATAAATGGTATATTTTTCAGAGACAAGACAAAAAGATATGAGCGACACTTGTCGGTAACAATCAATTCTACAGACCTTTACCAGCCATTCGGAACATCCTCGTCTCTTTCATATGCGAGATGAATAACTTTGACTGTCTGAAAAAGACTCGGAGATAATCGTATTGATACTTCCCAATTTGGCAAGTTTTTGGCGACGAACATCCGGCTAGATGTGAGAGTCTAATAACATAATACGTCTTGAAAATTACACTCGACGACGTTTGAACAATCAATGAAATACCTGCACATTTAATTTTTAATTTTATTCCTACTGCTTTGTAATGAATAAATTGAAGAAATCATTCGGTTTCAATTGTCTGCAACTATTGCCTGCATTGCCGTTAGTGATGACACGTCATCTATTCATTGTGAAGTTCTGAAGTTATTATGACGTAACAACAACCACGGGTTTAAGGCAGTTCAAATGAACGTCATTTACATCCGCGGGTTGTTTTGTTTTTTCCTAGTATGCGACTGAAAAGGCCGAAAATGATCGGATTGCTTTACAAGTCTCACAGTCGGCGTTATTCGGACCACCTCGGCTATTTGTGCGAGACAAAAATATGCCTCGGATGTATGTTACGAACGATAAAGTTCGCCGGAAAATTCTCCGGGAAGAAAAAAACCAAAAAAAACCCCCGCAATCTATTCTTGGATCGACCGTAGCATTGACCGAGAAGTTACGAATGATAAAGTCGTTCTACGCATTCGTAACTTCGGTCTATCCTTGTTTCGTAAATAGCAGAGGTAGTCCAAATGGCAGCTATTAGCATAAATCAATCGGAACATCTTCTCTTTCCAACACGAGTCGAAAAACTTCGCCTCTCTGAAAGAGACTCGGAGCTAATCGTATTGATAGTTCCAAAATTGGTAGTTTTTTGACAGACGAACATCCGGCTAGATGTGTGAAGAACAGAGTCTTATAACATGATAGGTCTTGAAAAGAACACTCGACGACGTTTCAGCAATTTTGAAATAGCTGCACGTTTAAGTTTAATGGGATTCCTGCAACTACTGCTTGCGCTGCTGTTTGTGATGGCAGGTCATCTATTCGTTGTGACGTTGTTAAATTATTATGACGTAGAAGCAACCACGGGCTCGAGGGCAGTTCAAAATGGACATTATTTACATCCTCCCCACCACCACCAGTATGCGATGGAAAAGGCTAAGGACGTTCCTATTGTATCATACATCTGTCTGGAGTTACACGCGCGAGTCTGGCTGAACGAGACCAAACTTTGATAAACGCTGGTTTTGTACTTGGATTTACATTACTCGCGGCTTTTTATTTTGAAAAACATTTAAGTAGTAAAAGGTATCCTGAAAGGAAACTTCAAGTTGAGAAGAAAATCTACATAAATGTTGCATATTACATATTACTTAAAAATCTCAAGTAAAATCTGTCAGCTTGACTCTGGAGAAACAGACGCCTTTGTTAGATTGGAAAGAATTTTCAAAAACGTTTTTTAACACCACACAACTGGATGGAAGCCTTGAGCGCCGCCTCAAGACTTGGCTAAAATTTAACCAAATGCTATGAAAGGATTGGGCAGAACAGGGAACTCATTTTTTGTTAAGCCCGCCTTTTTTTAAAAAAGCAAACAAACCATTGAGCTTCATTTAAATAAGCAAATTCCAGATATTCATGTACCCTCCTTTTCTTTGGAAGTAGGGAGTGAAGTTTTGTATATGCAAGGGCGAGATGACAATAGAGATATAGTAAACGAGTTAAGGTACTCTAAAATGTAACACACTACTGATGACGCAGAATACTGACAATGGAACCCAGGTGAGGTCTCACCAATATAAAACTGCATACAAAGTGTGGGTCCAACATTCTGCTGCCACAACTCCACTAAACGATGATATGCAAAGCTGATAATTAAATTCCGCTTCAGTTATTTCAATAAGGAGCTGCATATAAAATTTTCTTTAAATCCAATAATAATTAAGAGAATTATTGTGCAGGGCCCGTCCAAAATTCAGAGGCCACAACTCAACGCCCTCCCCCCCCCCTCCCCCCCAAAAAATAAATATCAAAATCAATTTATGTCAATAATTTAGGCCTCTGGCCCATAACGCAAAATTCTATTTATGATATACACAATTAGAACACGACGTTTTCTTTATTACCACGGAGTTGTAAAGTCTTGATATACCGATACACTTGTACACTTTTTTTTTCTCTCCAAATAGTGATATTTGCACATGATTTTATTCGGCCAAATGATGCAGATCAAAGGCTGAAAAATAAAAGTAAGCCAAGGTGTCATTAACATTAAGTTGCATACCAATGGAGTTATTCCGCAAAAATGAAAGTTGGTAAGACAATGGTCAGGGATCATGTCTCAGTTAAAAGATATGTTACGTGCTGAACATTTACCTAAGCTGCAATGGCAATGAAACTTAATCGAGGTCTCATTAATATCTAGGCCTACTAAATTTGTATAAACTCAAATAAGCTTGTCATTCATCTGCAGTGGGTGGGTTTGGCAATCAGAGGTCGTAAACTGCGCTAAATGACGCAGAATACTGACAATTGAACTCCGTTAAAGCCTCGTCAACAACAAAAGCTGCAACTCAAATTTGAAATTTGGTCGAAATCCAGTTAAAATTAATTAAGTTACTGTGCAAGAAAAAGTTGATGGGTACCATAATCAGGGGCTACAACTCCTCTAAATAATGACGTCGAAAGTTTATAATCAACATCAGCCAATGCGATATCAATATCACGCTGTCTACCAAATTTGGTTGGAATCCAATCATAAATAAAACTAGTTGCTGTGTGGAAATGAAAGTGGGTGGGTCCGTCAAGCAGGGACTCTAACTCTGTTAAATGATGTTGTAAAATGCTGACAATCAAACTTGGCCAAGGTTTCATTAACATCAAACTGCCTATATAACTTCGTTGAATTCCAATAATAATTACTGGAGTTATTGTGTGGCAACAAAAGTGGGTGGGTCTGACACATAATTAACACTACCAAACGATACTATATAATGACAACCGAACTCCGCCAAGGTTTTCTGAAAATCAAGCTGCATACCAAATTTGGTTAAAATCGAATAATTCAGGGACCTGAAGTACGGAAACGAAAGTGGGTGGGGCTCACAATTAGGGACTGCAACTCTGCTAAATGATGACGCAGAACGCTGACAATCAAACTCGGTCAAGGTATCATAAAAATCAAGCTCCATACCGTATTCGGCTTAAATCCAATAATAATTAAAGGAGTCATTGAGCGGAAGCAAAGTACTATAGCAATCTGCAATCTAAAGTACAATCAAACTCATCCAAGATCTGATCTATATCAAACTTCAATCTAAACGTGATTGTAATGCAAAAATAAGTAAGGGAGTTATTCTGTGGAAATGAAAGTGGGTGGATTTAACAATCAGGGGCTATATAACTAGTCTCCGTTTAACAAAGACGCTGAACGCCGACTACAAAACTCGCCGATGATCTCGTCAATATCAAACTGCATACCATATTTGCTTGAAATTCAATAATAATCATGGGACAATGCAGAAAAGTCGGTGGGTCTGACAATCGTGGAGCTACAACTCTGGTAAACGACGTCGCAGAAGGCTGGCAATTGCAGTCAGCAAGGTCTCATCAATGAAATCCAATAATAATTGAGAGAGTTATTGTGCATAAAGGAAAGTGGGACGGACGGACGGATAGGCCGAATTTAACATACCGTTTTCGACGAAAAGCGGGAGTCACAAGTATTAACATTGACTTTAATCTACGGTACAGACGGACGAAAGGATGTACTGATACGCATACGGACGCCAAAGTGATCACTATGTCGAGTTTCCTCCATGGTCAGCTCGAAAAAAATAAAATAAAGTCATGGTGGCATTAAGAGAGGACTCATGAAGATGGATCAGGCATACTGGGACACCTTCAACTAGAGCTCCATTTTTTCCCGAAGATTCTTTTTACCCAATCTAAAACAATTTAGGGACAAGTTTGTCATGTAAACCATTCCAGCAATAATAATAACAACAACAACAACAACAACAACAACAACAAGAGTCCCTCAAAGGGACTGACGCTCTACTGGGCCAAAAGAATTTCCAGGAATTCAAGATAAGACCATTTCTTCTTTTAACTGCCTCGTGTTGAAACCATCTCTGATATTCTTCAGCAATAACAAGATTTTCAAATTAGCTGCTGTGGTACACATATTGGATGTCAGCTTGGCACCATTTTCATTTGGGACAAAGTAGACATCATTAAAAGTCTTTTGGTGAAAACCACATGTCATAATGATCACCCATTCAAGGTGAGTAGTGACAACAAGATTTTTAAGACAGTTGTCATGCCAGCCATATTGGATGTACGACTGGCAACATTTTCATTTAGGACCATCTAGGTATCATAAGAAGTCTATTGCTGAAAACCCCATGTTGAAACAGTCATCCATTTTGAGGAGTAGAGTTAACACTATTTTCAAGATGGCTGCTGTGGCGCCCATACTAGACGTCATAGAGGCACCATTGTCATTTAAGAAGTCTTTTAGTGCAAACCCCACGTCAAAATGACTTTCTTTTCAAGTAGAGTTGTGATAACAAGATTTTTAAGATGGATCAGATGGCATAATTTTGATTTAGAACCAGGTAGAAAGATAGAAGTCTTTTATTGAAAACACCATGCTGATACGACTATCCATTAAGGAGTAGCAATAGCAAGATTTTCAAGATGGCCGCTGTGGCTGCCATATTGGACGTCAGATCGGCACCATTTTTATTTAGGACCAACTAGACATCAAAAAAAGTATTTTATTAAAAAAAACGCGTTCATATGACCATCCATTCAGGACTAGTAGCGAAAACAAGATTTTCAAGGTAGCCACTGTGACGGCCATATTGGATGTCAGATCAGCACCATTTTCATTTAGGACCAACTAGACATCATAAGAAGTCTTTTAGTGAAAACCTCATGTTGATATGACCATCCATTCAGGAGGTGTAGCAATAACAAGATCTTCAAGATGGCTGCCATGGTGACCATATCGGACGTCAGATCGGCACTATTTTCATTTAGGACCAACTAGACATCATAACAAGTCTTTCTGTGAAAACCCCATGATGACATGACCATCCATTCAGGAGGTGTAGCAACAACAAGACTTTAAAGATGGCCACTGTGGCGACCATATTGGTTGTCCGAGCAGCACAATTTTCATTTACGACGAACTAGATTATAGGATGAATGTGTGTGTAAAGTTTCAAAGCAATCCTCCAAGTAGTTTAGTAGGAGTAGCGACAACAAAGCGGACAGACATACGACGGACGACACACAACAGACCATCCCATAAGCTCCTCTGGTCTATGACCAGTAGAGCTAATAAACCATTGTAACTAATGAAAACAATAATCTGACTTAAATATTTGAAAAACTGCGATGTTGCTATCACTTTCGTAATTTTAGGCATGGTGACAAGAAAATGGGGACAAGTCTGTCTGTCTTGTGGGGCATGATGATGCCACCATGGTCTTATGACCTCTGGGAAAGCCGATACGTCTAAACGAAAGAAATGTAATTTGACAGTTTAAAGTTGAACTTGACATGCAACCAATTATATTCCCTATATGTGTATTGTACAAGTTTCCTCACTTATTGGCAAGGGATTTCCTCCCATTGGTAGATATTTTGGTTCTGTTCTACAGTTTATGACGTACTTCTGAAAGATGGAATGGTACAAGTTGTTTGATTTTACAACATGCACAATGGACAAAATATTGGCATAACTCGAATCTACTTTCATCTATGTGATTGAAATTTCTTTACATGTAGTAATTATGGAAATCATGCACTATCTAAAACAGACAGCTGATCAAAATGGTTGCTCCCATGTGCTCAAAACATCAGCTTAAACTAGTCCAAAGTACATTAACTTGAGCAGTTATTAAAGTAGGGAAAATGAATTTTGACACGTAGGCAATACCAGCTTCTGAAGGTGCAATAACAAATATTTTTAAAAATCTACTCGAAGTGAAAATGACGAAGCGCAGATAGCAGTCGTTTGATACGTACACATCTGAAGTAAGGCCAAGCTGTATACTCGTCAACCCAAATTACACCCATCAATCATTCACATAAGATAAAGGGAATTAATAGCTCTTTCAACAATACCCAGTATAAAAGATCTTTTCAAAATAGCCAGGATTGCCAGTGAAGAAAATCTGGGAATTTTGTTTTTCTTTTAAAAATCGAACCCAATGCAAATTGCGAAGCTGTACAGCGGAACCTTTACTATACAGTATATCATTCGGACCACCTCGGCTATTTCTGCGATATAAAAATATGCCTTGAATTATTTCGGCGAATTTACAGAAAAGTCGCACACATTTGGTTCGGGTGGAAATTTCTTAACAAAAAAAACTCCAATATATTCGGACCACATCGGCTATTTCTACGATTGGATTGTGCGAAAAGTTACGAATGAGAAAATAGTTCGATGCATTCGCAACTTCTCGGTCAATCCTTCTTTCGTAAATAGACGTGGTGGTCCGAATGGCATCTATCAGCATATATTCGAGGGACGATTCGCAGGATTGATCTCGAAGTTGCGAATGTACAGTATATAGCTGAATGAGCAATTTTACGAGCTTAAACTGATTGTAAGGAAAGTTTTCCATTAATTCATACAAAATTGTGCATCTATATAAAATACAACCATGTAGTTCTTGTTTTAAAAATCATACCTAATATCAGCTAAAAACGAATAAAAAGTTCACATTTTTACTATCCATTACTATCAAAATAGCTATCATGGCAAGGTAACTCCTTGAAAGAAAGGGCAACAACCTACATTATGCTAAAAGAGTCAATAAACAGTTTGGACTCGAGGTTTGGGAGCAAAGTAGTGTTATATTCAGCCTAGGAAAGGAGTCGCCGACATCTGCGTT
The DNA here is from genome assembly GCA_029931535.1 of Margaritifera margaritifera. Taxonomy (NCBI): domain Eukaryota; kingdom Metazoa; phylum Mollusca; class Bivalvia; order Unionida; family Margaritiferidae; genus Margaritifera; species Margaritifera margaritifera. The sequence goes on along the minus strand of JAQPZY010001376.1, from coordinate 508,069 downwards.
ACATTCAGTTGCTTTATGTCACTACTGTAACCATAACTAACTTGAGGAGTTTCAAGTCAGCACATGCAGATGATACCGGTATGCTTGTGGCCTTTTGCATTCAGAGAAGGAATGCATGACCAAGAATGCTTGTCAAACTTCGAGTAGAAGCATCTTTCTTGATTGCTTGCTTTCAATGCCAAATATCTCGTCACGAGTCTGATATGCAAAAAAAGCTCTGTTGCTCCGAATCTTCCACGATCACGTAGCTCACGATACTGGGCATACATAATTCAAAAATCTATTCATTCGTTTTGTCGCATGGACGACTGATTATGTTCCAACTGACTGCACTAATCATAATGAGATGGTAGAGCACGTCACATAATCTTCATAAAGGGTTCATCTAGTTTCAGGCCTGACACGGCTAAATTTCATATGAAAATTGTTCTGTTAGATTATGACAATAAGGTTTCAGAACAGTTATATTATACTCACATCATGCTTATCTTTGAACTCGCAGCTAGTGGGCACACCCGAATTCAGCCAACAATGAAACTAGAACAATACCCGTTTTATCTTCTGATACATGCTAATATAGAGGACAAAGACTGGAAATTCTACCCCAAAATCCATGTAAATGTAGTGCGGCATCTATCTTCATAATTGCATCATTTCTTCTCCAGTAAGAGGAGCACCTTTAGGAAAGAACATTCATGCAGTATACTTGAAAGAACGAGACATTTTGTTACACACATACACCTAGTAATAGATAAGATAATTTAGATGATTTTATTCATTGTAGTTAATTATGACTATTGTAAATAGAGGGTTTATACAAATGGAGTGCAAAAACTTGTTAGTGCTCAAAACTCCTGACTTTCCACATGCTTACTTGGTGTCAAATACTGACGTAAATATTGAAAACGCCACGAAAACACATCTTCATACCATGCTACATTTGTATGTTTGGCCTTGCAGATGGTTCATATTTATATATTTGAACAACAGAAAACATCCGTCTTATTAAAATTATGTGAAGTTCTCGCACACTTGCAGCTAAGTCATTTTCCGTTTCTAAAATTAAACCACCCGCATGTTTAATAGACCATACTTCAACATTATCATTTGGGAAAGACAGACTTGGCTTAATGACGGATCCTATGGGAACAGAAGTGATGATGACAGCATAGTGGAGGAAATTATTTTATTTGCTGCCTTCTATGATAGCTATGCATTTAGTGGGAGCCAAATCTCAAGTACGTACATGAATATGATCAGATTTATTTCAGGGCATGATCTCTGCGACAGACACGATTAGTCTGGAACAACGGTTACATGAATCTTGTACCTACCTGTTCATATGTGTCAAGGAGTTAGGGCCTTGTCTTTATCTTTATATCTGCATCATAATTTATCATTGGTATATCAAAACTCAGAGATAGTCTTGTCTCATAAATTCAACTCGCACCATTCCTAATAACAAAAGCTGTAATGGCACAACATAGCTCCACCATTCGAAAGACCGACTGGCAAAGGACACTTACATTCCAGTTTCCTAATCAATTATCAATGCACTTAATGTACAAGATTTTATCAGCAGACAACACCTCTGGTGACTAAACGCAATTTCCGTTGTAAATTCAAGTGTGAAATGAAGGTCAATTTGACCATTTTTCATGCTGGAAGGTTGCAAATAAATGAATTCCTTCTCCAAATAACCTATAACTGATTGCATCCCAGTCATCAACCAGTATGCAAAAAAGGATGTTTTAAAAAGTGGCCAATAATACCATGACTCATTACTGAGCACACTTATACCAAGTTTGATGCAGATCTCTTAAACGTGTAAGAATTCTTACTTGATGTCCTAATGAAAAGCTTCCAAACAACTAGGACTAATAATGTAATGATCCAGTGGTAGAAAATTCTTATTGCTACTTCAAAACTGCACAAAAATGTGTATACTGAATGACCTAGCAATCATGACTGGAGAATCTCGAACATGTGGTAAAACAAATAAGAAACATAATCAAGCATGTCAACACAATCCAATTTGGTAAAAATTTTGGAGCAGCTGGAAGCGACGAAGAATTTCACTTTTTTAAATTCTTTTCCAATGAGTATTTGTCTTGACTATTTTAACATTTGATACGTGTTGTGGATGGTACACTTGTATTTGCAAACCAAAAACCTTAGATCAAATAGGAATGGTTAGCAATATACTTCCACCCCTTCCGAATCTCAACAACATTCCTATGATGAAGACAAGTCCATGGTTAAAAACATGCAGAATACGAATGCAATGATTGGTCAACATGGATATTGAGATCATGACCATAATAAGTACAACGTTTCAGTGCAATCCACTGAAAACTGAGTAGTTGCATTCACAAAACAAACACTCAGATACTGCATCCAGCTTCGTAGGAGCACCAAGATTATTAATATGCACATCTTAAGATGACGACCATAACATGTACAAAGTTTCATGGCAATCCACTGACAACTGACGCCTAAATGTTCACAATATTCTGTCAAATATCATATAAATGCACCAGGTGTAACATCCCATACAAAACTGCGGGTTTAGTTCCGTTCGCAAGACTGTCATACACCACTTTCAGCTACAAGACAAAAAGGGCAGTAACTCCAACATCAAGAGTCACTAGAATGGACTGACGCTCCACTGGCCTTAACGTATTTCCAGGAATTCAAGATAAAGACATTATCTTCCTTTTAATTGCAGAGTGCGGGAAGCCTCCCTGATATTCTTGAGCGACAAGAATTTTAAATTGTCCGCTATGGTAGCCATATTGGACGCAAGATCTGCACCATTTTCATTTAGGACACACACGACACCTTAAGAAGACTTTTGGTGAAAACCACTTGTTCACAAGACCATCACTTCAAGAGAATTAGTGACAAGATTTTCAAAATGTTCATTGTGGCAGGCATATTTTAGGTCAGATCAGCAACATTTTCACTCAGGACCAACTAGACATCATAATTTGTCTTCTGGTGAAAACACCATGGCGATACGACTTTCCATTCAGAGCAGCAATAACAAGACTTTCAAGATGGCTGCCATACTGGATGTCACCATTTTCATTTAGTACTAACTAGACCATGTCGTATGGTGAAAACCCAATGCTGATAAGACTTTCCATCTAGGAGTAGAAATAAGATTTTTCAAGATGGCCACTATTGTGGCCATACTGAATATCAGATCAGCACAATTTAACTTAACACCAACTACACAACATATAAAGTTTTTTAGTGAAAAGCCCATGCTGATATTACCATCCATTCAGGAGAAGTAGCTATAACAACATTTATCAAAATAGCTGCTGTGGTGGCCATGTTAGATGTCTAAACACCAACTAGACCTTGGGATGAATGTGTGTAAAGTTTCATGGGAGTCCTTCAAGTAGTTTAGGAGAAGTAGCGATAACAAAACTTAAGCTCATGGACAGACGGACTTCATGTTGACAAACTAAACACAACAGGCCATCCCATAAGTTCTTCTGGTCAATGACCAGTAGAGCTAAAGTCGCAGGAGAACTGCGATTTGTTGATACAGGGTTAATACAGCTGTTAGTAAAACAAATTCCAGACCTTTTTCCAGGCTGGTTTGCAAATTTGTATTCAAAATAGCATCCACCAATCACAAGTGGGTGACTGGTGACGCGTCTCGCCAACCGCACTGAACCAGCAGAGCTGTCCCTAGACCAAATTGCGTCCCAGGCGACGAGTCTTCAGCAAAATATAGCAACCCAAAATTCCATAATTTTTCCAGACTTTTAGGGCAAAATCTTTATTTTCCATACTTTTTCCAGTTCTGGAAAAAACACTTTTTTCCCCCATACTTTTTCCAGACTTTGCATGAACCCTGCTGATACGCGCATCTTCAGATGATGACTAACGTTTTCTTCCATAGTTTTATGATGAATGATGATCCATTTAAATCTGAGACCAATTCACAAAATTCTGCAATACACTACATACAGTATAAGTAGAGAACGGCAATAACTCTAAGAAGAAGGAGTCCCTCGATGGCACAGATGGTTTACTGGGAGAAGACCTTGTTCTTCATGTTAACTGCCGAGTGTTGAAACCATCTCCGATATTCTTCAGCGACAACAATATGTTCAAATTAGCTGCGTTGGTACACATATTGGATGTCGGATTGGCACCATTTTCATTTAGTACAAAGTAGACAGTATTAGAAGTCTTTTGATGAAAACACCATGTCATAATGATCATCCATTCAGAGGGAGTAGTGACAACAATATTTTAAAGACGACCGTTGTGTCAGCCATATTGTATGTACTGCTGGCACCATTTTCATTTAGGACCAACTAGGTATCATAAGACGTATATTGGTGAAAACCCCATGTTGATATAGCCACCCATTTGGGACGAGTAGAGATAACAATATTTTCAAGATGGCCACCATCGGCCATATTGAGAGTTAGTCATTTTCATTTAGGACAACTAGACACCATAAGAACTCTGCTGATGAAAACCCCATATCAAAATGACTTTCCATTTAAGAGTAGTAGTGAAAACCATTTTAAAGAGGACGAAATATTGGACGCAAAATCAGCACCATTTTAATTTAGGATCAACAAAACATGTCTCTTTCTATGAAAACCCCATACTGACATGACAATTCATTCCAAGAAGTAGTGAGAAGATTTTCAAGCTGGCCACTATGGCAGCTATATTTGACATCAGATCTGCACCATTTTCATTTAGTACCAACTGGAGATCATAAGAAGCCTTTTAGTGAAAACCCCGTGTTGATATATGACCATCCATTCTTCAAAAGCAGCGATAACAAGATTTTCATGATGGCCACCGTGGCGGCCATATTGGGCGTCACATCGGCACCATTTTCATTTAGGTCCAACTAGACATCATAAGGAGCTTTTCGTGAAAACCTCTAGTTTATATGACGAGCCATTCAGGAGGAAAAGCAATAACATTTTCAAGCTGGATGCCGTGGCGGCCATATTGGACATTAGATTGGAACAATTTTCATTTAGGGCCAACAAGACGTCATAACAAGTCTTTAATTGAAATCTCCATGTTCATATGACCATCCATTCGGGAGGAGTAGTGATAAGATTTTCAAGAGTGCCACTTTGGTGGCCATATTCGATGTCCAAGTAGTACTATTTTCATTTAGGACCAACCAGACCATGGGAAGCGTGTGTGTGTGTGCGTGTGTACATTTTCATGGCATTCCTCCAAGTAGAGTAGGAGTAGCGATAACAAACTTGTGCTAATGGACAGACAACAGACAAAAGACCATCCCACACAAGTTCTTCTGGTCTGTGATAAGTAGAGCTAAAAAATCACCGAGACTGATTTGTCAATATGCACATCTTCAAATGATGACCATAACATGTACAAAGTTTCACAGTTATACATCAAACTCTCATAAGCTCACAAGTTTCTATCACACACAGCATTCATCTGCAAAACAAAAAGGGCAACAACTCTTTAAAAAATTGTGTAAGTAGCATGATTTGTCAATACATGCATATTCATCATGATCATCATAACATGTACCAAGGTATATCACAATCCAATGAAAATAGACTAGCTGTATTCACAACATTTTGCCATACATTTGTATTCAGCTGGAGGTCAAAATGGGGCAATAGCTCTTACTCCATTCATCTGAAAAAGAAAGGGCAATAATTCTAACCAGAGAGTCCCTCGAAGAGACTGCTGGTCTACTGACGAAAACATATTGTTTCCAAGGAATCCAAGATCATTTCTGCTTTTTAACTGCCGAGTGTTGAAACCATCTCTGATATCCTCGAGTGATTACAAGATTTTTCAAATTGGCCACTGTGGTGGCCATATTGGATGCAAGATCAGCACCACTTTTACACAGAAAAAATTGACATTAATAGAAGTCTTTTGGTGAAAACCCCATATTGGAGGTTAGATTGGCACAATTTTCATTTAGGACCATCTAGACATAACAAGAAGTCTTCTGGTGAAAACTCCACATCAATGTGCCTTTCCATTTAGGGGTAGCGATAACAAGATGTTTGATGTTTAAACAGCACCATTTTCATTTAAAACCAACTAGACCTTAGGATGAATGTGTGTGTGTAAAGTTTCATGCCAATCCTTCAAGTAGTTAAGGAGTAGCAATAAGAAACTTGTGCTAACGAAGTTGAATTATGGTCAATATGCCATCCCGTAAGGCCAAAAAAAAAAAAAAAAAAAATGCGTTTCCTATTGCACTGGTTTTAAAATTAGGGTAGGCAATTAGTTAACATTATATATAAATTAAATAATATTTCAAGCGCTTCTAAATACTGGGCAAAACCGGCTCAATTAGATGCACAAATCATTTCGGTAATATGACCGGAATTTTTTTTTTTTTTTTTTTTTTTTTTTTTTGGCCTAAGCTATTCTGGTCTACAAGAATCACCAGTATAGCAAAAAAATTGCAGGAGCAAAGTGACTTGTCAATATCTGCATCTTCAGATGATAATCAAAACATTCAACAAGTTCCAGGTCAAATAAAAAGGTATGTGGTTGTTCTGGTTACCCGACCGACCCTAAATTTTGTTTGGGAAAAAAAAAATTTTTTTTTTTTTTTTTTTTTTTTTTTTGGGGGGGGGGGGGGAACACATAACAGTAACTACAATAATTGAAATCAAATTCAAGATGTAAATGACGCTTATTTTCTAGTTTATGCTTCATTTAAATCCGTCCGGTCCAACCCCAACAGAAAAGTTTGCACCGACCTACCAACCCTAATTTTTCTTTTCAATGTAACCAGAACCACACTTTTTTTTTTTTCTTTTTTCTTTTTGCCTTAAGGCAAATTAATAAAAAATTTCAAGACTAGTTGCATTCACAAAATTTTGTCATACACTGCATTAAGGTTGCAAGTCAAACAGGACAACAACTCTTATAAAACTTCCAAGAGCAAAGTCGTTTGTCGACGTACACTTCTTCAGCATGACAAGATTGTGTGCCGGATGGAAGGAAGGATGGAGACTAGGATTTATATATACCCTTGCCTCTATACAGGCGGTGTATAATAAGTAATAATTATTATCAACTACAAGCGATTGTATAAGCATGCCCCTATTAAACGTGAACTACATTTCTGAGTGGAGTTGTGTAAGCCACTTGCTAGCATTGTTGGTAATGATTTTTATTACAAAACCTAGTGGAAAGTATTTAACACCTTCAGAATTCAGCACAAGGTAAAAGAGATCTCAACATTTAAATGTCTTTCTTAAGAAAGAAAAGAATAAATCCTGTTAGTTTAGGCATTAAAAATTGTCATTCACCTGTTCACAACACCAATATAAATGAGAAATGAGGAGGGCATATCGATCTCAACACTAAAGAACACTTTACATAAAGAGATGGTTTTTCTGAAAAGATGAAGAGTAGAAATGAAAGAAATATTTTGCGCTGCAAGACGTTCTATTCAATTTCGAGAGAATCATGCATATATAAATAAACAAATTATTGTATTATTGTATAGGTGTGGTAAAGAATTGGGATTACCAGGTACAGGGAATAAATAAAATAAACTAGTCCCGACTTGCAAGGTTTGTAAAAGATTTTAAAATTGAACACGTGGGGAAAGCAGTGCATAAAGAGATTTATTTTATGTTACACAATGTTTCTCCTTAATTTAATAGAGAGAGATCGTATTTCACGACTATGTTTTCTTTGATATCAAGTATAGTGAATATTTGTATCCTGGCATTTTTATTACGTAAACAGCATACATTTTCTTTTCAAAACCAATTCTAACTTCCATTTGATGTATCTGATATCTGACCAACTGGATCAAGTAACCAACCATAAGTGTGTTAGGTAGCCCACTTGTGCAAAATCAACTCTTACAAAACAGCTTAACATGATGTCATTATATGATGTCCTCATCGATATGATGTCAGTTTTTATCTCTGTGTATTTGTAGTGCTGTACTCCTGGAAAGACTAGTTTAGCAACAATATGCACATGATTTCTGTTATTATTAAACAATAAAACTTAAATGCTTTTACAATTTAATAATTGCAATTATGGTGCTGTGAAAAAAAATGACAAACTCAACATAAAATATATTAACTTACAACCTGCCGTAAATAGGCTCCGCAGGCTTTTTGTGTGTATTTGTTTAAAAGAGTCTATGATCTTCAACCTGTGCAAATTTGATGAATTCTGGAATATTCATCAAGCTCTTATTTTATGATCAATTTGTGACAGGGTACTTCTCCCGTAAATTTTTCTCCTGGATATTTAACTATAGTTAGCAAGAGAAAATACAAACCAGTCGATATATTTTTTAATGACTCTGGATTGCTTGGAGCATTAGCTTGGTAAAATATAAATTTGGATCAAACTCTGAATAGGATTTATGTTTGTCTTTCAGAAACAAGTGTTTAATACACAATCTGTTTTCAAATGAATGGATTTTGTCAAAATTGAGACAACTAGAAATATGTTCATGTACAGCGACACTAGGCAAAAGCAAGTTCTGAGACACAGAGGGCGTCATACCTCGGTCAAATTTTGTCAAAGGTAAAAATCAAACTTCATCCATGTTTTTTTTTTTTTGTATCAAGCCTCGTACCTTCTTTCCAATCCAGCAAGTCCTTCTAAAGTTACAAAGTGGAATTTTTGAAATTCCTGAATTAATGCTAAAGTATTAATTCAAAAAGCGGTTACAGCAGAGTAAAATTTCGTTTCAAATGTACTAAAATCAAATCTCTTCTATGGAATTCAATTAACAGGTTAAACATCGTATTTGATTTCACTCCATGGAGTCCTTCAAAAGTTTTATCGTGGAAACAAAATCTGTGATGTATGGACTAAGTTCTCAGTGTTGCACCTAGGTTCCCAAGGGCAGGAGATACTGTGTCCCCCACTCCTCAGATTTTAGGGGACACAACATTTTAAAGGGACGAAGAAAAATATTGGCCATTAAAGCCTTTGCACTGCACTTTTTTCATTGCCAGATAAATTGTTTTAAAAATGTATATTACTTGCCATCTTACAGTTTTTATCCTCTTCAGCAACTTTGGCCATTGCTAGCGCCAACACAGATGTGGATGGAAATCCGCTAAAGAAAACATATAGGTGTATTTTTCGATTCTTTTTCCCCCAACAAAAAAACACGCCCAGGGTCAATGTTTTTTTTTTTTTTGTTTTTTTTTGGTGGTGGGGGGGGGGGGGGAGGGGGCGCTTAGGACAAAACAAAAAAGAAAAAAGGGGGAAAATCTATGATCCCCACCCCAGCACTCAAGATGCAACAGTGGATGTAATGCTTTATTAGAACTGGTTTCCTTTTCTGTTTCACAGCACCGCCACACAAGTAGGTTATTTAGTGCCGAGGAAATTCGAGTAAAGTCTCGTGCCAATGACACACCACAGCAGCTGCCCCGAGCTGATCCAATGGTAAGAATCGAACCTGCAACCTTTCAGTTGCAAGTCTGGCATGCTAACCTCTGAGCCACCATGATTAGAATTAAACATTTTGGCTGCAATCCAAAATTATCCGACTCGGTTGTGATATCCTCAATGCAGACACTAGAAGGTATGGTTCACTCGGAAGATTATGGACCAAGGTGTCTCAATGACCTGGACCTCAGGTCAAGCAGTCTTGAACTAAATTTACAAGACCTTTAGATCCCTAAATACATTGGTTTCTTTAATACCCCAAAAGCAAGCCATTTACAACAGTTCATCAAGGAACTTACTGTAGAATACAAGTTATTCTGCAAAAACACGTTTTTTCATTCAGCCACACAATGACCCTAACCTTTGACCTTTTGACCCCAAATTCAATAGGTCTCTTCACTACAGAGCAAGCCCTCCAAAAACTGGTCAGGGTACATGCTCTAGGACTGAAGTTACTATGTAATTTTTTCTTTCTTTCTTTCAGTTACAACAACCTCGACTTCCAAGCTTTAACACCAGAAATTATTAGGCTTCTTTCTTACTCAATGTACATGCTCAAGAACTGAAATTTGTATGCAGAAACCACTTTTGATTTTTCAGCCACAATGACCTAGATCTTTGACTTTTGGATTCAAAATCAAGAGGCTTCTTTCTTACCCCAGGTGCAAGCAATCCACACACAAAGTTTGGTCCAGGTTTGTGATGTATTAGTAATGTAATTGTGTGGAAACCATTTTTCTTCTTTCAGTCAATGACCTTGACCTTTGACGCCAAAACTGATTTTGGTTTCTTCCTTACATAGACTTCTTCCCTTAGATTAAAATATAAGCTATTTACAAAGATGGATAATGATATATGGTTGTTGTGCAGAAACAAATTAGGAAACAGATGGGCAGGTGGCCATAACAATATAATATGTGGTTTGATATATCAGCACCCTTCCCCAACTGTATTGGCATGTTGGTGATGTGGGGTCTGATCTCACCTATTCATAAAACACCGCAATTATTGCAGACAGATTTGTCCAAAGCACATCAGTGCTCATATCACTTACCAGTGTATCTCACGACTCTCGAGTTATGGTTGCTTGAAGGGGCATATCAACGATCTGCAAGGCATATTTCCATATCGAATTCAACGTCCGGCAACTTCTAAATCTACATGAAATCACACAACCGTGCCACCCATCACCATTTCAAATTATGGGACTACATCAACAGAAAATCCACTGCTCCATCAATATTAAGCGACTAATCAGGAGTGACTGTTGCTCATTCAAAAGTATTTTGGTTGATTTGGTCATGTGACTCGAGCATCCATGGATTTTTGGGTGACTCATGTGTTAAGTATTTCATCATTTGACTATTCTCATGGTTCAATAACATGCCAAATTACAAATAGACGATTTAATTTTACATTGTAACCTAAATTGCTCTGAACACTGAAAATTAATGCACAGAATTGGTGATTTGGCACATTGTTAAACCGTGATAATAGTCACATGACAAGATATCTATCACACGACAAATCCACGGATGCTCAAGTCACATGACCAAAACAAGAAAATTACTTTCTAACAGATGTTACTCTGCAAACCCCCTTTTTTTTCTTTGAGCCACAATGACCTTTAACCTTTTGACCCCAAAATCAACATGCATCCTATATACTTTTAGTGCAAGTCCTTCACAAATTCTAGTCAAGGTATGTGGCTTTGGTTTGGTATTTTAACGCATAGCAACACAAGTCAGTTATGTGTCTAGGCAAATGGAGTAAAGTGCCTGGACCAAGGACACTCCACGGTGGCTGATCCAATGGTAGAATTCAAACCCCTTCTGGTCACAAATCCAGCATGCTAACAACTGAAAAACCATGGCTCCTGTCTAGAATGAAAGTTTTTATGCAAAATCTATCATTTTTTTTTATTCAGTGACCTTTGACCATTTGACCCACAAATGAATAGATTTATTTCTTACCAAACAAGCATGTCATTCACAAACTATGGTGACAGTATGTGGTTGATACCTGAAATTTTTGAGCAGAAACCAATTTTTTTTCCCTGGGATCTTAACCTTTGACCTTCCGACTCCAAAATCTATTGACTTCTTCCATAGTCCAAGAGATAGCCATCCACAAAGTTTGGCCCAGGTCTGTGATATACAACTTGTGTTGTTATGTAGAAACCATTTTCTTCTCATTTAGTGAACTTGACCTTTTGACCTCGAAGTCTATGGGCTTCTGACTTACCTCGACTACAAACCATCCACAAAGTTTCGTAAATGTATATGGTGAAGAAGTAGTTACTGTGTGGAAACAAAATTGGCAACAGGCAGACAGATGGATGGATGGACATCAAAACATAATATGCTCAGCTTTATGGCAAGCATATTAAAAAAAAAAAAAAAAAAAAAAAAAAAAAAACTACAACAACATTTTTTTTCTATGATATCATAGCACTATATTGGTTTAATAAAAATAACAGATTAGTTTTTTTAATTTTTATTTTCATTTTTTTAAAATCATTATAAAATCTGCTTCAGAAGCAGAAGTGCAACCCCTTATCAAGCTTACCAAGAATAAATGCATCAAATTTGACAGAATCTTGGTAACACATTCTTTAAAAGCAACAATCATATTGTATCTTCCCAGAAGGCCTGTACACAGACACATAATGGTCCAGTGCTATTAATGGTAGATCCATTCCTCCTTCCAGAACCTTCAATTCTTTATTTTAAAAAAAAAAAAAAAACCACCATAAACACAAGTCCCCATGAATTATCTATTATCTTTCTTTTCTCTTCAGCGACCTATTTCTTATTTTTACTGCTTTTTTACATTAACAAACTACCTTTTATGTACCAGTCTGTCATATTGATGCTGAAGTACCTTTGGCCTTACCTGTGTCCACATAGGACACTCCTGCTTAGGATTATATCCCATAAAATGTTGAATTGTACAGACTTTAGTAAATTCAGAATGTGCGATTTTCACTACAATTAAGTCATAATTCTGCAAAATCTGCATGTACATATCTGTGGTAACGAGTTTAACACAAATACTTGACTTGTATTAGTAAAAGCATGAAATATAATTCTCAGTCAGCTTTTTTTGCTTCAAGGTTTGTAGTACCAACAGAGAGGCATTCAATTATCAAAGTTTCATGATTCGAACACGAACAGTACCCAATAAATGATCATTAAACACAATATTTCAACAAAGTCACTAAGCATGAAATAAAGGCCACTGAAACCTCTTTATGTAAGGTTGTAGTGCTTATCAAGATGCATCCCCTCACCAAGTTGCATGATTCCAGGTATAACAATATCTGTACAGAGTGAAAAAAATGCTGCTAAAATACAAATAATGTACTAAAATTTTTGTATATTTTGGGCAGCAAAATAACCTTTTGTCTGTCTCAAACATAAATTAAATATTTCATTAAATATCTGAAAGTAATTGAACATAAAATCCAAACCAAAGCAACTGAACACATGCATATGATATTAGGCTATCCCTTACATCAAACAGCAAAGTAAAACATATTTGTACATTAATGAATGAAACCAACTTTATATTTGCCTAGCTTTGTCAAGTTTCTTTCAATCCAGAAGAAAATGCAAGGATATTGAAAAACACAATTTAACATGTAAAGCAACAGAATCTGACATGCTTTGATCTCGTACCATCATCTACCACCCATGAAAATCTGCATAAATATAACAGATTGGTCACAGTGTCTCATTAACTAAGAACAAAATGAAAAGAGATATGATATGATAAATCTTGATTGTAATTGTCAAGACAATTAAAGCAGTTGGTTATAACTCAAATTTTGTCAAAAAAAAACCCTTTAAAACAAACTATACCTAGGTCCTGTAAAATTAAACATATCAAATTTAGGCATCTTACCCAATCTGGTTTCAATCCTTCATTTTTCCAAAAGTTGTCAAGCTGAAACAAATTTCATTATGTACTGGATATACCCCCCTCCATACAATCAAAAAGTAGCATAAACATGTTAAGATTCAAAGTATCTAAAAGTACCATCATTAATGCAGACCTGCCAACATTACAGAGACCTTCTAAGTAAGGCAGTCATTATTTGTCCTTAAGTTATACCAATTTTCAGTAAAGTGTAATGAATTATCATATACAGAGGAACCTCGTAAATCTGGACTCTGTTTATCCAGAAACCTCTTTATCCGGACATAGTTCAACGGGAACGGAATTCCTAAACGTTAATTTGCTCCGTTAATCAAGAAATCTGCGTTCCGGATCCAGAAATCAAAATCGGTGACCAAAGTGTAAAATTACTATAAAACTTGCCTCGATAATCTGGAAATAATCTGTCCAAAAATAAGAAAACTTGAAGAATTGTATATGAAAATACAGTCAGTCGGATAACACAGATTCACCTATGCAAATTTGGAGATGTGTCAATGTATCAATCTCTGATTGGTCAAATTCTAGTGGCACGTTAAAATTATAAATTAATCACATGATCATGTGTGTGGAAACACTTCAAGTAGTGTGACCGTATTGTAACCAGGGATTGTATAAACAATGTCTGTTTTTGCTAGTCGCCGACAATGGGGGTGTTAATAATTAAATAAACACACTGGGATCAAATCGTCCACACTTTTGACGTAACATATGGTTAATAAATTAAGTGTGTCGTTGTCTCTTTGTTGTTTACCAATTGTATGTAACAATCCAGTTTGTTGATAGCTGTGCAAATAAAGTTGATGGATTTAAGCTGTGGACAGTATAGGGCTTCCTTTCAGAATAAAAACCGATGTCAATTAACGGCTCATTAGCAGCTATAACACTTGTAAAATACAACTTAAAAAAATGACTGCACTTTATTAGTTTACCATAACGCATTTAACTGCAAGATATCAGTTAGTATTCGTTGTAGTTTTTACATTATTATGGCAACACCATCAAGCAAATGTAGACGAGTAGAGATACCGGCCAGCATAAAAAAAAGATTTGCCAGCACAAAGAAGATCACCCAAAAGCTACCATTCAAGATATCGCTGACATATTATTGCTGACTGATCCTTAGACATTGGCAAGTCGACAATTGCGGACATCATAAAAAATCAAGGACAAATGGTTGTCTGTACCTGCCGCCTCTGCAGACCTAACCCGCGCTCGCTTCGCCAAATATCAACAAGTCGATAATGCCCTATGGACACTATCAAGAATCACTGCAGATCGATCTGCCAAAGAATCCAGGCAAACAAAGGTCACCGATTTCTTCAGAAAACTGACATAATAAATATATGTACAGTACATACATGTACATAGTGCGACGTTTTCAATGTGTTGACTCTTTAAATTTCTATTTACGTGTATGTACAAGTTCATATTATAATAAAGTGAAATAAACACAAGTCAATAGATATATTCATGAATTTATTTCAACCATTATTGAATATACAGTACATTTACAGCTAGCAACTATATGTACATGTACATGTATACAGTATGATGACATTGTACAAAAAAATGTGCACGATTCAATTAGCCGGAAAACTCATTAATCTGGACATCTGGATATTAAAGTATGGCCAAATATTCATTTTTATACTTCCATGCCAATTGTTTAGACTCTTTATGAGGCCAATTGTCCCCTTCACCTTCAAAATGCTTTCCTTTGTTGGACAACATTTTCAGATAATACTACAATGTAAAATTAAAAGCTTCATGATGTGGGTTTTTTGCAAAGTGATTAAGGTACCCCCTGTACCGTTAGTCTAGTTTCCTGACCAGCTCCACCGAGTTTAATATAGGGTTCCCACAATTTTTTAAACAAAACTTTCCAGGTCCTTTCCAGATATTTTTCCTGGATGAAATTCAATCATATTTTCAAGGTTCACTTACGACCATAACTGAATGGAATGAAAAAAACTTTATGGCTTAGAAAATATGCATTTTAAAACTCAACACTCTCCCATAACATCACAATTAGACATATGACCATGCAGTAAAACACAGGAGGTATCACTAGAAACGAGTGTAAATATTGAAATTGCTATAAATTTGCAAGCAACTCATTTTAATGTATAGAATAAAAAATGTTAACTTTACTCTGTTTAACTGCACGAGTTACTATCAAGAAGGGTTTTTCGAAGAGGATTAATTTAAATTTTTACAAGAAGCCCTTAAAAAGAACTCTGATGAAAACCCCACAACAAAATTACTTTTCATTTAAGAGAATCTATAACAACATTTTCAAGATGGCCACCATGGTGGCCCTATTGAACATCAGATCAGCACCATTTTAATTAAGGAGCAACAAGACAATGAAGTCTTCTGGTGAAAAGCCCATGTTGATACGACTTTCCGTTTTGGAGCAATAACAATAATATTTTCAAGATGGCTGCCATGGTGGCCACACTGGATATCAGATGTGCACCATTTCTATTAGGACCAACTAAACATCACAAGAAGTTTTCTAGTGAAAACCCCATGTTGATATGACCATCCATTCAGGGGTAGCAATAACAAGATTTTCAAGATGGCCACTGTGGTGGCCATATTAGACATCATAAAAATACTTCTGGTGAAAACCCAATGTCAATAGGACTTTCTGTATAGGAGGAGAAGCAATTACAAGAGTTTCAAGATGGCAGCCATATTGTATGTCAGATTGGCACCATTTTCATTCATGTCCAACTAGACATGATAAGAAGTCTTTTAGTGAAAACTGCAAATTGATATGACCATCCATTCAGGAGGAGTAGCAATAACAAGATTTGCAAGATGGCTGCTGTGGTGGCCATATTGGATGTCTGACCGGCACCATTTTCATTTAGGACCAGCTAGTCCATAGTATGAATGTGTGTGTAAAGTTTCATGACAATCCTCCAAGTAGTTTAGGAGGACTAGCAATAACAAACTTGTGCTAATGGACAAACAGATGACATGAAAAATCATCCAAGCTCTTCTGGTCTTTGACCAGTAGAACTAAAAACTACTGGCACCTGACACAAGTTTGATACTAAAAGGGTTTTTAACCTGCTGTCTTCAGTCTTAACATAATATTTTGATGATCTGAACTAATTTTAACATCATATTTCCGCTGGGTGCCTGGTAAAAAGCAAAGTTGGCTTCCTCTGTGACATGTTCTGGCCTGACAAGTGGGCACAATAGGCAAAAGTAATTGGTAATTGATGTACACTAGATGTTAAGCAATACTAAGCTTCTGCGCTTGTTAAGGATAGAAAATGCACACAGATATTCTCAAGGTGCAAATCTGCAAGGACTCAGCCCTGGGACGAGTAAGAAGTAAAGTTTTCCTTGGCACAGCCAATTTTTACATGAGATAACAATTGGTTTTCTGGGACCCCTGAACCCTGCTATGTCTGGTTGGTGCCCTCACATCTACTTTCAATGTAATCCAACAATGGACTGTATACTTAATGCAGTCATTGTCAAGGACACCCAGAACACAGGATTCTGCGTTGAAAATTACACCAACAGTTGGTAGACTGTTGTGTATTTTGCAAGGTCTGATAATAAAATTCACTGCAAAGGCGAGTTGAGGTTGTCAATGGTTACTATTGATGATAATGCTTAACACCATGTTCCCAGTGCAAACTACCAATTAATAAAAAAAGTTTCATCACAATACATTTTCATTAAATTTACATATCAAAAGGGCAGCTGGAGAAGACAAGCTTTTCATTTTTCTCTATCGTTTACCAAGATCATGCGTCGCAGATGTGTTGGTACAGTATGATGCTAGACTGGTTTTTGTATCTTCCACATAAGACAAGATACCGATAGAGAGAGAGGACTAAGGGGCAATCACTCTACCTGACCAATCCAACTGCCTAAGCACTTGGATGGACTATACAAATGTTTTGAGCAAGCACCCAATTGATCCATACAGCAATTGTATCTCAATTGACTTGAGAGTTTCGCAACCTCTGAAAATTCCGGTAAGACTCGATAAATTTTACTCACAATCAGTTAAATTATGATTCAATTATGTATTTTTCATTTCATCAAGTGGTGGCTGAAAATTTCCGGGTTTTCTAACTACTTTCAACAATATTAGCAAAATTTAAAACCTTTTCCCATTTGGGAACAAACCTATTCTTTTTCCCCGACTTTTCCCCGATTTCCTGGTAGTGTGGGAACTCTGTTAATATGAAAGTCTAGATCCGGACAAACCCAGACAAGCCAACATCTGGGTTTGACTGCAACGATCATATTTTTTGTTTTATTTTTTGCTATTGTTCTCAAAGTCCATAATCTGAGAGCCATTCAATAAGCCTCTGGCAGAATAAGGGTTGACAGATCTGTTAATACAACATATACAATATACACCTACACACATACAGAAGATTAGGTTTGCATCATCAAATAAGAATGGGAAGGGAATTTGCTTTTGAAAAAATTTCAAAGCCAGTTTGTATTGCAAATGAAAGGTTGTCAAGCAAAGACATTATGAAAGCGTATACTTTGCCTACATGTACATCAGAAATGCAGATGTTGAAAGAGTGTGGATCAATGATGGTATGCTATTGGAGGTGCTACACGTTATTCCATAATCAATTTCTAAAAAATATTTTATGGCTTACAAACCTGTCTTCTATATCAGGAATCAATGGACCTAAGTAATCTTGTAGTTACTTTCCAACTTTCATTACGGACAGGATGGAAAAATCCTGAAAAAGAGAAACAGGACCCAATGAATTCAATTTATTCCTTCTTATTGATGCAATCAATGCAAGTTAATTTTTCTTGGCTTTTTATGGAATGAGCAAGAAAAATAAAGAAAGAAAGAAAGAAAGTAATGAATGCGGAGCAAAACACAACACAAAAAGGTATGTGATTGGACTAAAAGACATTTAAAAACGACAACGAAGGCAAATTTTGATGAATGATATAGCATACTCGTATTACGCACATAATCCAAGGGGGAAAAAAAGAGGAAGATGTTCTGTATGTTGGCTATCACGAAGGAGTCAGACTGGGATTATGTTCTTTCCAATTCTGGCCCTGCAGTACAAACGGAAGGGAATAATTAGCTTGGAATAGCAACGAAGAATCCTGGAAAAGGAAAGCAATGCATTGGTAGAAGATAATGTATTACTGCTATTAAATTTAAGGGTTATGCTGTTGTCTGCAGAAAATTTTACTAAGAAGTCGCTGATGTCTGCTAGTAACATAGTTTCGATCTTTTATAAACTAGATCTTTCACCAAGTGCTTATGGAATACCCCAATAAGAAGAAGCATGGGTTGCATTTTGTTCAGATGTGAAGCAGACAATAAAGTATGAATAGAGACAAAGAGACAATTTCTTTTAGCAACAGCCCTCAAAGGGACAGATGCTCTACTGGCCAAAAAGAATATCAAGGAATCTAAGATAAGACCATTTCTTCTTTTTAACTGCCTAATGCTGAAACCATCTCTGATATTCTTTAGCAACAACAAGATTTTCAAGATTGCCACCATGCAAGAGCACCAACATTTTCATTTAGGACCAACCAGATATCGTAAGAAGTCTTCTGATGAAAACCCGATGACAATATGACCATCCATTCAGGAACAATAGTGATAAAAAGATTTTCAAGATGATCACATTTGTTGTGAGATCATAATTTCATTTAGGACTAACTAGACCCCATAAAATGTCTTCTGGAGAAAACCCCATGTCAACATAACCATCCATTCAGGAGGAGTAATGAGGAGATTTTCAAGATGGCTGCCATAGTGACCATATTGGATATCAGATTGGCACCATTTTCACTTACGACATCATCATAAACAAGTGTTTTTGTGAAAACCTCATGTCAATACGTCAGATTGACACCATTTCCATTTAGGGCCAACTAGACGTCATAGAAGTCTTCTGGTGAAAACCCCATGTCAATACGACTCCATTCAGGAGAAGCAGCAATAACAATTTTCAAAATGGCTGACATGGCAGCAATATTGTATGTCACATTGGCACAATTTTCATTAAGGATCAACTAGACATCATAGTAAGTGTTTTAGTGAAAACCCCAAACTGATATAACCATCCATTCAGGATAAGCTGCAATACAAGATTTTCAAGATGGTCATGCAGCTCCGTTTTCACCTAGGACCAACTAGACCTTGGGATGAATGTGTGTGTAAAGTTTCATGGCAATCCTCCACATAGTTTAGGAGAATTAGCGATAACAAGCTGGTGCTAACAGATGGATGATGGAAAACATGCTATCCTATAAGCAATGACCAGTAGAACTAAAACTGAGGAAACAACTTTTACATTACTCGTCTGACAAAATGTGTGCTGTAAGTGACTCTGCGAGTACTCATCAGAGGTGTAACAGTTCAAGATTTTCTGTAACGATGTGCTGCATCAATATCTGTACTACTACTGGAATATCCTAATACATACTAAATCACAAATGTCACAATACATCAATGTAGTTGCACTTGAAGGTGATGTATCACAATATACATGAATTCAAGTTGAGAAAAGAAAGAAACCACCAGCTTTACATCTCTTTAACTCTTTAACTTCTAGTGCTACTGTAGTGGCTCACTGCTATGCCTAGCTGCTGGGGTCACTACTGCAGCTGATTTGGGGGCTGACTACCAGAGCCTGATGCTGCTGCAGACAAATGATAACTTTTTAGCTGATGATTTGGGATATGGCCTAATAGTTTTAGTTATTTTCTGTATAATAGACTGATTTAGAGACTAAAACCATGCATATATAAAAGCTATAACTACCTTGCATCTGTTTTATTATTTTATTCTGCTGACATCCACAAGATTGGTATAAAATCCATGAATAGAACACAAAACACTATTTGCAAACACTAAAATTGATGTCGGTCTTTTATACAAAGATATTGGTCAAATATATACATATAATTACTAAAGAATGTTTAACTAGTCACTATGTTCTACTACTTCTTAAGTTCTGCATGGTATTTATAGAATCAGTTATGCTTTATACACAGACAGACATTGCACTGTTTGTCTATTTCTTTCTTCCCCTCATCGAAACGAAAGTTGGGCCGACACTTTCGGTAAACACTGACTTTTGGAGCACGTGGCTCTCTTGTCCACACTTGGCTGTCTTCTTCATCAGATTCTGTCTCAATTTCGGACCGACTTGACAAAGAAGATAGTTCAATGTCACTACCAACACTTCTTAATTTAATATTGTTAAGTTCGTCCTCGGAAAAACCTGAAAATTCGGATTCTCGATCGCTAGCGTAAGCAAAAACCATTGTTTCCATTGTCAACTACGAACACATGTATTAACTAACACATGGTACAAAATTGTAAAAAATCCCCGGATTTAGTAAGAACAATCATTTGTTAACTCTATTTTGATTGGTTGAATGTCCTTTTACTTTCAATTATTGACCAATAAAACCGATTACAACATGAACATACAGTGCGGATCTATCCGTCACCGGGGTACAGGACGCATAACCAGCAAGCGGATATATCAGTCACTGGGAGTAGTAGTGCTTTATCAGTCACTCAGGAGGCAAGGCACATCAGTCGAAGTTAAAGAGTTAATAAAAGTATTAAAGATTTTGACATTGTTCTTTTGTGTTTTATTATCTGTCCACTAGACACTAGTTATAAGACTGTTACTCCTCCTCAGAAAGAAACCACAAGTCTCAATTATGAAACATTTTTTAGTTGGATATGGTTATGTAAAATGACAACTGAATCATATGTTGAACATTATATATATATATATATATATATATATATATATATATATATATATATATATATATATATATATATATATATATATATATCTATATATATATAACTAATTCAAGTATGAAATATAGTTTGTTGATTTTAGGTCAATGTGAAAAAACTTCTAATTCATAATGATCTGCTCATATCAAAATTTAGCAACTAAACCATCTGTAGAATCTGCAAAATGACAATATTGTAAAATAATACCAGTAACTGTACAATGCCAATACAGCGATATAAATACTGCATGCAAAGACAGGCACACGAGATAGATTTCTGTATCATGAATACTAGTGCTGTTCTGATTAATCGAGTTACTCGAGCATCACTCATTCAACCATTTTGATTGATTAATCGAGTAAGACTTTTCATGATTGAGTTTCCTTACAGTACCAATAAATTTATTAAATTATTATTATCGAGTTGGAATAACCCTAAAATATATAAATTTAATGATACGATTATAGAACTGATAGAATAGACTATGCTAATGACAATACGAAGAATATTTTGTTTGATTCATTCATATAATTTAGCCGTGATATAAGCGACTTTAAAAATGGCCAGCAAATATTAAAGTGAACTTTTCGACTTTCCTGAAAGAAGAAACGATCGAAAGTGTGGGCCTACTTTGGGTTCTAGAAAAAGGGAGATGGTCCAGCAAATAAGACAATCTAAACCTGACAAAAGTGATTTGCAAGTTGTGCAAAAAAAGAATACACATTCAATGGTTAGTAAAAGACACATGTGCATGATCTCGAACAAAAGCATTTTTGTTTTTATTTTACGATCTTTTCTTGGCGAGTCTTGCCATATTATTTATTTTTAAAAAGCCAACATATAGATAAATAAATATTGTTTTGTATTGTCATATAGGCCTAAAGGGTCATTCACACAGCATTTACTCTTTTTATAAAAATGCTCTGTAAAAAATGTAAAAATAAAACAAAAATTAGAGTAATGGGGATGTTTTGACATGTTTTATATTCATTTATGGCTTTAGATGCGATTCAACCAGCATCTACATGTAGTGTTTCTTCCGAGAGGATTTTCAGCCTAGCAGGCAATCTTATAAATAAAAAGTGGTCCCAGCTCAAACCAAAAAATATGCATGTAATGGTGTTTCTCCGAAAGAATATGAAGACATACAGTCTTGCTCCGAATGTTGATTGAGTAACTCGGTTGTACCTACATGTATTACCTTAGTCAACATGTTGAAGATTCTTCAGTTCAAAGTTGAAAATTCTAGAATTTCTAGTTATAAAAGACTACTGTTAATGTTAATTAAGTTCATCATCTAATTTTAATCATGATTAAGTGGTTCTAGTCAGGTATCTACTATCTATTCATTACATCATTTACATGACAAGTGATTTTACCTGTTCACCTGTTCTTAAGTTCTTGTTATTTATGAACATACACAATTTAACAAAAATCCTAAATAATTAAGTCCTATTACAAAAACGTTTATATACTAGTTAGATCTAACTAAAATTGATGTACTACTTTGATCATTTCTGTCATGCAGCAGCCACATTTAATCGATTAATAATCAATCATCGATCTGTTGGTGTAACCGATGATCAATCATGAAATTTCAACCGATTCCGAACACTAATGAATAGACACTATATCTTCACTCCTGTATCGCAATAGGTACTATACTGCCTTCTAACTGTATAACAAATACAACAGTATGTATTGTATCACATGTGAACTGTATGATACATATCACAGTATGTATTGTATCGCTTGTGAACTGTATGATACATATCATAGTATGTATTGTATAGTCACCGAAGTATCATGATATGTACTGTATCATGATCAAGCAGTCAATGAACAGCTCTACTGATCTCAATACAAATGCATACCAAGGTTCATGACAAGAGCTAAAACTGTGTGGGCAATATTATCTGGGAATTAAAGTGTAATGAGGTCAATGCAACTTTCAAAAATAGGGAGAAAACAAAAAAAAAACACAAACAACAAAAAAAATCCAACAAAGTCCATTTTCATGTGACAACTCTTGTCATGATACAAATCAATACCCAGTTTCATGAAGATTTCTCAAACGATTCGGAAGATATTAACTGTCAAGAGTGTAATGGAGACACGACGGATACGACTTAATTTTTTAAAATGGGAATAACTTTTATAAAATGCTAATCAGACAGAGCCCATTCTTTTAGAACACACACTGTCTAGTCATGATACCACAAGAGCATACCAAGTTTAATATAATATTCTAAAAATGGGGAGACAAATCTAAATGTTCTAATATGACATAGTCGATCTCATATCAGACACAAAACTCCTGTTATGATATAAATGCATACCAAGTTTCATATCTCAAATGGTTGTGGAGATATTAACTGAACATGAGTAAGACAGATGGAAGGATGGATGGATGTATCAATATAATTTGTAATCAAAATTAGAATAACTGTTGAAAGACTGATCACAGTTCACTTTTACAGGACACAAAGTCTTGGCATGATACAAAAGCATTCCAGGTTTCATAAAGATATCTCACATGGTTCAGGAGTTATTAAATAAACAATAATGCAACAGATGGGCAAGCCGACTCCAGTATACTCACCTACAAAATTTAATTAATGAAAACGTATGCAAAAAAACAAAACGTTTTGACAAAGGTACATGCAGAAATGCATAATTTAACAATAAATCAAACTGTTATTAGTCTGAAAAGAAAGGTTTCAGAGAAAGTGGGATATTATGAGAGAAAATATTAGCTTGTAATGGGTAACAACTAAAGCTGAATAGAAGCCAGATCCAAATGGAAATTTCCAGAGTGCAGTCTTTTAGTTGTACAGTAAACAACAGAACATGGAAGTATTTTCAAGGAAAATTTGGCAACTACTTGGACAACCCAAATGCCTATCTAGTTATTACAGTATAAGCATTTATCAATATAAAAATTTTCATTTTATTACCATGTGCAAGAATTACATTTCAATTAAAAAATGCACAGTTGAATGTATACAAAGAACCAAAAGGATGCATTTCCTCCAAGTATTTCAAGAATGTTCACAATATCAAGAATGAAGTGCATCAATAAACTTCTGCATTAGCCTCAATCATTACACCTTTTCTCACTCTGGTCCACATGATAAAGTTAGTAATATCTAGTGCTGTGGAGTTTTCTGACATGTCAGCAATGTATATGCACCACTAAGTGCGCCCCCCCCCCCCCTTCGTAATAATATGCTGTATCTATTTCTCAACAAAGTGCATCTGCTCATCCAAACAGAGAGGATATACCTGAATTTAAAAAAACTTCATTTCCAAATTATATTAAAAACTTCAGATGGAATCCATCACAATATCCATAATAGTTTACATTTGCACCATCTCCCACCCCTATGCATTCAGGCATAGAAATCTTGGTTGTCATCACTTCAATAATATCCACTGATCTCACTCAATTGTTCACATGGCCAAGATCTTGATGATATAAGCCTAATATTCCAAGTTTTATCAAAACTGGATCCGAGATGTGACCTAGAGTGTGTTGACAAGCTCGTTCAATCAAATGCGAGATAACCATATTTGTATGCTTGGATCTTGCTCATTATTGAACTCCTCTGAGATCTTGATGATGTCAGACCACAGTCCAAGTCTGGTCCAAATCAGATCAGAAATATGGTCCCCAGACTGGTAAAAAGATCATGTAATCTGATTGAAGATTACCTCATTATTGCATGGAGCTAGTTCATCATCTAACGTGCAAGATTTGATGATACAAACCCACATTTCAAGTTTGATCAAAATTGAACAGAAACATGGCCTCCAACGTGCTAAAATGCAATTGTTGAAGGGCAGACTATGCATGATGGATGCTGGGCCATATCATAACTTCTTTTATCCTCCAAATGCATCATGCACCAAACAGTGCAAATGGATGGAGTACAGGTTACAAGGAAATCAATGATGGACAGGTAACACACAGATGAACATGACCAATCACAATCTATCCTCAAAAGTGCAGACATCATGACAAATTATAATAATATATCCAGTCTTCCCAATATTTAGCTGATGTGATGCTTGCATGCTGTATACAAAGGCCGGGACGAGTGCAATACCTCTCTATCCTATGTGCATTACACCCATTCCAGCCGTTGCATCCAGCAACCACTTCGTCACTGAAGTTGCCGTACAAGGATCAGTGAGATCAAGCTTGTATTTGCAATGTTAGCAACAAGTTGAAATTTTAGCCAATTGATGCTGAAGCACAAACATGATATCAAAGCCATTCTAAACTATGCATACAGCTTTCTATATACAGGAACACATTTTTCCCAAAACATCATGCCAATAATATAGACAAGAGATGCCCTTGTTGTCGTGCCTGCCTTTACTTTAGCTAGAAAGTAAATAAGAGGCCCAAGTGGGCCTGATGTCGCTTACCAGTTTTATAGAACTCAACAGTTGTCCTTTTACTTGCAAAAGATAACAAAATTTGTGTTTGCTAATCACAGGAAAAATTTAAATGCAAAACAACAGAAACCTGATGAATGTATTGTGGCTGTATAATAAATATCTCGATAATTAATATATTAAATGTGCATGTGCATGTGAGAGGGAGAAGGGGGATAGGTAGGTTATAAGTAGTCTCCAAAAACGATTAAAAGGTATAAAGCCTAGGAGCCAAACAAATATCTCCATGCTGTCTGAACCTCACATATAAGAGTCCCTCAAAGGGACTGATGCTCTACTGGGCGAAAAGAATTTCCAGGAACTTCTTCCATTTAACTGCCGAGTGTTGAAACCATCTGATATTCTTCAGCGATAACAAGATTTTCAAATTAAATGCTGTGGTGCATGTATTAGATGTCATCTTGGCACCATTTTTATTTAGGACCAAGTAGACATCATTAAAAGTTTTGGTAAAAACCCCCATGTCATAATGATCATCCATTCGGGCGGGGGGTAGTAACAAGAAGATTTTTAAGACGGTCTTTGTGGCAGCCATGTTGGCTGTACTACTGGTACCATTTCATTTAGGACCAACAAGACATCATAATTAGTCTTTTAGTGACAACCTCATGTTCATATGACTGTCCATATAGAAGTAGCAGTGACAAGATCAGTAATATTTTTATTTAGGACCAACTAGACATCATAATAAGTCTTTCAGTGAAAACCCCATGTTGATATGACTATCCATTCAGGAATAGTAGAAATAACACGATTTTCAAGATGGCTGCCATTGCGGCCATATAGGATGTCCAAGCATCTCCTCATTTAGTATCAACTAGACCATGAGATGAATGTGTGTACAAAGTTTCATGGCAATCCTCCAAGTAGTTTAGGAGGAGTAGCGATAAGAAACTTGTGCCAACAGACAGTGGACAACAGACCATCCCATATGCTCTTCTAATCTATGACCAGTAGAGCTTTAAAAAAAAAAAAAAAAAAAAAAAAAAAAAAAAAATATTGAACTATCAATTTTGTTTTCAACTAAATGTCAAATGAAAATACAGTGTATCAATCATCAAATTCTTTGTCAGCAAGTGAGAGATAGAGGCAATGTAAGACTGCTCATGGCTGTTGAAGACATGTAAATCCATTATTTAACAATTTGTTACGATACATGCATCCCCACTCCCCAAACAAGAATCCCTCGCAGGAACTGATGCTCTATTGGCACACCATTTCTTCCTTTTAACTGCCAATTGTTGAAACCATCTCCGGTATTCTTCAGTGATAACAAGACTTTCACATTAGCTGCTGTGGTGGACATATTGGATGTCACATTGGCACCATTTTCATTTACGATGAAGCAGACATCATTAGAAATTTTTTGGTGGAAATCCTTGTCAATGTGACCATCCATTCCTGACGAGTAGTGACAAGTTTTTAGGACAGCTCTTGTAGCAGTCACATCGGATGTATGATTGGCACTATTTTCATTAGGGACCAACTAGGTACCATAAGAAGTCTATTTGTGAAAACCCATTGTTGATATAGCCATCCATCTAGGAGAAGACATATTATTTTCAACAGGGTCAGTTTGCATCATCAGTCTGATATCAGTTTGCATCATTTACATTTAGGACAACTACACACTATACAAGTTTTCTGATGAAAACCTATGTCAAAATGACTTTCCATTTAAGAGTAGTGATAACAAGATTTTCAAGACATCAGCTAGGCACCATTTTAATTTAGGACCATTTTAATTCACGACTTCGTAAGTAGTCTTCTGGTGAAAATCCCATTTTGATATGGCTTTCCATTTTAGAGAAGTAACGACATAATAAGATTTTCAAGATGTCTGCCATGGTGGTCATATTGGATACCAGACAGACACCATTTCCATTTATGACCAACTAGACAAGTCTTTTGGTGAAAGCACAATGTCAATATGACCAGCTGTCTAGGAAAAGTCACTGTAACAAGATTTTCAAGATGGCCATTGTGGCAGCCCTATTGGAGGTCAGATCTGCACCATTTTCATTTATGGCCAACCAGACATCATAAGAAGTCTTCTGGTAAAAACCCAATGGCAATATTACTTTTTGTTCAGGAGTAGTGATAACAAGATTTTCAAGATGGTCAGTGTGGCGGCCATATTTGCCATCAGATTGGCACTATTTTCATTTAGGACCAACTAGACATCATAAGAAGTCTTTTAGTGAAAACCCCCAGTTGATATGACCATCCCATTCAGGAGAAGTGATAAAAAGATGTTCAAGACAGCCACTGTGGTGGCCATATTGGAAAACCAAGCAGCACAATTTTCATTTAGTATCAACTAGACCTTACGAAGAATGTGGCAATACTCAAAGTAGTTTATGAGGTGTAGCAATAACAAACTTGTGTTAATGGCTGCATGGACGTAGCACAAGAAACCATCCCATAAGATCTCCTGGTCTATGACCAGTAAAGCTAAAATTGGATGGGGTGCAAAAATAAGGTTTCTGCCCGAGAAACGTTTACCTATTGGATATGTACTCATGAAGACATTAGAATTGCAACTACTTATGAAACAGAATAGTTCAGATAATATTTTTCTACCAAAGCAAGCTATGCAGCAGCAATTCAACCAACCCAAAGAGCACTTCCTAGTTTTAGGCCACCCCTGTATTTGTCTATCTACTCAAGGAATTTTGGGGCATTACAGTGTTGACAGAACTTTCAACAAATTACACTGGACATCTCTTAAAACACTCTTGCTGATTGCTTGCTCACTGCAAAATATTGACACAGAAAATTTGAATCTCCCCAATCTTCAATTGCACCTAGCTGTACCCCTTTTTACTGTCAGGTGCCTTCCAATTTAACAGACTTTTATAGGTTACAAGGTAAGGGTTCATTTATATAGATTTTCAAGGCGTGGTGGTGGTGTAAATTCTATACATTTATTCATAATGGGCAAAAGAATTTTGTAGTTTATATTTCAATGCATATCGACACTTTGATCCAATTCGCATATATAAGCAGATCTGGACACAAGTGCATTAAAGCACATTTTGAAACCTACAGTAAACATCAGCCTTGTTGAGCTGGGTTTTTTAGTGCCACGTTCTGGGAATACCCCTTTTTTAGAAACTATAGGCATTGAGGAAAATGACCATTTTGTCACATCATGCAGTTGCTATTTAAGATAAAGTTGTAATTTAAAAATAGTAACTGGGTTAGATTCTCTGTTATCCAACATAGAGACCTCACACTTTGTTCAGCAGTTTCTAGTTTGGATGATATAGAATTGTAACCAAAGGCTTCAATAAATCAGATATAGGTTATGATGTAATAAAGGCAACACCAACTTTGATAATTTATCAGATTCAGACGTTTTAGTGAAACAGACATAGACAAAGAAGAAGATTTAGAGGTTGAGAAAGATCAGCTACGGTTGGTTACACAACTTCAATGACATGACAGTAAATGAATTCTCTCAGGATTTTAATGCATATCAAAAATTCTTCAGTGAAAAATAATTATATAGCAATAAAGATCAGATTTTGCTATTAAACCTATCTATAGATACAGTGTACAAAGTGGGTAAGGTGGTTAAACTTTACTTCGAACTTACACTGCTCTAAATTTTACAGGCTGGCCTATTTGCATGCATCATAAAAGTAACACGTTCTATTTATAGCATACTGCACTCGGTGGTTTTGGCACATGGATAGCTACAGCCTACACAGCAACAGATGCTATGAGGTAAAGGGTTAAGAACAAATTCACAGCAGTATTTTCCCCCGATACAGAAATCCTGCATCTCTGGCGCAAGATACGAGTTACTGTCCCCTAAAACAAAATCCTTTACATCTTTTTACCAATGAGATTTTGTATGCTGTTTAATGTGTCCCTTATCTAGATGCCTTAGATACTTCAAATTTCCAAATCGTGTAATTGTAGACATGTAGGTAACCAAATATATAATCCTAGACTGTGGTTCTATCATATTCATCTATAAAGAATACAACATTCT
The DNA here is from genome assembly GCA_029931535.1 of Margaritifera margaritifera. Taxonomy (NCBI): domain Eukaryota; kingdom Metazoa; phylum Mollusca; class Bivalvia; order Unionida; family Margaritiferidae; genus Margaritifera; species Margaritifera margaritifera. The sequence continues at coordinate 478,421 of JAQPZY010001376.1, read as the reverse complement.
ACTTATGCATACTATCAATAGCAGTCCAAGTCAAGTTTCATCTGGCCACAACACAATGAAAAAATGGCACAAACCATTCTGCCACATTACTTCTAATCTGCCACTCATCCAAATTAGACAAGTCAGAAACACTGACTGTAGAGTCGAATGATTCTGAATATGAGCAAGCAAACAGTCGAGGGTTTCTTTAATAACTGACTTGCTTATTATTCATGACTGAAGTACGACCTAACCAAAAGGGTTGATGACATCTGATGCGTGCATGCTAACTGTTCAGTCAAATCCATTTGACTTGATTTGCTAACATTAGAAACACAACATTAATTCGTCCTTAAAAGTCAAAATCTAACATCAAAGGATTGAAAATACTTCAGCTGCAATAAGTCTTCAAGAAAGCTGCAGAAAATATCAACACGGCACAGGAAGATTCCTTTAAAAGTGATGTACAATATTAAGACATGTTGTATGGTTATGGACAATGTATGTTACATCAAAGAATGGCATTGCAGCTAATACTTTCCTCGATTCATTGAACTTTAATTGCTCCACATATCACTTCCTAATGAGGACATGATTAAAGTTGGAGGAATTATTAACAACAAACACCAAATAGGTATTCCATTCTTTTATTTTACCTTTTCAAATTCATTCGTATTTACCAGAATTTAAATTCATGACATTTGCCCCCTTAGACCCCCAAACTGTGCTTGAGACCCCCAATATGCAAAAAATGGAATGGAAAACACAGTGTAACTGTGCCTGTCAACTCTTTCCTATTAGAAAAAGTGCCTACAGCATGATATTTGATAACATTACTTATCTCAAGTGAATTAAGTCACCATTAATCATGCAAAAGCAGTAATTATTTGAAAATTGCCAAAAGGGAAACAAGAATATTTCAATATGGATAGATCTACATAACTTAGTTGTCTCTGTAACTGATTCTGCTCCATCTACTTCTATATCAATTAAGAAACAATTTGAGTGCTGGCAATAATGATTATGTAATCAGAGTAAGTATATGATAAGACATGCATTAAAATCACAAACTTATTTACATCACCAAACACAACTCACCTCTTAGATCTGAAAGGCATTGTTCCTGGAATTCTAGTTTTCTCTTCCTTTTTTTCAGCTAGCACTTCACCATTTACAAACTAAATAACAGCCATATTCTATCTGCATCCATGCAAGCAGAATTAATCCCACAAAGGAGAGAACCTGCAATTTATACAAGAGTTAGAACCTCAGTATCAAGTATAACACAAGAGAGAGTAAATTCCCTACTTGTTTCTACATGTATATAGTAATTAGAAGCAAAGGTAGATAGGCTTTCTAAGAGAATATCAAAAGTAAAGTTGGGACCCTTCACCATTGTAATAGACCAAGTGGAATTTGTATAGATTTGTTTGAGCGATGTTATTGCCCCCCTGCACCCTGGACTAAAAATCTACCACTATCTGGGTAACAGCCCACCCTATCTCAAGTTACACTTCAGGCCTGCAAAAAACCACATAATTTATAAGCTGTTAAACTCACAGTCTAATCAGCAAAGTACAACAGACCAGATAGGATTATCTGCCCCTATTCTCCAGTAGTCCCCCTTTAAATAAATAAGGTGATAAGAGCTTCAGTAAGTCAATTCCAAGTTTCCTAGTGGCAAGGACTTGTACGATAGCTAGGTTAACCCTATCACCCAAAAATAATCTCCATTTGGTTAAGAGACTGGTAATTGATAATAAGTGTTCTACTGTTACCCATATATAGCAGTTTTACGCAAGCATGGACCAGATTAATGGAAATTGGCTGGCTTTCCTGAATGATTAATTTAAAAATTAGCTGTGAATTTGACTCTTGCAAAAACAAATTAACTTTAAATTGACCCTCCACGGTTCATATATGTTTGCATTTTGTTGAATGATCAGTTTTTAAAGTGAACAATTCAAAGTTCAAGGCCAATCAAATTAGTTAAAGAGTTCAAAGGATGATGAACTCGGTTAATTACTTCCAAAAACATACAAGACTCAGCAAGACTCCAAGTATGCAAATATACTTGCTTGTCACATATTTTTTATACTGTATTATCATTTATTTTTGTGGGTCTAAATTTTCGTGGTTTTTTTGTTTTTTTTAAAAAAAAAGTTTGTACATGTACTTAAATTTGTGGTTTCACCTGTAGACCTGTAGAAGTTTGCTTATTTGTACGTATTTCATTTCATGGATCAATCTCCACAAATATGCCCAATAAAGAATACAAAAGAACAAAACTACAACAACAACAAACAATGCCAACTTCTGTGGTTAAAATAAATCAAACACCTGTCAAGATCAATTACTTACACTTAACACTAAAGGGAACCCATGCAGCAAACCGGTTATTAAAGTACATATGTACAATCACTTCCTTAAAACACTGTCCATTTAGCTGCACCATCAATTACTTTCAGACAACCATGGTGTTAACCCAGTGGCTGAAGAGTGGTAAAAATTCTACTTAGATACCCATCGGTTTGGATATTATCACCATTTCACATGTGAAACAAATACATGATCAGCTGCCCCTTGCTCAATGCAATTAACAAGCAATGTCAACATTTGATATCTTCAGAGCCCATCAAAGTGTGAAGATGCTAACTAAATTAAAAAACAATGGAATCACTCCTTTGTTTTTACCTGCCTCATGTACGAACCAACTTCAACCACTAAACTTTACAATAAATAAAGACTACAAAGAAGAATTAAAATAACACTTCCACAACTCTTAAGCTCAACAGTTCATGGAGACCATCAGGGAAATGGAAGACATAACTGGTGAAGATCTGTATCTTGTATTAGTGGACCTTAAAACCTGATCAATCAAACTGATTCATGCCGAATTAATAATTGCAGCTGACGCGAAAATGTTGAAAGATCTTGTCTAAATATCTGTGATTTTAAGAACACTGGACTTGTTTAATTCAAAAATTTTAGGATTATTTACCTGACAAACATTTGTGTGTACAAGCCGACTTGCTTGATGCAATGTTGATTCCGTGGTTTTGTCTGAAAATCAGTGAAATGTGAGCTTCAACACTCTGCGGTAATTAGTGTATATACCGTGTTTCTTTAGTAATTGTGCTTCAAGCAATAGTTTTAGTATTTTACAGTCATATTGTTCACTGGGATTAAGCATACATGGATAAAATGAGACTTGCTTTCATGAGGATTTAAATTTTTCAACAACTGTTTCACTTAAATGAAGAATCGATCTGAATAAGTATTAAATCTTATTTTCATTTATAGTATCATTTCTTATTCTTTCTTTGATTTTCAGTAATAACAGTGTTTGAATACCCTATGCTTTTCTCGTTTCTCTCAATCCTTACTGATCTCACAACATATCGATTTCAGGTAGTGAGTTGATATTACAGCTACTGGATACCATATATATACATGTGCATTAAAACAATATAAAATACTTATGATTCTTTTTCTAACGACTTAAAATAAACAAATAAGTGTTAAAAAAAAAACTATTTTTTTTTACCAGATTACAGAAATGAGGTTGATTTATCAAATAGCCTTGCTGATCTCTAAGAATGAAACAGTAAAAATATGAGGGGTGGCAGTGGAGCTTCTTTATCATGTGCCTAATTTTTAGTTGAATCTTTAAACTTGTGGTTCAGGGCAACAAAGAAATCCACGAAAATTAGTGATACTACAGTATTTTAATCACATTTGATTGTTTGTTTGTTTTTTTAATTCAAAAATGATCAAGCCCTTTGCTTTCCCTCACTGAACACCTATGAATTTGTAATAATAAAGACAACACAGTACTTTACCTTAAGGTCAGGCGAGTTAATGAAAACTAGATCAACTAATTTCCATGTTAAAGACCAGTTTGCAGGATTTTTTTTTTTTTTTGGGGGGGGGGGGGGGGGGGGGGGTGGGGGGGTAATGTGAAATGATATGTTTACTATACCTGGTAGCTGTACCTCGCATCAAGAAAAGAAAAAAAAAGTCCCTAAAAGGGACAGATTCTCTACTGCCTGAAGAAAAAAAAACTTCCAATAATTCAAGATAAGACTATTCTTTTTAACTGCTGGGCACTGAAACCATTTCTGATATTCTTGAGTGAAAAGATTTTCAAATTAGCTGCTGAGGCAGCCATATTGGATGCAAGTTCGGCACAATTTTCATTGATGACAAACTAGTCACCATTAGAAGACTTATGGTGAAACCCATGCCAATAAGACCATTCAGAAGAATTAGTGCCTAGTTTTCAATATGTTCCTGGTAGCAGTCATATTTTCATTTAGGACCAACTAGACATCATAAGAAGTCTTTTGGTGAAAACCCAATGTCCATATGACCATCAATTCTGGAGGAGTATCAATAACAAGATTTGCAAGATGGCCACCATGGTGGGCATACTGGATGTCAGATCGGTTATCATTTTCATTCAGGACCAACTAGACACCATAAGAAGTCTTCTGGGGAAAACCCCACATCCATATGACTTTCCATTTAGGAGTAGCTACAAGAAGATTTTCAAGATGGCTGCAACAGCGGCCATATTTGAGGTCAGATTGGCACCATTTTCATTCAGGACCAACTAGATATCCCAATTAGACTTCTATTGAACACTCTATGTTGATGTAACTTTCCATTTAGGAGTAGTTATAGCAAGATTTTCAACAAGGCTGCCATGGTGGCAATACTGGATGTCAGTTCGTCACCATTTTCATTCAATGCCAACTAGACATCACAAGAAGTCTTCTAGTAAAAACCCAATATCAATATGACTTTCCATCTAGGAGGAGCAGTGACAAGATTTTCAAGATGGCAACCATATTGGGTATCAGACGTGTACAATTTTTATTTAACAACAACTAGACACTATAAGAAACCACATGCTGATACGACTTTCCATTCAAAAGCAGTAGCAAAAATAGGATTTTTAAGATGGCTGCTGTTGTGATCATATTGGATATCAGATTGGCACAATTTTCATTTGTGACCCACAAGACATCATAGGAAGTCTTTTGGTAAAAACACCATGTTGATATGACCATCCATTCAGATGCTGCTGTGGTGGCCATATTGGTTATCCTAACGCCACCATTTTTATTTAAAACCAACTAGACATGGTAAAAAGTGTTCTGGTGAAAACCCAATGTTGAGATGACTTTCCATTCAGGTGGAACATCAAAAACAAAGATTTTCAAGATGGCTGCCATAGTGACCATACTGGACATCAGATCGGCACCATTTTCATTAAAACCCCATGTTGATATGTCCATACTTTCAGGAGTAGCAGCAATAAGATTTTCAAGATGGCCACTTTGTCTGTCATACTGGACGTCTAAGCGGAACCATTTTCATTTAGGACCAACTAGACATTATAAGAAGTTTTCTGATGAAAACCCCACAATGATACGACTTTCCATTCAGGAGGAGTAGCAATTGAAAAAAAATTTCAAGACGGCTAATCTGGTAGCCATATTAGACATCAGATGGGCACCATTTTCATTTAGGATTAACTCATTAATCCCGGGAGATTTTTTAAATTTTCGCCTGAAATGGGGGTAGGAAACACATTTTGGGGGTTACTTCTGAATGCAGCAAAACATTCCTGCTTAATAAAGTTTTTCGTTTAACCGGATGCTTAGGTGTATCAGAAACATTATTTTTGATTGGCTATTACGCTCACACATGTGCAGAAGGGTAAAAGTTGGACTTTTTTTAAATATTTTTTTCGTATTAAACCCCCGATTTTTGTGTCCTGTCCCCTTTTTACTCCAAATCTCAAACTTATCCTACTTTTTGCAAAGGTTCATCTGTATGTGCCCAGTTCAGACCGGTCTGCTTTAGATTTAAGGCAAAAAGTCTCAAATACGGACACAAACTCCAGTTTCGAAACTGGCAATTTTTGACCTTAAAAAAATCGGGTCTAAAAAAATGCTCTTTTTTTGCTGTATTTTTTAATGCGAGTATAAAGTCAACATTATTTGGTATCATTGTATCTGTCTACTTTTCTGCAATACCATCCACTTTAGTGTATCTTAAATGCCGTTCATGTTAAAGAGCTCGGAAGTAGGGTACATCCTCAAGACGCGTAAACGTGGTGCTAGGGGGTAATGAGTTAACTAGACGTCAAAAGAAATCTTTCAGTGAAAACCCCATGTTGATATGACCATCCATTCAGGACGAGTAGCAATAGCAAGAGTTTAAATATGGCTGCTGTGGTGGCTATATTTGATATCTGAACAGCACCATTTTCATTCAGGGTCAACTAGACCTTGGGATGAATGTGTTTAAGTTTCATGGCAATCCTCCAAGTAGTTTAGGAGGAGTACCAATAACATACTTGTGCTAATGGACTGGTTTTGGATGACAGACAACAGGCTATTCCATAAGCTCTTCTGGTCTATGATCAGTAGACTTAACAAGATTTTATGAGCATAAAACATGTATGCCCCCACATCTCTGTTACCCCAAGAGTCTCGAGTTGTGAATTTTGTGGTGGAGTACCTTTTTATGCATGTGGCAAATCATACCAAGGGACCTCTAAAAAATTAAGGGAATGCCATCCCAGCTGGACATTGAGAAAACCACAGTAGGGGCGGGGGAAGGGGGGTAAAGGGGCTGTTTAATGGCTGAATACTCGTTTTATAATTGCACTGGGAATAAATGTCAATAAAGAGCTTTTTCTAATGTAGTTGTGTGTTTTTTGTATAAATTACCTTTATTTTCAAGACACCCAACCTCTGAAAGATCGTTAACAACATTAGTCCAAGCGGTTTCAACAACACGTGTATGCGAAAACATTGTGTATTACATCACTGCTTTTTATTGTTGTCTATTCACAACAAAACAAGATTCCTTTTTTTTCCTAAAAAACTAGGGACATTTTTTTTTAATTTAAAAAACTATGGACATTTATTTCGTGAATCAACTGTCAATGTTGAAACTCAATTTTTTTATTGTTCTATTAATAAAATATGGATGCCGTGATTTCATTGCAAGTAACAGTGAAACTTCTTCTCATCTTTGGGGAAATCTCTGAGTGGCACGTTGGAAATTTTAAGTTCAATGCAAACTCTGGAACTCGCTTCTCTGTAATGAACCGTATCTGTAAAACAAAGCTTTTTATTCACCAAGTACTCATTTGACTTTGTTGCCTTACTATCTTTGATCATATTTGTGAATGAGATGGGTAATTTAAGGTAGTTTAATTATATTACTTACATAATAATATTTATAATAGTGTTCGATCGATCAATTGAAATGAGTTGACCTGACACACGGCCGTGGCAGCTAGCTCTTATGCAGGTAGGATTTGCACGCCTTTTAATGTTTCTTTTTTCCACCCCCTTCATTTGATTTGATACGAAAGACGAAATTAATGTGATAATAGAAAGCAGGTCTGTTTTTAATTGAGTGTAACAACACAACAAATACTTCCGCAAGTTGGAGATAAAAAAAATTGTCACCACGTAATTAGGTTCTCAAGGAGACGCTCGTGGACATAGCTGAGACGGTTGAATTATATTTTTCACGTCTGAATACAAGAGGGCATATTGCATTTATGCTGATTACACTGAAACCGAATCAAAAGATCAAACTAAAATACAAATTTCACTTGACAAAACTTATTTAATTGGTATTTAATTTTTAAGTGTTGCCACCAGTAGACATTAGTGACATTTTCATTGATCGAAATTTCGTCAAATGTCGTTATTTACAGTGTACTGAGAATGTTGTTTGGAAAGAAAATTGAACAAAACAGGACTTCTTATTTAAAGTTGAAAATTTCATGACGTTGATTCAAATTTCCAGGTACTAACCACTGTTTTTGACGATAAAACGAGCAATCGAGCAATATATCAATGTTTTGTTTTACTAATTTTGATTGTGATTATTTTCACGTTCAATAAATGGGCCAATTTTGTTATATTTTCTAGTATTTAAAAAAAGGGATCCACGCCTGACCCTGCGTTATAAGCGGGTTTGGGAGTTATCAAGGGAGTGGTATATATGGCAGCCAGTATATTCAGTGGAGGAAGAGCCCTGGAAGAACGACTGACCCACAGGAAGCTACTTGCAAGCTTACTCACACATCCACTTTGTTCCACATCGACCCTTGCACCTATAGCTAGCGGATAAGGTTTTGAACAAATGCTCTCTTGTGCATGAAAGAAGTTATTGCCCATAGCAAACTAGGTTACTAACCAATAAGAAAGCTCAACTTGCTTGATGACCACAAGTCTTGACTCCGTAGAAAAATGTGTATGAATAGTCCGAACTGGAGAAACCGACATGTTACATATTTTCTTTGTATACAGAAGCTACATGATCATTCTCAACTATTTTCCCTGGTAAACAGAACCAATCAGATAGCAGATTGCTTGATACTTTTTTTACATATGCCAAAGGTTAATATGGAATGGAGTAGATCAATGACCCTTGGCTAGCAAAGATAATGTACCCACTACAGACCAATTAGGCCAAATAAACATAAACAACAACAACAATAAAAATTACATATTTCCTATTGCACTGGTTTTAAAATTCTGGTAGGCATGTAGGTTTTTTTTATGGGTGGGAGGTGGGTTTTTTTTAAAATTATATATAAATCAATATTTCAAGCACTTCAAAGTACTGGGCATAACCGGCTCTATTATATGCACAAATCAATTTTGGCAATGTGTTTTTGCTTTTTTTAACCATGGGGGAAAAAAGCACTAAGGTCAGCAATGAGAAACAGGGACGGTCGTTTTTTTGTTGTTGGCCTTAGCTTAAACATTTTTTAAAATGTGAAAAATATGGGATTAAAATCTGATGAGGTCATCTACATATGCATACAAACATGCCTGCCAAATTCCTTGTGCCTACCTTAGGTGGGTTTTGCTTAATTCCAAGAAAGTCTGTACAAAAAGATCAAAAAATGTGTAATAATTGAAAAATTGCTCTAATGGCCTGAGGCCATCAACATATAAATGTAAATATGTCTACCAAATTTAATTTTTCTACTTCAAGTAGTTTTTGCTTAATTCTGCTAACAAGGATTCTGTCAATGCAATGGAGGTATAAAATAGTAAATGTAGGAATATATTTATATTTATTATTCTGTGAAAGAATATCTTTACCCAAGAAAGTGTCATAGCTCCAAATGTAGCATAAAACATATCAAAGGGACTCCTTCAATTTATCATCAAGTTTGGATTTATGACCTGTGGTAGTAAAATTTGCTCTTTTCTTGCTACCAGCAAATTATTGTGAAAAATGGTAATACTAGTTAGGAGACTCTCCCTGTCTGTGGTACAATGACACAATTTACTGCCATTCTCATTTGCACAAACTTGTCCAACAGAGCACTTTATGTAGACACATACTTTGCTCAACCTCAGATTCAAAGCACACATTACAGTATTATACCCATTAGAAGCTTTGGGTGTCAGACTTGTATGTACTCCTCCCACTTTTCAGAGAAAGATGGGAATTGTGTGATCCTGTCTGTTAATGCATGCATGTGTAAAGTCAAAAGTCATGCAACTCCTCCTATACCACTGAAGATATGATGCAATGTGACTCGTGTGTGTGTGCGTGCACACGTGTAAATGTGCACAACCATCTTCGAATTCTGATTCACCCTGAGGGTGGCTTCACTAAGGGGTGGTGTGGTGGTGGTGGGGAGAACTGAAAAAAACTAGTAAAGTGCAACTTTTACAGTTATGAGAAAAGGTGTATATGATCGATTGACCCCCTGTGTGAACACAATCACATGGGGTTTTGAATCAGAGACACACACGCAGTGTTGTACCTGGAATCCCCGTTGGAAAAGGGACATCGTGTCACCCTGTCCCACAACTTTGACACAAAATTTGAAAGGGACAAATAATAGTTTTCATTACAAACAATGGATGAAGAAGCCTGCCCAAGGGGTGCACTGAGATCAACATTTCAGGCACATTGGGCCAAAAACTGCTAGAAACCCTGACTCCTGCACCCAAAGTGCAACAGTGTATGTGTGTGTGCACACACAAATTGGTAATAAACATTAGAAACCGATGGACTGAAAACATTAACAAAATATACTCCACCTAGTGTTGGGTGCATATAAAAATTATATCCAGGTAAAGTTAAACCTAGAGAAGGTAGTGAAGGATATGTGTCAAAAAAATGTTGTAGTGAAATACTGAAAAAGAGATTCTAGTAACAGATTTAGATAATTGGACAAAACTAGAAGTGCAGGGATACATGTTTTACACTTAATTTTTAAAAAGCTATGGGTAGGCTTATCAAAAGACAAAGCTTTCTAACTACAATTTTGCCATTTTGCAAAAATGACAGATGTGCCTATCAAGCATGCATGGGCTTTTTACGGGCAGGGAAACAAAAGTACTGTAATATACCCTATATACTCGCATGCAAATCGGCCTTAACTGCAAACAACAGACTCAGATCGGCCAGTACATAATGCACTGGCAGATCTGGGTCTATGCTGCCTCTTAGGACTTAACCGTAGAAATATAGACCTTGCATTGCTGGCACATTATGCGACAACAGATCAGGGTCTATGTTGTTTGCAGTTCAATCAGACCTGTATACGAGCATATACAGTATTCCACCAGATTGACTAGAAAGCAAGTTCTCCACAAAAATCATCTACAACAGAATTTGGTCCACTTTCTGATGTGCAAAGAAACATATATGGGTATCTAAAATATTTACTTGGGGATTTAATTGGGAATTTCATAATATGGCCATATCAGACAGGGAATTTGTCTAATTAAAAATTTATATTGCTATATTCACCACTGTATGGCACATGTACTTAAAAAGATCTCAACCTCTGTGCCCAAACATATCACCTGATCCCTAGACAAGTATACACCTGTAATATTCTTCTATGTCCTAAACAGGACATAATACTTGCAACAAAAAGTGGGAGGGAAAAAAACTTAATGGAGAGAAAGAGCCACTTGGAGAAGTTGGCTGGTCTTGAACAAGGTGGTTCATATTGATTTTTCATAAATCACCAGTTTAGTCTAGGGGCTAGCTGAACAAGGGTAAACTTTTCCAAGTATGTACCAATTTTCTCCTGTCAGGACAAATTACATGAGCTGCTGATCAATAAAAGGCTTGACTGCTTAGTTAATCTGTCCAAAATAATAACCACTATTTCCGGCTTGACAAATTATGTGCATTTCCAATTATACAATTTAAATTTTGCAAAAGTTTAGATTATATCGGACAAGTTGTAAAACTAAATATGATTAATACTGCACTATTGGTCAACTATAGACCTTTAAATCTGTCGTGCTGCATCACATCATACAATGTACCTGTTCCTTGTGTTAATTGTCTATGATTAATCAAATATGGTCACAGGTGCCATGAGAGTAAGATAATCAAGATCAGCTTCGTTTCCATTCCACTTAAATAATGTAGACAGATCAGTTGTTTCTTACAGCAACATATATAATTCATATGCAGTGTTCAAACAATCTGATAGCCCGACGCCCAGGGCCTCTCTAATTTCAGATCAGACCCTCCTATATTTTAAGTGAAAAGCCAGTCGGGCTTGTCGAACATAAAAATCTAAATTTGCATGAGAAAACTTCAATCTCGCTAACTCAATGCAGACTTTCATTTTAATGTTGTTCAAAAACCAGTACATTATAAATATTTATCCCCATGTGGGCCCCTTAGTCATTTGAAGATTGTCTACTGATCGTACTTCTATAGAAAGCTATAAACTTTGTGTACAACACTAGGCATGTGACCTATGAATCGGAACAGATTGCCCGGGGTTACATGTACCTAAAATAAGCGCTCAATTGGCTTCAAGGAATAAATTGAGCTGCCCCTTGCTCACGCTTCTCGTTCCATTCTAAATCATACACCACCTTCGGTCTTCGAAAGTATTTACCTGGGTCATTACTATCTAGCTGAGAATTTTTTAATCCCTGAATACCTTACCAAATTTCAAATCAAGCCTTGTTCTGTCTGCGCAAACTAAAGTTGTTAACGGCGAGAGCAATGTTAAAGAAATGCTATTTATAGTACAAGCACAGCCTAATAAACGTCCTAAGGTGCATGTGTGCGACGCAGATCCTCGCGCAGGTGAAACTAAAAGTCGGTACATTTATACTGTATAAAATGTGCACAATACTATCCGCTTTAATCAGTAAAATTAAAATAAAGGCTACGAAACTACAGTGAAGAAAATTTCTGAATCATAAAAATGTAATGTAAGTAGAATACAGACTATCATTTCTTTGTCAATTATATGCCACACATTTCCAAAATAATGTAGTCTGAATAAAAATGGCATTATAATATTTTTGCAAAATCATAATTAAGTACATTTAAAATAGTAAATAATTTCATGTTATTATTATAGAAGACAAAACAAAAAAACAAAAAACATATACACATACATGCAGAATAAGTAATAATTAAAATAATAATTAATAATAATGTCCTCATTACATGTTCTTTTTAAATGTTACTCAAATCGCTGGCATGCTTAATGCCATGTAAATATGAATTAAATATGATGGTACAGTGAAGACCAATTTGGTCGATATAGTTGATTTAAAGGCTGCAGATGCTAGGGGTGTTTAAAGAACAGCAATTGCAACGTCGTGTGAAAAATAATAGTAAAAATAGGGCCCTTTTGGGCACATGTTATTGGCTTGTGGATTTCGAGTCAGGGCTTGTGACTTTTTTCAAGGCACCAGCACTGGGCCTGTGTCTTAAATTTTTTTTCTTTGAACACTGATATGCATGCCAAAACCTTTTTATGACAAAACTTTATTCAGACAAGTACCGTCTATACTCGTGTATAATCCGGGTCCAAATGCAAACATCATAGACGCTGATCTGCCATCACATAATGCGCCGGTATATGAGGGTCCATGTTGTTTGTTCTACTGATTAGTCCTTACAAATGGTATAGACCCAGATCTGGCAGCGCATTATGCAATGGCAGATCTGGGTCTATGTAGTTTGCAGACGGTATCGGACTATACACAAGTACATACGGTATGCTCTTCAGTTGCTTAGGCCAGATAAGCCCTCCCACATCTTGTAAGCGGCAACTAACGGAGGTAGGGACTGCCGTGGCTCAGCGTGTGCTGGAGTCATGACTGAAAGGGTGCAAGTTCAAATTCTAACATCGGATCAGCCCAGCTCGGCTACCATAGTGTGTCCTTAGGCAAGGCACATTCCTCTAATTGTTCAGCACTAAATAACCTACTTGTGTTGCATTGCCACAAAACACCAAATCTACTCAATCAGTTAGGATTTTATTTTTCTTTCTTTCGTTATTTCTTTTTCTTTTTTTTTAAAAACTGATTGGTTAATACATTTTGGGCTGGAGTCAATGCTACAGGAAAAAGGACTACATGAATCTGTAAAGTTTTTAACTTGAATCTAGCTCAATGTATGTGTCACAAGGTTGCAATAAAATTTCAACATGTTTCGTGTCAAAGTTGCACTTTGAAATTCAAATACAATTACACCCACACATGATTGTTTTTTTTATTCTGTTGCACCTGGGTTTCCATTAATGCACAATTATGTGTCCCCGACACAATAAAATAAAAAAGGATGCATTAAAACCCCATCCTAAGAGTCCCGTGGGAGACATTAAAAATTGTAGTTTTGATTAAAAGCGTGAAAATAAATCACAATCTGGTGTAAATGAACCAGCTGTTTAGCTATCAACCAGAGTAATTTCTCCTGTATTTTATCGCATTCCTCCATGAATTCCATGATGTAAGAAGCACTCACTAAGTGCTAAGTACGGCAAGTATTGGTATGTCTCAACCTTGTGGAAGCAATTTCAATACCTGTCTAGGCACAATTATCTACGCCTGCACATTGGTGTATTTCCAGAGAATCTCAGTTCTAAATATAAACCGTGCTGAATGGTACTAGCTTACAGAAAGGAAACTGGTACATTTTGGTGCAAAAGATGAAACTATTTGAATTTACTTCCATTTTTAGAATAATTATCAAGCACCATTATATAAAACATGTCAGAATTTTATTTGTTTTGCACATTGTCTCTCCCCCTTTAAACTTTTACTCTCGTGAGAGTTCCTCGCAGAATGGGGGAATCCCACAATTCTGCATCCTTGTGGATAGTCCAAGTTGTTCTCTGCCCTTTTTTCTGACTTGACTGGTGGCGGACCAGTCATGTCAGAAAATAAAAAGACGAAGAACAACTTGTTGGTTTGCCTGGTGGATGCAACACTGCACATGGGTTTCCAAGGAGGGAAGTTCTAAGAAAAAATCCATTATTTTGAAGAATTACAGAAAGAATGCTACAATGTTAACAAATTCCTCTTATGTTATCTCATTTAAAATGAAATGCCACTGGAAATCATTTTGAATACTTGTTCAAAGTAGCCGTTAATACAATTGAAAATCGTCTCTCACTTTCTGGAAATATTTGCTCAACAGATTATACTTAAAACACACACACACACACTTACACATGTATCATTTATGATCATGACAAATGGATAAAGCAAGGTCCACTTGTTGTAGGAACTTGAAAGTGGGACCCTTTAACATCTTATAAAAACCCTATAAAATTCAAATGTGGGGGTACACATGACTCCTAAAAAAATCAAACTAATGAAGCCCTATGAGTTGACACACTAACTCCAATACCTGGTCCACAGTTCACATAAAAAAAGGCATACCAAAGATACAGGCTCATTTTTCCATACAAGTTTGTAAAGTAATTCACACTATTTTCCTTGCTCAAAAAAAATCCCAATAAAAGTGCATATACTGTAAACTTTTATATTGCCTAATTACAGAGCTTTTGAGCTTATCAACGTTTCAAAAAGTACAGCCCAACAGTTTAAACGAACAACCATAACCTTCCCCAAAACTAAAGGATGTTGATGCCAACATGACTATCATTTCTCCCTATTTTTCAAACACCTGAGCAAAGGAGTCTACATTCTGTGCTATTAACACTGACTATATCTGGACTCTTTCTCAACATGCATGTACATTTAGATCAAATGTGGGAAATGCTATCTTTTGAAGACACTTATTTAATATTTATATTCTGTGGCTGTCTAATACACAAAGGTTATATTGATAGGAGAGCACCAGCCATTGTCACCAAAGACAGATTCTGTCACAATCAACATGTAGCAAAATATCTTGAAATAATTTAACTGATGTTCCATATGGATGCAGATTTTGAAAGACCATTCAGAGCAGAGAGCCAAACATATCTCCACAGATGAGGTTACATGACATGTTATGACACGAACAACCTGTTTCTGGCTGTCTACAATGGGGCAATGACCATATGTGTGTGTGTGTGTGTCTATTTAGCGGTTTAGCAGCAAGTCAGCACAATCCTGGCAATATATTAATAGTTCTGAGTAATACTATCATTGTAAAATGCAAAGGTAAAAAGTCAAAATCCCTAGAAAGGCAACCCCTTCCAAAATAAAAGCAACTATGCAAGATAATGATAAATGGTAAAGATGTTCATTTTTTTTCTTCAAAATGTTTACAAAAATAAAGGTTAAAAAAAAGTCAAAATCCTTCAAATATTGGGTAAAAATTTGTCATATAAACTATACTCTTTTAGAATGGCTAAGACTTTCTCTAGTGGTATATCTTAACAAGAGGCCCATGTGGTTTATTGACATGTCAAGGTGCGAATGCAAATATGAAATTGTACATGGGAAAGAAGAAGAGTCTCTCAAAGGGATTGACACTACAATGATCATAGAGAATTTCCAGATACACCGCTCCCTCGATAACTCGCGAACCCGCTTATAACGCGGGCCAGACGTGGATCCCATTTTTTTTAAACTAGAAAATTTAAAAAAAAAAAAAAAAATTTACACTATTTGTTGAAGGTGAAAAAAATCGCGATCAAATTTTTTTAAAAATGAAACCTTAATATATCGCTCGTTTTATCGTCAAAACCAGTGGTTAGTACCCAGAAATTTGAATCATTATCATGAAACTTTCGACTTTTAATAAGAAGTCAAATATTTTGTTCAATTTTCTTTCCAAACAACATTCTCAGTACACTATAAATGACAATATTCGACAAAATTTCGATCAATGAAAACGTCACTAAAGCCTACTGGTGGCAACACTTTTTAAAAAAATACCAATTAAATAAGTTTTGTCAAGTGAAATATGTGTTTTAGTTCTATCTTTTAATTCAATTTCAGTGTAATCATCATAAATACAATAAACCCTCTTGTATTCAAACGTGAAAATTAAAATTCAACCGACCCAGCTATCGCCACGAGCCTTTCTGTGAGAATCTAATTATGTGCCGACCTTTTTTTGTTTTTATCTCCGACTTGCGGAAGTATATGTTGTGTTGTTACACTCAATTAATAGCAGACCTGCTTTGTATTATCATGTTAATTACGTCTTTTGTATCAAATCAAACAAAGGGGGTGGAATAACAGAAAAGTTAAAAGGCGTGCAAATCCTGCCTGCGTAAGAGCTAGCGGTCACGGCCATGTGTCAGGTCAACTCATTTCAATTGATCAATCGAACACTGTTATAAATATTATTATGTAAGTAATATAATTAAACTACCTTAAATTAGCCTACTCATTCACAAATGTAATCAAAGATAGTAAGGCAACCAAGCCAAATGAGTACTTGGAGAATAAAAGCTTTGTTTTACAGATGCGGTTCATTACGGAGAAGCGAGTTCCAGAGTTTGTATTGAACTTTCTAAGATGCTACTCAGGGATTTCCTCAAGGATGAGACGAAGTTTCACTGTTACTTGATATGAAATCACGGCATCCATATTTTACTAATGGAACAATAAATAAATCGAGGTTCGGTGTTGACGGTTGTTTCACGAAATAAATGTCCATAGTTTTTTAAAAAAGGAATCTTGTTTAGTTGTGAATCAACAACAACAAAAAGCAGTGACGTAATACACAATGTATCGCGTACACGTGTTGTTCAAACCGCTTGGACTAATGTTGTTAACGATCTTTCAGAGGTTCGTTATCTTGAAAATAAAGGTAATTTATACAGAAAAGCAAACAACTACATTAGAAAAAGCTCTTTATTGACAATTATTACCAATGTAATTATAAAACGAGTATTCCGCCATTAAACAGCCCCGTTACCCACCCCCATTGCGGTTTTCTCGATGTCCAGCGGGGATGGCATCCCTTTCTTAATTTTTTTGAGGTCCCTCGGTAACTCGCGCCCTCGCTTAAAGTGCGGTCTATGTTTTTGGACCCCGTTGTGCGCGAGTTATTGAGGGAGCGGTGTATTCAGAAAAGACCATTTCTTAATTCTAACTGTGGAGTGTTGAAACCATCCCTGGTGGACATAATGAATGTCAGATTGGTACCATTTTCATCAAGCAGATATAACAAGATGTTTTCTTGTGAAAACCCTATGTCAATATGACTTTCCGTTTACGAGTAGTTATAACAAGATTTTCACATGGTGGCCAGACTTGTGCCATTTTTATTTGAGATTAAATAGACATCATTTCTAGTGAAAAGCCCATGTCGATACGACTTTCCATTCAGGAGGAGTACCTATAATAAGATTTTCAAGATGTCTGCCATGGTGGTCATATTGTATGTCAGATTGGCACCATTTACATTCAGTACCAAGTTGACGTCACAAGAAATCTTTTATTACTACCCTTGTGTTGCTTCGACTTTCCATTCAGGAAGTGTAGCAATAATAACATTTTTAAGATGACCACTGGCACCATTTTCATTTAGGACCAACAAGACATCATAAGAAATCTTTTAGTAAACACCCCATGTTGATATGACCATTCATTCAGCAGTAGTGATAACTGAATTTCAAGATGGCCACGGTGGCAGCCAAATTGGATATCTGAGCAGCACCGTTTTCATTGGGACCAACTAGACCATGGGATGAATGTGTGAATGCAAGTTTTATGACAATCCTCCAAGTCGTTTACAAGGAATAGCAATAACTTGTAAAAACAGATGGATGGAAGTAGAGTTAAAACTTGCTGCCACATTGTTTATTAATGTTGCTGTCACTTAAGAACAACCATTTATTTTGGGGTGAGTGCCTGGGATTTTCTTTCCATGCAGGGCACCAGGTGACTTGAGTGGTCAAAGGCCTTCGCCTTTACAGATCACCAACATCTCATCTCTGTCCACGTGGGTTTGAGTCTCAGCTTGGCCAACAATGTGAGAAAGCTTGTCAGTAGCTTTCCATGGTTTTCCGCGGATTCTTCCTCCACCAAATATACTGGCTACCGCGTGCTAATAAATGGAGTTAAACCTACAAAACCAGACCCTTCTTTCCAAGCGAGAATTTTTTTTTAAAAAGACAAGAATGATGGCTAGAACAAGGCCTTTACAATGTTTTAAAGCTTTTTGGTGACCAGAAATATTTTGTCGAAAAAATCTCAGACCCCTCCCACAAAAAAGAATTGACCAGTCCATTTATCTTCTTTCCTAAACCATATTTATAAAATCATTTTCTCAGCATAAAAATGGTAAAGTCATTTATACAACTAGCATTGTCCTCTGGCTATCTCCCTTGCTCCGTGGGGATTAGGTCTCGATAAGTAAATTAGAAATTCTGTACAGTTCCACCCTTAAAGCTGATACTTACTTCACATTCCACGGGGATTTAATCTGTGCAGTCGGCATGGATTCCTTGGTCTGTCCTTATCCCCTTGGGGTCCCAACCTTTGAGTCTAAACTTATAAATCACTGTTCCATCATAAAGGTTATATTGCATTATTAGTCAATTCCCACATAGCATTTTTCCTCAATAACAAGAGTCCCTCAAAGGGACTGACACTCTACTGGATCAAACAAAAGAATTTCCAGGAATTCAAGATAAGACCATTTCTTCCTTTTATCTGTCGAGTGTTGAAACCATCTCTGATATTCTTCAGCAATAACAAGATTTTCAAATTAGCTGCGGTGGTGCACATATTGGATGTCAGCTTGGCACCGTTGTCATTTAGGACAAAGTAGACATCATTAGAAATCTTTTGGTGAAAATTCCACGTCGTAATGATCATCCATTCCGGGGGAGTAGTGACAGCAAGATTTTGAAGACAGTCGTTGTGGCAGCCATATTCATTTAGGACCAACTAGTTATCATAAGAAGTCTATTTGTGAATACTCCATGTTGATATAGCCATCCATTTGGAAGTAGACATAACTATATTTTCAAGATACGACTTTCCACTCAGGAGTAGCAATAACAAGATTTTCAAGCTGGCTGCTCTAGTGGCCATACTGGACATCAGATCGGCACAATTTTCATTTAAGACCAAGTGGACATCATAAGAAGTCTTCTGGAGAAAACCCCATGTCAAAATGACTTTCTGTTCAAATAGAGTTGTGAGAACAAGATTTTTAAGATGACTGCCATAGAGGCCATATTGGATGTCAGATTGACATTATTTTATTTCAGACCAACTAGACATCATAAGAAGTCTTTTAGTGAAAACCCCATGCTGATACGACCATCCATTCAGGAGGAGTAGCCATAACAAGATTTTCAAGATGGCTGCCCTGGCGGCCACAATGGACGTCGGATTGGCACCATTTTCAACTTGGACCAACTAGACATCGTAAGAAGTCTTTTAGTGAAAACTCCATGTTGATATGCCAATCTATTCAGGAGTAGCAATAACAAAATTTTCAAGATGGCTGCTGATGTGGCCATGTTGAATGTCACATTGGCACAATTTTATTTTAGGACCAACTAGACATCATAAGAAGTCTTTCGGTGAAAACCTCATGTTGATATGATCATCCATTCCGGTGGAGTAGCTATAACAAGATTTTCAAGATGGCTGCCATGGTGGCCATATTGGATGTCAGATTGGCACCATTTTTATTTAGGACCAACTAGACATCACAAGTCTTGTAGTGAAAACCCCATGTTGATACGACTGTCCTTTCAGAAGTACTGATAAGATTTTCAAGATGGACACTGTGGCAGCCATATTATATGTGCGAGTAGCACCATTTCATCTAGGACCATCTAGACCATGGAATGAATGTGTGTAAAGTTTTATGGCAATCCTCCAAGTAGTTTAGAAAGAGTAGCAATAACAAACTCGTGTTAGCAGATGGATGGGCGACAGATGGACAACAGACCATCCCATAATCTCTTCTGGCTTCTGACCAGTAAAGCGAAAAATTAAATCTTTTTATTTGGTATCCATCACTGTAATATTGTTCATTTTCTTGTGCATTCTTTATGCTTCAGATTAGATAAAATCTCACTTCTGCCACTGATATCACATGCTGAGGTGATGCCCCCATTGTCATCATTATTAGTTTTAATTTAATCGTTTCCTATCGTCTCGAAATACATACTATTTGCATTGGTATAGGACCATCAGTTATCACCTTCAGCGACTTGAGTATTCAGCTTTAAAATTCAATATTATTTAGTTCTCTACTATTTGCTCATTTAGCCCCATTGCCAAGTGAAAAAATCACTAATAATCAGACACAGAATAATTAAAATCATGGACTTATAATCAGACACTGAATAACTTGGAAACAATATGGACAGTTGGGGTTTTTTTTCAGCGCCTTTTATAAGACATCTCCTGATGTTTACATGCACCCACTTGAATTTTGCTGTGCTAAAGGGTGCAAGAGTGTAGCCTCATGTAACCATGGACTCGATTGGGCAAGCCTTTGCCTGGTCACACTGATTAAGCAACAATTCACACCTAGGCATCAATCATACAGGTTAGCAGTCCACTGGAATCTATTATGCAACAGCTGATTGACTTGCCACCCTCGGCCAAGGGATCAATTCCGAGAAACGCGTTTTCTTGCAATTTGGGAGTTTTTTAAAATGTAAAACAATCCCAATCTCCCTAATCCAGCCGACAATCATATATGAGGCTTGGAAGTCTCAATCTTGAGCACTGTCTGAGGAGTTGCCTGACATTACAAAAATATGCACAAACAGACTGACAGGATTGAATACTCACATCTTTGTATCAAAACAGAATGTGGAATAATGAAATTCAAATCTTGTCAAGTGACAATGTGCATCATGTAAAAGAGTCCAATTAATTGAGTTCATATCCTTTATCCCCCTTGTGGTCTTGGGGATACAGAATCTGCCAAATGCACCCTCCTGCATGTCATAAAAGGCGACCAATTGATGCTGTAGCGGTGTGGCTTAGTGATTAGTGTTATGGACTGGCATTTTAAAGGATGCTGGTTCAAATTCTACCACTGGACCAGCCCAGGTCAGCAATCATGGTGTATCCTTCGACAAGATTCTTTACTCCAACTGCCTCAGCACTAAATAACCTGCTCGTGTTGCTGTGCCGTAAAGCAAGAAAGAAATCAATCACTTTATTTCCTACCTGCCATAAAAATATTTTAAAAAAGAATCATTCCCCATCGTTTGATCACTACATTACAAATGTTTACATACATAAATATGCCACTGCATGAACCTGACAAAAGATGCAGCCATGCTGAAATAGACCAAGCAAAATAATACAAATACTTATGTATTAAATTTGAACATGTGTTGTACAGTAAAATCTGTCTCTAGACCAACATTTCTGCCTACAAAATAGTCTCTCCTCAATGCAGGTCAGTACATGTATGATAAAATTTAGCCATGTATTAAGAATATAGTCAAATAGGTCACTCCCAAAACAAAGGTCTTCCAACTTTGGCTATCATTTTTCTTGCCCTATATGCTATTAAAAATTTAATATACAGATGTATTTCTGTCCCATATTAAAAGTGCTGTCCAAAGTGTCTCTTAAACCTGGGACACCAAATTATGATACAGCATGCACCACAAATGCAATGCAAGACACACAATTTCATACAAAGGATTTGTATGAAGTTGGAAATCTATTTTCATTTGAACTTCTTTCAAATATGCATTTGTATTATATTCAGGACACGTTGGTCTTGGTGAAATATCACTCTTTAATTGGAAATCAAATTATCTCTGAATGAAAACTCACCAATACTGGATTTATTTAGCTAGTCGACAACAGGTAATGCAATACAAAAACTACATGCACTTTACACCTGTTTAGATCAGTCATATTATGGTTCAGGCAAACTAAGTTATGGTATACTGTATTAAAATTCTATTCTTGTCACAAACCAGAAAACCATTTCAATTTGGATTTCAAATTTAATCTGGAAAGAAACTAGAAATGTGTTCATATGCCATGGATGCCCCCCACTAATGTGATGCAATTAAAGGACAATATTCCATTTATTCATCATACTGGTACCCTTTCATCTCATTGCTAATAAACAATGACTTAAATTCTATGTACCATGAAAAGTTACCAAGTGTTTTACCTACCGTATTTACGGCATGTTTTCGGACGGAAAAAAATAATTACTTTTTATGTCGTCCGAAAACATATTAAATTCTTTAATTTTGTGTCCGAAAACAAACAGTGGAAAATACATTTTGCGCCCTCCCCCGTTCCCCCCCCCACCACCACGGTCATAACAAGGTTTCCGTTAGCTCATATGACGATGACGATGTGCGGCCATGAAGTAAAACAAGTATTTTTTCTAACACCACGGAATAATGAATGAAAAACCAACATTACTTGCCTATTATTTGTCTATCTGATACATGTCCGTCCACCAGAAAACACAGCCATACATGTATTAGAGACATGATTGTATGTGTATTTTCCAAAAGAACCGCCATATTAGTAATCTCCTAATCCACTGTTTAACCCTCGGCTAATCAGTGATCATTAAAATCTACCTTACAAACACACGCGAGCTTTATTTCTGTGTTATTAAGATATGAAAACAAAGTAAATTAAAAGATTTAGGAATTATGGTTCTGAAGGAATTTGACAGAAACATTTTAGTATCGAGAGTAGAAATACATATATGATGGCTAGTCTTAAAATAACAAGAGTGAGAGGCTCCTGCTCCGCACACGTAGGAAGGGTAAATAACAAGCAAGTTGCAATATACGAGTCAGCGTGATTGATATGTTGATATTCTAAAATAAAGGTGATCTATTTCATGTTCTCTTCTGTTCTTTTTTTTTTTAATTTTTTTTTCCTCTTAATCTAGCCGCGGGTAGCTTCAAAGGAGCAGAGCTTGCCGACTCAAAACAATCGGCTTGTCAAAGATTGTTTTGATGCGTGTCGGAGATTTCAAGGTGTCTGGGTGATAATTTTTAATAATATAACTTGTGGGATTTCTTTGACAGGTGTGTTTGGAAATAAAAGGCAGCCATCTGGATTTTGTTAAAAGCGCACTCGATGTACCAGAAATTTAGCACCCACAATCAATGTTTATCGTCTGCAAAGAGGTTTATTACCTGTAGAACAATAACTATGTTTAATCCGTGGTACATAATGCCTCAGGGATAATGGGTTTGTTTTGTTGCACGATGCCAATGAATTCACGAATCCACACCGACTCTCTGATGTATTGTTTAATGAGATAAAGTAGGGGTCATGGTTTCTAATCAAAATCATAACTGTCGCACCTGCTTGAAGTGGTTTCGGGCGTAACAATGTCTACACTGACAACCAATCATATTTTTGTTAGCCGAATCAAGCTTGTAAAAAAAGAAACAATGATAAATAATTATCCAATACATTTTGATAACCAGCCACCCATGGAAAAATTACATGATAAAGTATAAATAGGATACCCACCACTATCAAAAGTTTTTTTTTCCTCACACATGACCAGATTGGTCGCACGCGAGTATAATCCAATTTCATCATTTATCAAAAGTTATTAATGTTCATATACTGGATAACTGTCGTTGTGAAACATAATATTGTTAGTACTGGTAATAATTTTGATGGATAAGTTTATCGTGCGTTATGCAACAAGCGAGGAGGCACTGCCGAGTTTGTGGAGGGACTCTCCCTTGCCAAAATCGTCTCCAAAGAGGCCAGTAGGCCGTCCTCAGAACCGCCCACCAGCAAACACACTAAGAATTTTACTTGAAAATGACACAGCAGATATTCTTAGATTTGTGTCCGAAAACTATAGTTAAGCGATGTCCGAAAATTACAAGGCATTTAAATATTTTTTCCCAAAAAATATGGTGTCCGAAAAAAAAACCGTGTCCGAAAACATGCCGTAAATACGGTATTCTGATTACAATTAAAACATAGCAGAGCATCGTGTTTCCTCTAACTTAGTAGAATCATAATGAGCATTTGAGACCACACTAACCTATCACTTCTCCCATCCCTGAACCCCTTCTATATTCCCATGACTTTTCCCCAATGGGATTACACACACGTGCATTTGTGCACAAGCTTGGCTTGTTGGAGATTCAGGGATTGGGGGAAACGTGATAGGTAAGTATTGTCTCTACATGCCTATTATGATATTACTTCTTGAACAGCTATAGAATATTGTAGTTATTGATTTAGGTTTTCAATATTATATCACTTTATATTTTACCACAGTTCACGATATTAGCCAGTTTGCTGCCAGGGACGATTTTAACAATACAATTTTGGGACCCCCATCCCTAGAATTGGGAACTTTTAATCGCGAAACCTGCATTTTGGGGAATTTTTAACACAGGCTTATTGTTTCTAACCTCCTAACCGTCATTACTTATAATTTTTGTCATCATTAGTTTTTTTTATGTCCGTTTATAGCTTATGAAAAATTTTATATTTTTTATAAACCACAATTACTTGTATCATTTTGTTCTTGTTTTGTAGAGAAGTTGCCTTTTTAAATATTAGCGGTAGTAGAAATTGTCGTTCTTGCTGTTCTTGGTATAAAAAAAACTTTTTTTTATATAAAAAGTCCTTGATATGAAACAAACTTGGCATTTTATTCATCTAAAAAATTGTGGCCATATAAAGCGGGTGGCCGCTTGTCAGGGGGGCCGTTCAAGAGGGGGACCACTGTAACATAATATAAATTTAGGCTGCATTATAACAATTCTGTTTGTTACTTACAGGTGTTATTAGAATAAAAGTGCCCTATTATCAGATGGCACCAATGGTTCATTTCAGATCAAAATAAAATTCTGTTTTTTGTTTTGCTTTTCTTGGTTTTAACGGTACTTTTAACACATCACTGGCTACATCGTGCCAAAGAAATGGGAGCTAAGTGTCTTTTCTGTTTTAAAGGATAGGAATCTTTGCAGCATATTTACCAAGCGCACACAAATCAAGAAATTGAAATACTGACCTCTTTTTAAAACTATATTCCATTAAAAATATGCAGTCAACCATCGTCAAGTAAAAAAAAAAAATTATAAATAAGGAAGGACTATATATGTTATGAAAATGGGGAGCTGTGGCAGCCCCTAGCCCCGTCCAAATACTTACAGGGTCCACGCTTGAGGTGATTTGGGCAAAATGGTCACCTTGGAGTTTGTTTTTATTTCATCTATACAGGCCCAAAAGGCAAAGTGAACCTTGCCTTGCATTGGTTTCACGTTACCCCCACCCCATTTTGATTCATTACAATGCATTAATAATAAAAGAAAATTTTCCCTTCAAGGAGGAAGGTGGAAAGAAAGAGTTTTATGTTCTGCAGTCAATTTTGGTACCAATTTGATGATCATAAATACCAGATTACATTTCTATCTACAGAATTCCAGCGGAAAATTTAAACATGATCCTTCAAAAACAAGTAAAAAATTGAATTTTTTGTAGCCCAATTTGAAGCAACTTCTGATTTAGTGGACATATCCATGTCCATTACTAACAAACTAATAATTGTATCCTATATTTCATGATACTGACATGCAAAAAGAGGGCTTTTGTTGTGGACGATGTTGCTGATTTTCGACTGTAACCTATTCTTTAAGTTGCCATTGTCCATTATACAACAAATGAGGTGAAGCAAAATAAGAAAAGTGAATACTTGTACAAACTTTTAATAATATTTCATCATCATTTTAACCCTTTTGCAGCGGGAAACGACTCCAGTCGTACTTTACCTTTGACAGCAGGAATACGACTCTGGTCGTATGTTCACTATATTCCATTACCAACTTTGCAGAAACATATTTTCAACTGTTTAACAAGTCATCAATTTATGTGTACTCTTGTGAAAAGAAGGAAATAAAGGTAGAAGGTACACATAACATTACCAGATTGTGTTTAAAAGACACCAAAACTGGCAAAAATTCGATTTTAAAATAGAGTTTTAACGTGCGGAGATAAAAAAAAAAATGGCAGTCATATTCTGAAGAGGGAAGTGAAGACAGTTATGTGCTTGCTGAATTAGTTGAAAATAAAGACCATTTCGTGTGATAAATTTACATTCTAGGCAGTGGGGATCACTATCTTTACTTCTTCAAAATGAACAGAGCTGATGATAACTGGTTATTTGAAATTTGATTTCAAACACGACTTTTAATGTGTGGAGATCAACATGGCGGACAGCGCTGAAACGGCAAGTTACGGAAGTGATGTGGATGCAGATTTTGATGAAAATATAGATCATTTTGTG
Source organism: Margaritifera margaritifera (assembly GCA_029931535.1). Lineage (NCBI taxonomy): Eukaryota > Metazoa > Mollusca > Bivalvia > Unionida > Margaritiferidae > Margaritifera > Margaritifera margaritifera. The sequence continues at coordinate 451,949 of JAQPZY010001376.1, read as the reverse complement.
GGGAAAATTTATGTTTTAGGCAGTGCTGATCGTGAGCTTGCCTTTGACGAAATGAACGGAGATGATGATAACTGGTTCGTAGAAAATTTTATTTCAAAACTGAACTTTAACGCATGTAATTCAAAATGGCGGACAGTACTGAAGCGACCGTGATGTTGATACCAATTTTGATAAAAAATATAGACAATTTTGTGCGGTAAATTTATATTTTAGGCAGTTGGGATCGTCATCTTGGTTGCATCAAATGAACTGAGCAGATGAAAAATAGTTAATTGGTATTTTTGACTCGGATATTGACGATGATGAATATGTGGATGCTTTTCAAGCTAACTGGACATTTTGAGAACTTCACTTCTCATAAAGTTCGCACATATACCGATGTTGGGTGTGTGCATAATATTATGAAATTTTACTGCATCCCTGGAAATGGACCAAAATACACCCAACAAAACTCTGATATTATTACATTAAAATTTATTGTGGAATAAAAACACTGAAGAACCAAAATGAAAAGCTTTGTCGACTTACCAGTAAGGATTATTCAGTTTGTTCTCCAATTCTCATGCGAGTAAATTTAATAAAATTGTAATAACTTTCGATATTCTTGATGGATTTTTATTATTTTGTCACCTTCTTAAATGGCATAAAATTCCCCTCATTTCCTACATTTACATATAGGAGGTAAAATGAATATTGCAAATAGGAAAATTGCATTGAAAGTAACTTATTACAAAAAAATGTAAAGCATGTTTTTTTGCTTACATAACTTTACTTTCAACTGAAGTTTTACGTCTGAAAATGTTCAGTCAAAAAATATATGACCTTAAGGAAGATTTTATGCTTTTTAAAATGGTAATCAACATTGATAAATAATTTCAAAATTTGTTCCTGTAAAGCCAGATTGACCAATGTCACTCCATTGTCTCATGCTGCTATACCACTGACTGAAAAAATTTCCAGTTCTACACAACTGCCTATCTGATTGGGCTTTAGTATGAAAAGGGTTAATAATCTGACATGAAAATATGCAAAAACCTAAGTTTAAAGTGACCATTTTGAACAATATAATCCCACTTCGCCCCATATGGAACTCGATTTATTAGGATTAAATAGACTTAAAAGCAATTCTAAGCTTTTGTACGATTAATATGACATTTGGTAAGATAAAAGCAAAATTATGGTTCAGATCAAGTAACACGTTATGGATGTGAATGGAATGAGGGAAAAGTTCTGAAAAGCTATATTTACTAACTTTCGATTGGGATATTTCAAAATAAAAATTCTGGGGCCGCCAACGCAAATAGGGGCCACCAGGTGGACCTAATTAATATAGTAGAATTATCCCTAGCTGCATATATCCACTGGCGGCTAGCATATGGTAGTTGCCAATTTTCAAATATTTTATCTCTACATATTCTATTGCAGTTCACTATATTAGCCAGTTCGCTGTAATACTGTGAGCTCGCTGCCTCAATCAACATAAACAGACATAAACACATGTAGTGATTCACTATTTAGAAAATTGTAGTGGACTATTATATAATAATGCCATTAGATTCCACACAATTTGACGCATATAATATTATGAAAGAATTTGCATCTATATCTAATGCGGGAATTAAATTGCCAGACCAATGGTGTGTTTACAGCATCACAGAAAAGATGAAATCACTGTATAGCTTGAATGCGTCATATCGGTTCATCAAAGAGGCTCAAAAAATGTACAATTTTTCAAATATGTATTCAGAGCACCTTAAGAAATTAACCAGGTTAGGGATCATGTTAGAATCGAGCACAACAAAAACTTGGTGTAGAATAAGACACACAAAGCATGAAAAGTCATTGTACGATATTGTACAAGAACAATTTAAATCACCGACGTTAACCGACTCACCGACTAAAATCTTTAATGAAATGTCCATTGAAGACATTACTGAAACGTCTAGTGAAGACAATGAAGACCACCACCAAGGGGAAATCAATTACATAAATGCCGTTGCCATGCAAGATAATGGCATCCACACCAAACTTTGATGAAGTATAGGACCTGATACACAACGTTGCAGAATATACAAGCACTCTGAGACATTTGCTATTGTTGGATACAAATGAACAAAGTCTGGCCTAATTCGAGTTGGCGTAATACTCAGTGATGGATCATTCAAGCTCATTTGGGCTGAGACAGACTTGATGGAAAGTCTATCCAGACTTGCAGGCAAATTTTATGATTCTGAAAAGAACAAGCCTGTTTATTTGCAAAAGCCTGAGCTACAAAATCACATTGTTACACGAAACAAATATTGCTTGTCGCTTGATGGATCTTGTGAAATTCTAACCTATTGTCTAGATTGTATCCTCTGGTCGAGATACCACCACATGCACAAAGAAATAAAACGAAAGCGACCTGAAGAAACAACTGGAATAGATGAATAGTATTTCGTATTAAAGAAAACAATTCGCAGATATATATAGAAACTTTTAACCTCCTATATGTAAGTGTATGAAATGTAGGGAATTTTATGCCATTTAAGATGGTGAAAAAAATAATGAAATTCCATCAAGAATGTATTACAATTTTATTAAATTTGCACTCATGAGAATTGGAGAGCAAGCAGAACAGATCCTTACTAGAAAGTCAACAAGGCTGTTAATTTTGTTTCAGCAATTTTATACGATAACAAATTCTAATCGAAAGATATGTTTTGTTGGGTTTATTTTGGTCCATTTAGAGCAATGCAGTAAAATTTCATAAACTCGGTATATGGGCAAACTTTATGAGCAGTGAAGTTCTCAAAATGTCCAGTTAGCTTGAAAACTATCTGTCTTCATCATCATCAATCCTAGGAAAAAATACCAATTAATTAGTTATAATCCGCTCAGTTCATTTCACGATCCCCACTACCTAAAATATCTATTTCCCCCACAAAATTCATCACTTGCTGCTTCAGTGATGTCCACCATTTTAATCTCCACGTTAAAATTCAGTTTTGAAGTAAAAAAATGTACTAACCACTTATCATTTGTTTTCATTTCAACATCAAATTCACAATCTGCACTGCCTAAAACATCAATTTTCCCCACACAATTGTCTATATTTTCACCAAAATCGGCATCCACATCACTGTCGCTTCAGTTCTGTCTGCCATGTTGATCTCCGCGCATTAAAACTTGTGTTTGAAATCAAGTTTTCAAACATCCAGTTAACCTCAACTCTGTTCATTTTGATGAAGTAAAGACAACGATCCCCACTGAATAAAATATCAAATTTCCACACAAAATTGTCTCTATTTTCAATTCAGCAAGCACATCACTTGTCTCTTCAGTAGTGACCGCCATTTTGAGCTCCGCACGTTAAAACTCAATTTTTAAATCAAATTTTTACCATTTTTTTAAAAAAAAACATGTGCTGTCACTGCATGATATAGCATTTGTGTACCTTCTACCTTTATTTCCTTCTTTTCAAAAGAGTATGCGTAAAATAGTGATGCATTACACAGTTTAATGCACACTTCCACAAGTGGTCGACGGAATGTAGTGAACGTACAACCGGAATCGTATCCTGTATGAAAAAAAAATAATGGGTGTAAATGTATCCCATCTGAAATGGGTTATGGACTCGTTAAAAAAAACTATTTTTATGCCAAGAACATAAAAACAACAGCAACTTCTACTACCACTGCTATTTAACCCCTTAACTACTAGTGCTACTGTAGTGGCTCACTGCTCATCCTAGCCACTGGGATCACTACTGCAGCTGATTTGGGGGCTGACATTAAAGACTGATGCTGCTGCAACCAAATGATAATTTTTTTTATAGATGAGGTTTTAGTTATTTTCTGTATAACAGACTGATTTATAGACTAAAACCATGCATATACAAAAGCTAAAACTACCTTTGTAGTTTGATTCTTTTATCGTGTTGACATCCAGAAGATTGGTATAAAATCCATAAATAGAACAGAAAACACTATTTCTGAACACTAAAATATATGCAAGTCTTTTAAACAAAGTTATTGGTCAAATATATACATGTAATTACTAAAAAATGTTTATCTAGTTACTATGTTCAACTATTTCTTAAGATGCTCTTCATGGTATCTATATAAGCAATTATGCTTTATGCAGAGACGGACATCACATTGTTTACACATGATGGACACCTCATGCCGCCTTTTTTCTTTGGAACGCAATTTGCATCGCCCTGGTTTTTCTGCTTGTGTGGGTCAATGTGCATATCCAGAGTTGTCAATTGCAGATATGACCTTTCTCTTTCTTGATCCTCAAAATGTCACTATCATCTGCTGTGTAAGTGCAATTCAAAAATCAAGTTGTTTCTATCCGATTTCTTTCTTTTTTTCTGTAACAAGTTTGTGGTTGGGTGACTCCTGCATAGTTATTAATGCATTGACTAGAGAAACATCAAAGCAGAACCAAAACAGATATTTCCACCATTTGGCAACTTTGTGACAGGTAGAGTACTGGTATCACGGTACCAATTGCTCAAGCCCAGGGGGGCGGAGCTTAAGGTGTAGGGAACATTGTATTCAGAAATAAAGAACAAAACTAGCTGTGATTGGTGTATTATGTAAGAGTTGTATTTTCTCTCTGGCTTAAAAAAAAGTTGAGTCTCTTAACAACATGTGAGATTATGTTAATTCATATGTAGATCATGTTTTGTATTTTTTATGATTTTTTAAAAATGTGATACACATCACTGAAAATGTGTCTGTTGTGACTGGACAACTCTGACCCCTGTCTAGTTCCAGCAGAGTTATCTCTCTTAAATGCAATGGAGTACCTGGTTCTGTCACTGTCAAATTGACAATCTAATATTGTTCTCTATGACAGTGTGTGACACGCATGCTAAAGTAGAAGAGAAGGTATTTTTATTTCACCAAACATTAACATTAAGGTCTATGGAAAAACAATTGGTACCGTGATACCTAAAGGGAATACCAGCCTCGCACTGTATCCATAGTAACGTGTACATGTAGGCACCATATATAAACTATAGTAGTGTCGTCTGGTAAAAACAATGGATATTGAGAAGTTTTGGTCCAATATTGACAGACTTTTAGCTACAAAATGCATAAAATCTTCAGGAAATAACACATGTTGGCTTTGGAGGGGTGCATTTGATAAAGATGGCTATGGCAGAGAGAGAGTTGTATGGCCGGATGGTTCAGCATCAGTGGAGGCAGGTCATAGACTGTCATACATGCGACAAAATAATTTATTTAAACACAATATACCACATATTGATGATTTTGGTCACCAGTTAGATATTTCACATATATGTCATAATAAATCATGTATAAATAGCAACCATCTAGTCCTAGAACAGCATGCCATAAACCAGGACAGAGAAGACTGTAGGGCTCAAGGAAGGTGTTCCGGTTGTCATAGACCACTTTGTGTCATATAGGATATGCTGGATTAAGTAATTTTTGGTAATTTATTATACATATGGTCTTCCTTGCCCCTTTTCTTTTTAACAGTTGGCAATAATAGCCCTTTTTTGTATTTTTTTTTCCTCTTGAAATTCTTCATATAGTTTATACAGATAAATTCTTTTCTCATGTCTTCTTCTTTTATATGCCAGTGACTTTTTATAACCTTTATAACGTGTAAAAATCTTCTGTTCCTGAGCTAGTGTCTGAGCGACCCTAGTCCCAGATGCAACACGACATCCAATTGCATCGCATAGTTTTACTATGGATTCCCCAGGTCCATTATTTAAAGAGTGCACCGCACTGTGTGCTCTACCAGGAAAATTTCTTGTCCAAGTTACATATCTTGGCAATGATCGCCTTATAACCCTGTTTGCTGCCTCAACCTTTTGAGTATTTGTGTTAAATTTTGTTTTCTCCAGATTTAATGGTCCCAAACGATAATTAATACAATCCCGCAATGTGCCCTCTGACTGCTTTGTTACATGCATCTTAAAATTGAATGGTAAGTATGGATTTTTTTCAAACCAGTTACCCTTGCATGCATATGAATTATCACTACACAGACTATGATCTCCCTGGTAACACTGTACAATAGCATCTACACTGTATGATATGCAACCCTTGACTCTGTCAGTATCCCCGTGAAGTCTATTAAATGCATTTTCAAACTCCACCCGACACCGTTGACTCGGGTCAATGGCAAACCTGTCACGCATTTTTGGTCTAGCAGTTTTGGTACACCCTGGCATCATAGGAACCAAATGTTGGCACTTTTTTATATATTTCCTATGGTTTTCTGAGAAATGTCTGGTATCAATAAAGTTTTTAGGGATGGTCTGAGTGAGCCCCTCATTGTACAGGTTCACTGCAGCCCTGTAGCTGCTTGTGTCTGGATCAGTTGTTATATTTTGCACTTCAAAATTATCTTCTTTTAGGTTACGAAGACATTCCAAGGCCCAAGTTTCCTCATCGCCAATATTAGTTTCCATAGTTATATTTGCAGTACAATCACAATTCTTGTTTTTTACATTAAGTTCATCTAATTTGTGTTGTTTGTGATGAGAACACAATTTATTTTTAGTAGTTAGGGCAATAATGTCATTATTTGATGTTTCATTTTCAGCCTGTAAGTAGCATACTTGTGTTGCTGGCTGAAATGGAGTTTTTCCAACCCCAGAATACAAAGGATTATTGTACAAACCATCTTGTACATCAATGATATCAGGTGGGTTCCCCCTTGCCATATTAATTTCTCTTAAATTTTGTCTCCGAGCCCTCATATCCAAAATATTCTCTTGTATTATCTCATTACAAATTTTCTTTGAAATCTTTTGCATCCCCTTTGTGGAAGGAGCAGGAATACTGGCAGACAAGAGCAATTTCCTCAAGCCAGCATTTCCCATGGACACTTGTGTCAGCCCTACTTGTAATCCTTTGTTGATTTTTGCTGTCTTCCGTCCAACGGTTTCTTTCGAAATTTCCTCATAGAGGTTAAACATTTCTGATAAGTAGCCACACTGGTCACATTTTGCCCGTTCCCTCCATGCAAGACCCCATTGCTCTTCTGACTTCTGATCCCATTGTAAGAACCCAGAACAGCTTGGGGATATTTGGGCATGTTCCCGGAAGACAGTGTTCCACATAACTGCATTCTGCTGCACATGTATTATTCTATATGTGGCAGACTCCTCATCTCTGACAAGAAAATTAAATCATAACTACCCTCAGGCTCTCTGTTACATGTATATGTATTTATAAATATATATGTAGATCCCTGATTTGTAAGCTCTCACTTTCTGATATTGTATTTGCCTTTACTTTAATGCATATAAGTTAATTCACTTTTATGTGAAATAATTTGTATTACATGGAAAATTCAGTCATGGAAAGAAAATGACTACACATGTAGGTTTTGTCCTCAGTTATCTCCCTTCATAATACATATTTTTTTCAAGAAATAAAAAGCCACATTTTCAGTGCTTGCTTCTGACAATATTGAGAAGATTGATAATACATTATAGTATCACTAACTCATGATGCAAATTACATTAAAATTGCTTAAATAATTTCTCAGAGCAAAGCTTAAAGGTTAAGAATTTTTTTTCTTCTCAAAATTTTTTGGGTCCTATTTAACTGAAACCAATTATTTTTAATTTGATGTGTAGAACCAATATAAATTACATGCGTTTGTATGATTTAAATTATTTACCCTTTTATTTCAGATGGATATGCGCACTGTTCCACCTGAAGTTTTGGTGCTGGTAGGGGACGTAATAGCACAGGTGCATTCGGATTGTCCTTGTACTGCTGGGGTACTGCCTCCACATATTTGTCTTTGGTAAGGCGAACAAACTTTTTCTTCTCAATTTTCTCTTCTTTGTTCTTTTCATATATGATTCCTTTATTATAAGGTACATTTCCCTTTTGGAAACACACTTTCCTCCTATTTTTAACTCCCTTGGAATTGCTCCACTTACTAGTTTTTCTTGGCATTTTTCTATTTTTTATAACCAAAGTCACCCAAATTCAAAAATAAGTGCTTACAAGCTTTGATCTACAGTGTATGATCAAAGAATGGCTCATTACTTGAATGTTAGTCACTACATAAGAGAGGAAAGCTTTTTATTTATGTTACAGAAGGGATGGGGGATGCTGCCCTGTGCGCAAGGACTGGGGTTAGTGACCTCATGTATCTTAAGCCAGTGAAAGGTGTTGATAACCTTTACTTTATACTAAGATTGGGTCATGTCTACATGTCCCTGATGTTAAGTTCTGTGTCTTTTAAAGACATATAAAGTCCTTTAATTTTTATGTAATCTACCTTTAGGAGTAGGAGAGGTACATACTAATGAGTGCATTGACCTTTGACCTGGTTATTACATAATATGACATGTGATTTTTCCAATATCACCAAAGTGAAGTTAGATAAGTGCTGATATGAATAAGACACAAGTCATAGTTAAAACAATTCATTTTATTCCAAAAGATGATTTTAGTAGTAAAGCACAAGTATGGAAACAACAGTTGAAACAGCTCAATGACATTTTCAAACACATTAATATAAGACATAGCTTGGTACCTCATAAAATTGTTTTTGACAAGCGAGACTTTGTACACTTGTTACTTGTACAGTCCCGAGCTATATCACATATTATTATAAAAATTAAGGTTGGCTTTAGGTATCACGGTACCAATTGCTCAAGCCCTGGGGGGCGGAGCTTAAGGTGTAGGGAACATTGTATTCAGAAATAAAGAACAAAACTAGCTGTGATTGGTGTATTATGTAAGAGTTGCATTTTCTCTCTGGCTTAAAAAAAAGTTGAGTCTCTTAACAACATGTGAGATTATGTTAATTCATATGTAGATCATGTTTTGTATTTTTTATGATTTTTTAAAAATGTGATACACATCACTGAAAATGTGTCTGTTGTGACTGGACAACTCTGACCCCTGTCCAGTTCCAGCAGAGTTATCTCTCTTAAATGCAATGGAGTACCTGGTTCTGTCACTGTCAAATTGACAATCTAATATTGTTCTCTATGACAGTGTGTGACACGCATGCTAAAGTAAAAGAGAAGGTATTTTTATTTCACCAAACATTAACATTAAGGTCTATGGAAAAACAATTGGTACCGTGATACCTACTGCATCCTTTTCTGGTCTGCAAGGTCAAACCCAAACATGTATTTTTTATAGAGTTGCGAGATAATCAAAGCTGGCACTTCCTGGTAGGTTCCATTTTTTTTTTTTTTTTTTTTTTTATACCTCCTATGCACCATCTTGCTCTTGCTTGGATTAGAACTTTTCAAGAGGTAATTGCCATTTTTTTTTTGTCTTTCCATACTACAGCACATAGACTTCCTTATGTCATCTGGAACCTGTCACCCCTGTTCTTTAATTTGGCAGATTTTTATTTCCTCTGGCATTCCCTTTCTACTTGCTCGCACTGTACCAAGGGAATAAATTTGTTCCTTCTTTAGTGATTCAAACAGTGCTGGACTGGAGAAAAAATTGTCCATGTAAAGAACATGCAGTTTCCCACGTATTTTCGGTCAGATCGGGTACATCTCAGGCACTCGGTGGTGCATCCAGCCTAGCCTTCTTCTTTACTTGTATAAACCTGGAACTCGTGCACATAACCATTGTGTGGGTCTGCCCATTCCCAAACTTTTATTCCAAACTTAGATGGCTTTGCGGGCAAATATTGCTTTAAGGATAATCTATCTTTACACGCAATCATCCCTTCATCCACACTCTGCTCTTTATGACCACTGTAATTTCCAAGGCACGTTTTGGAAATTTCGTCAATAACTGGTCTTCTGTGACAAAACTTGACATGTCCAAGCTGGTGTCTTGGTGGATTCTGCCTGGTGTCATTTACATGAAAATACTTTGACAACTTTTCAAAATGTACTCTAGTCATAATTGTGGGAATACTTGGTATTTGGAAGGGCCATGTAGATCGCCAAGCTACAGTACAGCTCACATGATTTTTCGGAACTCCGCGCATCGCGGTGGGGGTGGAGAGTGAGTGGAGAAGATTAAGAAAAACCCTTCCATCATCACTCCACGCGTCCTGACGGAGTTGTCGCAGAGAATAGCCCTGCACACCACGCTTTCTCACTGAGTTGCATCCGATCACCACCATGGAGTGGACGTGGTCTCGATAATATGCGCGTGGTTTACTGTTTATTACCCATGCAAGCAGAGGTTGAGAGAGAGAGAGACGGGGGGGGGGGGGGGGGGGGGGGGGGGGCGCACCGATTTATCTACATCGTTATCCCTCTGGGGAGCAATTTGCTAACTTTTTGATAGTGGAAAAAACGTAGTAATTCAGTTAATTATAAATATTTCCTTGTTCTAACGAAGATAATGTATGATACATAGTGCCAAATCATATTTAAGATGATGATAACGTAATGACAATGCCTCGTAAACTGTATTAATACTACATTTTGCGCAATGAATCTAATTTCTTTTTCTTCAATACTATGTTATCGGAATCTAAACATGCATTCATATCCTTATTTCTTTTTCAGTAAACGCAATACAAAATTGTTATGATCATATGAAAGTCAGTGATATTGTACTACCTGCAATGAAAAGAATGATAAACATCGAACAAATTAATAACAAAGCTGCAGTTATACCTGACTGAAGTGAAACAAAATCGCTCAAGTTCCAATGGTTACTCCATGCATGAGTACTCATTCACATATTGTACGTTTTTTTCTGACATCCAGTCGCTTGAATAAAGCATTGTTAAGATTTCACATCGTTATTTTATTTTAAACTGTACTATTTTGCATTAATTACCGAAGTAGCGGGGTTTTTTTTAAAATCACAAATGGTTGCAAAAGGTCATCCTAGATACATGTAGTTGACACATGCAAGTAACCTAGCACAATAGAAGCCATCAGCACTGCGTGTTTTCTTTGATATTGATGTGTTAATTTCATGTGCTAACTGTTAACCTAAAAGTACAACAGCAACGCTTCTGCGGGTTTGTTTTCTTTGCCATTGATTTGACAAACTTGCGCATCAGATGAAATTAATGTTTAACTTTTTCTTTTCTGTTCGTTTTCCTATTGCATAATACAGAAAAATAAGATGAATAATTTTAGATCATTAACTCTTCTTAGTAAAGTCCCCCCCCCCTCATAAATATGGAATCCAAATCACTACTGCACAAGTTATCGTAAACTGAAATCTGGAAAAGTTTGCAAGTGGTAAGAAACAGAAACACGCTCAATAACCAAAGGCTCTAACAGTCACAAACAGGAAACTGCATTCTTTAATATCTGCGTAAAAATAATTAAAAAAGTATATTTTATTTTTATATTTTCGCCGTAGGAAAATGAGCAAATAATAGGATACACGTGGAGACAATACATCCATGCAAAATGCTCTAAACTTGTTGGAAATTAAAATCTCTGAACATCTCAGATTTGATAATTTTCCATATTATTTTTCATTTCGGTAATAAGCCGAGTTCAGATTAATTACTAACAATTATCAAACTTCCGTTGTTAATGGCGGGACCATAACTGCAGCTGTAAAGTACAACGCGCTAAGTCAGATGGCTTCGTGTGATAAAAACACACTGTTCCCAAGCTGAAACTTACATCATCCTTTGATGCAAACCCTTGTTAATATTTTACAAGTGTTCACAATGGTCACTGCCTTGATTTCTGTAGAACATCCGCTGAAGTCAAGCCTTTATTAGGGAGAGACAATTGAATTTTCCAACCGTGGGAAATGGGGGGGGGGGGGTAAATGCATGAAAACTATTGTCTTTCTCTGATTTTTGTAGCAGACGTTAATCCGTTCAATATTTCACTTAAAATAAATAATTACTGTGATGAAAGAACAAAAAATATCCCTGTTGAAAAAAACAAAACGACATAAACCCCGTATATTAAATGGTCAGTCCCTTACAGTATACATGCAGTCATAATATTCAGCCTCGTGACTGCTATTACTGGTTAAAGACTAAGCAGGCGGTTTGCATTTCAGTGTTTTAGGTTTGTTGTTGTTGTGGGGGGGGGGGGGGGTAAGCAGAAGCGGATGTCAATTTGGATTTTAATTGTCCATATCTCAGAGAATTACTTTCCTTTGGAACAAAATGATAAATTTATTCTGCTTGAGAGGCTCAGCAATGTGCGCTTCTTGTCAAGTCAGTGCATAAGTTTGTTCATATTTTTTTGAAATAAATAAAAATCATAAACTTTTTGCAAAAGAAGTCGATCAACCTTTTATAAACAGTAATGTGTACTGAATATACAAGACTTTTGAAATTATTTTTTTATTGTCCAAATATATGATCGAAATAAAAACGACTGATTCTTCAGATGGTATCCGGTTGTAAATCACTCTTGACGTCTCAGTCTTTCCATAGGTGGTCTTCATTCATTGGCTGTTCAGATGTCAATCAGTAATGTCGGCTAGCCCCTCCACGGTGGAGTTTAAATCGACGTGCCTGCCGAAACGCGGTGGTGATTTGTAGGTATTTATGCCAATTTATGCCTCCACCGCGGAGTGCTATCGCGGAGCTTAAGTGGAGGGGATTAAGTACCCCACCGCGATGCGTGGGGTTCCGAAAAATCACGTGAGCTGTACTGTAGGCTATAGGTCAGAACTGCCAGGATTGACATAATCAAATGTATTCCTAGAAAGGCCAGCATTTCGACCATTGTCGTGGATTGCCAGAGTGAATCAAGATTTTCTTCCATACATCTTACTGCATATCGATTCGTTTGTGCCACAATGCTTTCAATAAATTAATTTCTTTCTTCCCCTCATCTAAAACAAAAGTTGGGCCTACACTTTCAGTAAACTGTGACTGTAGGAGCATGTGGCTCTCTTGTCCACACTTCGCGGTCTTCATCATCAGATTTTGTCACAATTTCGGACAGACTTGACAATGAAGATATTTCAATGTCACTACCAACACTTAATCAATATTGTCAAGCTCATCATCGGGAAAACCTGAAAATTCGGATTTTGAATCGCTAGCGCAAGCAAAAGTCATTTTTTCTGCTGTCAACTACAAACGCACATATTAACTAACATGTGGTACAAAACTGCAAAAAATCCCTGGATTTAGTAAGAACAATCATTTGTTAACTCTATTTTGATTAGTTTAATGTCCTTTTACTTTCAATTATTGACCAATAAGACTGACGGTAACATGAACATACACAGCGGGTCTATCCGTCACCGAGGTATAGGGAGCATAACCAGCAAGTGGATATATCAGTCACTGGGGTTAGTAGTGCTTTGTTTGCAAGCGGATTTATCAGGTCACTGCGGAGGCAAGGCACATTTATGCAGCAGTTTTACATGCGAGTCGTAGTTAAAGAGTTAAGGCATCTTCTCAACAAAAGGAATGTTCACATTGGCAGTTATCAATTTCACTGATCCTTGTATGAGGCAAGCAATGTAGAATTCCATCATTGCAATTTAAGCACAACCAGAATTTACTACATTGCTTAAGTAAAGAAAATCATTATTTCTTCTTTGAGATATGCACGCAAAATAAGCTCTTTTCTTGACTTCATACAAGGATCGGCCTACGTATCTACAGCATTAACAGAGATTTCATAGGAGACTATTGATCGGTCTGTCAACTGATCCATGCGGTTGTATTGATAAGTACACTCGTGTCTATAAATTATGGCATTGGCTACACTCGTGTGCTTAAGTTGCATGCATGTCATGTCATGTAACAGCTTGCTACACAAAATCTTTATACACTGGCGTTTATAATTCCATCTCGCACATGCACTCAATGAAAAAAATAATAACAGGCATATAAGGCTTCAACCTAGATCGGTACCAAAAATATTGGTGAAAAACTACAAAATCCCCATTTTACCACTACTGTGTCCTCTTGTGTTCAGGTGGTTGTACACCATTTCTTCACTTACTGTGAGTCGGGATAGCTCCACACTCATTTATTATTTATTATTATATTATATTTTGTTGATTATACTTGGATATAAATATTGCTGTGTTAGCAAATTGTGCTTGACCACAGAAAGCACACACATCCATTATCACAACTAGAGCGAGTCCGACTATGCATTCCCTCTTTATGTATACAATTTTGGTTTGTCTTCAATACTTGGCTACAGTGTTTGATTACAGGTCTCGCACCACTCAATCATTATCATTATCCCCTACGTACAAGTAAGATATTGCAGTACTCTCTATATCTGTCAAATTATGATTATTCTAGTTCTAATACATTTTCTTTGCAGAACTACAAGTCAAAACGGTGTGTTGGGAAATGTGGGCATAGAAGGACTTTTGGGACACCCACCCCACCTGCCTTTCTTGTTCTAACTGCAGATGGATAGACGGTTGTCCAATCAGATGATGTTAGAGACCTCGAAGGGAGCAGATGCACCTACAAGGGGAGAAGCAAAGGGCCTTCCTCCTCCTCATCTCAACACTGAGAGAGGAAAGATTAGCTCTTGGTGCAGAAGGGCACTCCTCAATCTCCCACACCCTGACTTGTCCTATAAGTAATAGTCATAGAGCTCATGTACGCATTCAGTACAGACTATTTCAGTAATGGGTGTCATTTTTTAGAATCTGATTACACATACCTTTAAATAGCGAATAATCACTTTATTTGGATCGTCATACATTCATATTCCTTTGGAAAGTCATTATTTACATGCTCAGAGAAACACGTATGGCAAAACTCGATGTTAAAGTACATGGACATTTTTGGAAGAGGTCAATCTAAAGGTGTGATCCAGTACAATCCGGACTGAATGTCGCGTGCTGTTATGTCACAATTAAAGCTATGCATGTTTAAAAAAAAAAAAAATTGTACTACCCTATATAGTGACGAATTGTACTACCCTATATAGTGACGATTTGACCCGACGTGCTCTTTTCTTGACCCAGTTTAGTACCTGGCCACAATTGTAAAAGTCCATAGCGATGAATAATTTTTGTCTGGAAGTTTCTTAATGACAGTTACAGTGCAGAGTATTCAATAATCAGAACTGAATAGACTTTGGATAAACTATATTAGTATTAAATTTTAGAACAACAATTAATATTTAATTTAAGATCAGTATATGTGCCTACATGACCACACTGACATACACTTTAGACGAGATTTTCCTTGCATGAGGAAATTGCACTATTTCTGCTGTTTTGAAGATAACACGTTAATGTCTTCCAAGTTTAAGTGAAGACATGAAATTGATAATTAGATGATAATTAGATGTTTTTTTAAGCATTCATGCAGTGCAAAACAAAGCGCGTGGTGGCCAAGATGAATCCTGCATCTGATCAAATGGAGCAGCCTGAAATGGTCTAAAAGGTTTAATTAAAATCACCAACAACTAACATGTAGTATGTTTGGAAGTATTGTTGTTATCTTGTCATGGATGAGAATGGCATATAAATAGATGTGAAATCTATGTCTGTCTGTAATATGCATACTGGAAGTACAACCAACATGTCAACACACATAAAAGGGCACCGCCTACTACTTACAGACCTTCTAAAGATGAAAAGACCATTAAGTTGATATGTGTATCAATAATGTATCGTATCATAGGCTGTGTATCATGAATCATATCGATACGCGGCACATGTGTATTGTTTCACCCCTAGTGCATATATATAATGGCGACAAATTTACAGATCAACACGTATAATATTTTGGAAGGGTTATTGAATATAAACAATTGTGGCATCATTTTACCAGACCAATGGAGGGTTTTAAACGTTACAGAAAAGATTAAGTTGTTTCATTTGAATGCATCTTACAGGTTTGCCAAAGAGGCTCAAAAGATGTTGTATGTTTCTTCAAATACGCATCCAGAGCATCTTGATAAATTAATTCATTTGGGAATTATCTTAGAATTGCAACGACACAGATTTGAGAACAATACAAAAAAAAAAAACTGAAATGTCATTATGTGATATTGTGCAAGGAAAGTTTAAGTCACTGATGTTGACTAGTGCAACAGATGAATACTCTGAAACATCAAGCAAATATATTTGTAGTAGTGAAGATCATCAAGAATAAATGAATTAGAGAGATGCCTTTAGCATTAATATATGGAATCACAAATGGCACATTTTCACAATTCTTTGAAAAAATTTTAAAGAGAAGAGAAAGCGGGATATGTATTGTGATGTGTCTTCACATAAAGAGATTCTCATGCAAAGACACAAAGTATGGAGTCAATATACAAAAAAATGGTAGATGACATTTTATGTTATCGGATGCCATTATACAAGCAGTGGTAATTTGTACAAGTTGGTATACTAACTGCATGTACTGACAAGTGTGCAAATTCCGCTTACAAGGAAAATGTTATCTAGATCATGTCCAGGTGTGGGAGTGGAGATGACTAACGACCAAAACCTATCACATTGTACTTCCTGCAGATGTAAAACGAGCTGTGGCCGCAGGCACTCGTTTTCTGTTAGTGAAAAGGAAAACTAATGACAATGCCGACTCCCTTTCTATACAAAATTAACAAATTAACACAAGGTGACAAACCTGCACGGTTTGAAATCTGCGTCCTTGCTGATTCTGTGCTAATGTTATTTATCCTGTTGGCACATTTAGTCACTGATTATCTATATAAACGTAAAAGGAAACATTCCAAACGTGTTCTCCATGTACGACTTTAGTAATTTACAGATCATTTAACAACCATTTTGAACGAAGTTGCTTTGTATCTACCTGGATTGAGTTTGTATGCCAATACTTCCGGTGTGTCACGCAGTGAATATGCTGCAGTCAATTCTGATTGGTGGTTATTGTTTACCATGAACTGCAACAAACAATAACCACCAATCAGAATTTAATGTAACAAATTTCACTGAGTGACACACCGGATGTGTAGCTTTTAAATTCAATCCATATAGACAAGATACGAAGCAACAGAGAAACTTCGCATACAAGTATTTCTTAAATGATCAGTCAAGTATAGGGGTGAAACGATACACCTGTGCCATGTATCAATACGATTCACAGCCTATGATACAATAAATTATCGATTCTCAGTTTAAAGAATAAAAAGGCAAACGACTAATAATTATTCATGACTGCTGAAGATTAAAGTAACTTGTACAGGGTAAGTATCATTTTGTATCGATTCTTCACCTCTTGTATCGATACGTGTATAGATATTGCAAAAGTATTGATGCATCAATATATCGATGCATCGTTTCACCTCTAGTAAAGTACTTAAATCATACATGGGGAACAAATTTGGAAAGTCTCCTTTACGCTGATATATATTATCAGTGGCTGAACATGCTGATGGCATAAAATAATTAGCATGTAATCCGCGAAAGGGGGGGGGGGGGTCCCACATTTTTAACCACATAACCTTGTGTTAATTTGCAAAAGGTGAGTGGGTGTTTTCAACATTTTTTCTTCTTCTTTTTTACTGACAAACATCAGTGCCTGCGACGGCCATCTCAGATAAATTCTCAGTTTAAAGAATAAAAAGGCAAATGACTAATAATTATTCATGACTGCTGAAGATTAAAATAACTTCTATAGGGTAAGTATAATTTTGTATTGATTCTTCACCTCTTGTATCGATATATGTATCAATATGGCAAAAGTATCAATGCATAGATATATCGATGAATCTTTTCACCCTACTTTTTACATCTGAAAATTTTTGATGAAAAAACATGACTTGACAGAAAATTTTATGCTTTTTAAAATGGTATTTAACTTTGAAATATTATTTGAAACACTTGTCCTGCAGAACCAGATTGACCATTATCACTGCATTCTTTCGTGCTGATACATTGCTGACTGAAAAAATTTCCAGTTCTACACAACTACCTGTATGACTGGGCTTCAATTTGAAAAGGGTTGAAGCAACTACTTTGTATTTTGAATGATCTTTTGACTAGGTATGCAGAATACAAGGATTTCCTCCAGATAGCAACTGCTCTGGACTCCAGAATCAAAAACCTCCCTTTTCCGGGTTTTCTGACTGATTATAATCAATTTGAAGTCAATAACCGCTTGACTATGGCTGCGTCCACTTCATATAAACAGAATCAGCCCATGAAAAGTTCACCAGGAACCCAAACAGGATTCAGCTACTGAGGTTCCAGCTCTTCATATTTTACCAGCCCTGTTAACAGAGGATATCAGCACAACTACATCTCACAAAAATAAAAAGAATAAGGGCAGATGGGGATGCATCTGACTCATCCCCATCAGCTAAAGTTGGCTCTGCTTCTGTTTCATCCATGTCTGCTGATGCCTGCATTGCTCTAACCAAAGAAAGTTGTTTCACCAAAGACAACTAATGCTGGTCTTGCTTCCATGTTGTTAAAGTGGAGAAAAATACTAAAACTCTTCTTGAAAAAAGTAACTGAAGAAATTGAGAGCTACAAGGATGAGGAATCCATTCCTCTTGCACAGAACCCATAGCAATGGTGGCGAGATCATCAACATCAGTTTCCTGCACTATCCAATTATGCAAGAGAGCAATATGTCCCTTCTGAAAAGGTCTTTAGTACTTCTGAAGATATTGTTTCAAGCCAAGGTGCAGCAATCAGTGCAGAAAATGTGGATGTACTATGTTTTATCAAGAAAAACATGACCAGACCTTAATGTCTCCTTTGTAGACTATATGAACTCTGGACTTTGATGGATTCAGTCAAGAGTGATAGAACGCAAAAACATGTTTTTTCTTGAAAAGCATTCATTTCCAGATCTTACGTTTCAAAACAGCTAGATAAACTGACTTGCTAGAGACCAGCTAAAATTTTGTCCAGTTGTACATGGACTTTCCTTATCTAGTCACATTATTGTTCTCTTTTTTTTTTTGGACAAATTTAGTTTTTACACTCACAAAGTTATACATGAAAACACAGGGTTTCCATTATTATTAATAGTTTTATTTCACTAGACACAAAAATATAGTTTCTACTCAGCTAAATTTGGTTCTTCTGTAATTTTATTTCTGCCGCCTGCCTGTTTAATTAATTAATCTCTCTGGTTGAAACAATTTGTAATCATCGATATTACTAATTTACTATATTATTTGTTTTTCTACTCAAAGTAAGACATTTGCCAATGTGATAATTTGTGATTACATGCATTTTTGCTTATTTTTGTCCCTTTTAATGATTGTATGGCATTATCCGAATCTTTTAATGATTTTAGTTTGCCGACCAAAAAATTTTTCTAATCATGCAAAATAATCCTGCAACTCTTTTGGAGTATTTTTTTTCCCTGCTGTTAGAAGATTTCACTCATGTCGACGTTTATTATTTTCTAAATCAGTGATGTGATTATTATATTTAATGGGTATTTTGGTGAAATAAAAAGCAAGATTTTATTACATGCAAGAAATTACTCATCATTTCAGTACATAATATGAAAAATTAACATTTGAAACATAAATGCTGTAAATGACCAATATGTATTGATGCGTATTGCAAAACAGGCATGCCATATTTTTCCTGGCAACACTCACCCCTATTAGGCTCATGCCCTCTAACATACATTTTGTGTGTGTGTGTGTGGTGGGGGGTCAAAATACAAAACTATCCAGTGAGACCTTAAGAATTCACATACAACAATAATAACAATAATAAACACTTTATTTTATGAAGGTATCTCAGTAACAACAGGCCCCCATGATATATGAAGTATAAAAGCACAAAGTGAATATGACATGTATTAACAGAGTAAATTGGAGTGCATGTATTTCAATATTTACAATAACTGCTTTTTAAGATAATTGTCATACAACTTTGTTGTGAACACATTTAGATTTGTTTCTGATCTAATGATTATTGGGAGTTCATTCCGTAACATAGCACCAGAGTAAGCAAATGATTTTTTAAAAAGTATTTGTTGTTGGAAATGGTGTTCTGCAATGATCATTTGTAATCAATGTCAGTTTAGGTCCTTGTTGTTATTCTGACTGTGCAGCAGTAGTCAAATAGAGGAAGAATGAATGCATTGTAAAAAAAATTCTGATAGTTAAGTGGTAGACAACTTTCTATCCTCTGTAAAAGATAAATTCTTGAGCTTACTAGACAACAAACATGTTTCACTTACTTGCACCAGTCTAGATTCTTATCAACATGAACTCCCAAAACTTTTTCTGTGTCAACATTTTCAATTAGGTTATCTTAAATACACAGCTCAAGACTGGGATTTCTGTTCACTAATAATCTTCGCCTAGTTCCAAGCAACACTGCCTTTGTTTTTAGGGTATTGATATATATGCTACTCAATGAGCACCAATATTCAACCTGATATAAATATTCAACCAATTGTTTCTTAAACATTTTAATAGAATCAGACTTATGCAAAGTATTATCATCAGCATATAGATCAGTTTTTGAATGTTGTACATACAGAAGCCAAGTCATTTATAAACAATATGAATAATTCAAGCCCTAAAACAGATCCCTGTGGAACTCCTTTGTTGATGGACATCAGCTATGGTTTAATGTTAGCAATAACAACTTGTTTGGCATCTGTCAAATAGGTACGATTTGAACCATGAGTAGCAAATGAGATCATTTGTACTTTTCAAGTTTCCATGCAAGTACATTATGTTCAACTAAACAAAAAACCTTAAAATCATATAGTTCCAACCAATTCTTTATTGTCCATAGCAAGTAATCATTCATCAGTGAGTTTTCTAAATGCAGACTGACAGGAATGGTTACATCTAATTCCAGACCGAGATGGGTGAATTAAATAGTACTTTCAAAGGTAACCATAGAGATGTTTGGAAACACGTCTTTAAAACACTTTGGATATGGTTGGCTGAATAGATGCTGGTCTATAATTACCTGGATTTGCTTTTGAACCCTTTTTATAAACATGTATAACCTTGGCAACCTTCAGTTGAGATGGATCAATTCCCTTAGTAATGCTTTAATTATGTAGGTAAGATATGGAGCAATAATATCAGCGCATATATTTAAGATGAATGGACCTATCAGATCCACTCCAGTTGATTTCTTACAATTTAACCTTTTCCAGTTCACTTACCATATCTACACATGACATAAATGTGTAGATGTAGTAAGTGTGACAAGGGGAAAAAAGTCTCAGTTCCAAAACTTTGGGCAATTTAGAATAAAATGCCACACTAAACAGTTTAAAATTCTACATGGTTTCTTTGCTATAAATTATTGCATACTCGAATGATTTAGAAGTTAATATATGGAGCAATGGCTGAGACACCTTCACACTTCACCTTGTACTTCCTCCACTTAAACCTAAAATTACATTTCTTGCCTGTCAGTTTCATCAAGTTCATAGTTTATAAACCATGGAGTATTGGTGCCTGGTGCTATTAATTACAGTGTAAGGCAAGTAGCAAAATTCTTTGAACTATCTCGAAATGAAGTGAATAAAACCTGTAAAAGGAGACAAGTTATTTCTAAGTAACTGTGCACGCTGAAGTGTTTAAACAGAGAACATGAAGCACAGCATACATACACAGATCAGCAATCATTCACTGGATTCAAGAACACGACAGGACAATCATCATACCTTACTGTCCAAGGCTCAAATAAAGTTGATGTGTATACATCTTAGCCTGTAAAAGCTCCAGACCAACTGGTGTGGCTGACTCCTCTGGAAAATCTACGATGTTCTTGCAGCCAGAAGTATCACTCGACAGCTGTGCTGTCCAAGATCTTAAGGTCTAAAAAACAAAACAAAAAGAACTTCAAGAAAAAGGCAGTCCGATACTAGAATACTAAAAATGTTACTATTAATTAAAGAAAAATGCCAGATTTGTTTGCGGCTTTCCAAGTCCATGTGCGACGTTCAAATATCATGTAGTATCATTCAGAAATAAATAATGGAAACATGTCGTCTTTTTTAAATGGACATATTAGGATGGCACAATCAGATGATGCACTGCAAGTTGTATTCGTTTCCCTGTGAAATGTATACGAATCATTCTGTACCCTGCAAAAGTGCTGGGTCTGAACCAAATGTATACGTGTCCTATTTGACCGTTTTCTTAAATGCCATGAAATTGCTGCTTTTCAGTAAGTGTTATTTTGGTGGTGTATATATGGGCCATTATAACTAGGGGTGAAACGATTCATCAGTATATCGATGCATCAATACTTTTGCCATATCGAGACATGTATCGATACAAGATGTGAAGAATCTATACAAAACGATACTTACCCTATATAAGCTACTTTAATCTTCAGCAGTCATGAATTATTAGTTCTTTGCCTTTTTATTCTTTAAACTGAGAATCGATAATGTATCGTATCGTAGGCTGTGTATCGTGAATCGTATCGATACATGGCACAGGTGTATCGTTTCACCCCTAATTATAACTTACAATTCTATCAATAGGATGACATGAAAGCATGTAAATATTGTAACCTGTGAAGAAATGAATATCAGAGCATCAAATAAATATATCATAAAATTAGGAAAATATAGAAAGTATGTACTGTAATTATTGAGAAACTGAATAACCAAGTACAATACAACAAATAAACCACCTTGTATGAAATTTCAAAGGTTTAAGTAGTTCAATAGTAGAATGGGTGAGAAGTGAAACAACTTAACTCTAACAGTGTTGAGTTGGCTCCCTTGTTCTACCATGATTTATTATTATAAAATCAAAAGGAAGTATGTGTTTATAATACCTTAACCCTTTTCATACTGAAGCCCACTCAGACAGGCAGTTGTGTAGAGCTGGAAATTTGTTCAGTCAGTGGTGTAGCAGCATGAGAGAATGCAGTGACATTGGTCAATCTGGCTTTACAGGACAATTTTTTTCAATTATTTTTTAATGTATACCATTTTAAAAAGCATACAATTTTCCTTAAGGTCACATATTTTTTCACTGAATATTTTCAGACATAAAATTTCAATTGAAAGTAAATTTGTGTAAGCAAAAAACATGCTTTACATTTTTTTTATATAACTTACTTTGAACGCAATTTTCCTATCTGCAATATTCATTTTACCTTCTATATGTAAGTGCATGAAATGGGAGGACTTTTACTCCATTTAAGAAGGTGACAAAATTTTTAAAAAATCCATAAAGAATGTCAAAAGTTATTACAATTTTATTAAATTTACTTGCATAAGAATTGGAGAGCAAACAGAATAATTCTTGCTGGGAAGTCGACAAAGCTTTTCATTTTGGTTCAGTGTTTTTATTCCACAATAAATTCTAATGTAATAATATCAGAGTTATGTTGGGTTTATTTTTATCCATTTTCAGGAATGCAGTAAAAAAAAAAATTCATAATATTATGCACACACCCAACATCGGTATATGTGTGAACTTAAGAGAAATGAAGTACTCAAAATGTCCAGTTAGCTTGAAAAGCATCCACGTCTTCATCATCGTCAATATCCGAGTCAAAAATACCAATTAACTATTTATCACCTGCTCAGTTCATTTGATGCAAACAAGATCACGATCCCCAATGCCTAAAAAAAAAATTTCCCCCACAAAATTTTCTACATTTTCATCAAAATCTGCATCCATATCACGACTGCTTCAGTAGTCAGTCATTTTGAATAACATGCATTAAAATTCAGTTTTGAAATAAAAATTTCTACTAAATAATTATCATCATCTCTGTTCATTTCAAAGTCAAGCTCATGATCTGCACTGCTTAAAACATCAATTTTCCACATAAAATTGTCTATATTTTCATCAAAATCGGCATCCACAGCCCTGCCGTAACTTGATGTTTCAGCGCTGTCTGCCATGTTTATCTCCACACATTAAAACTTGTTTGAAATCAAATTTTCAAATAACCAGTTATCATCAGATCCATTCATCTTGAAGAAGTAAAGATAACGATCCCCACTGCCTAGAATGTCAATTTTCCACACGAAATGGTTTTTATTTTCAACTAATTCAGCAAGCACATAACTCATTGCTTCCCTCTTCACCTATGAACAGCATCAAAAGTGTAAAGAAAAACTGTATAAAGCAAGACATGCTTCAGATGCTAATGAACATCAACACTGCTAATCCAACAAGTAAGGAGGATATCAATCTAGCAAATGGACAATGGTTGACGTCAGGACCTGGAGGAAACCATTGCTTTACTATTTTGAGATCTGAATACACACACAAGTTAATTTAATATTTTTATTTTTTAGTAAAAAATAGGGCCTGTTTTGGACACGTGGAATTTTAGTCAAGGCTTGTGGGATTTCCATCCCAACTTGTGATCTTTTTAGTCGCCAGGCCTGTGTCTGGAAAAAAAACTTCTCTAAGCACTGCAAGCTGCTTATCATGAACACTGTGCTGCTACATCACCTAAAAATAACATGGATTTAACATTTCACTTGCTGCTGACAACTGAATTTTTCCAAATTACAAAAAGCTGCTCGGACAGAGCAAGGTATGGTTTGAATTTTATAATGTACGAAGGGATTAAATAATTCTCAGCAAGACTGCAATTGTGCCAGGTAAATACTTTCAAAAATTCGGAATGGATCTGAAGCTGACTAATACATTTCTTAGCTCGACTCTGTTCAACTGACCTGTCCATATACATACAGGAAACAAATCGTATGATGCTTTTCTTATGTTTTTCCCTAAATCTATCTTGAACATCTGAGTTTCTTTTCTGACAGCAAAGGAAAATGTTGCTCCATTTGCCAATCTACCTTTTACTACTATTGTACACAAAAGGGGTTAACTCTTAAAGTTCATTTACAAGCAATGGTGAAATGTACTCCTTTTTCCTACAATCGATGTGAAAAAGTATAAATTTACTCATTTCCACAGACTGGTTTTCACCGATCATGGAAAGAAAGTAACTGGAAGAAAAAAAAGGTCACAAGAAAAAGTCACTGAAAAAAAGCCACAATTGTTACCTATACCAAGTTTTCTTTAATATAACTTAAGTTAAATCGAATTTGTTCTTATAATTTAGCAGCATTATTATTAAACAGTTATTCTGCAACTATAAAAGTTTTGAACAAACTTGCATTATTATTAACCAACGTGCTTAAATTTATATGTTAAATATTAATAAAACAAAATGTGCCAAGGGATGGACAAATCCACTTTCCCAATGTCCAGGACAAGCTCACATCCAGCTCAGGCAAGTTCATATTTCCACACAGCAGGGGGCAGGGGAGCCAACCCTAAGACAGCTGACAAGTGTTTCCATGGTATTGGTTATCATCAGTAATGATTGTGACAACAAAACTGACATTGACATTTGATGTGACAACATTTATACCATTGCTTTTTTCTGGAGTGTGGTGCTTTACGGCACAGCAACAAAAGTAGGTTATTTGGTGCCGAGGCAACTGGAGTAAAGTGCCTTGCCCAAAGACACACCATGGTAGCTGACCAGACTGTCTGATGGTTGGATTCGAACCTGCATACTTTTGGTCGCGCGTCTGGCACACTAACCACTGAGCCGCTGCGGCTTCTGTAGACCGTTGCATTTTGTATGAAATGTACAAGTTATCTTAAGCCGATACATCCAAAAAGAAGTTTCAGTATACTTTTTCATTTTTATCCCACTCCATCAGTAATCAATGAGTGAGGCATTGGTTACGGTGAATTTTCATTTTCAATTACCAAATCCGTCAAAGTGCTGGGCTTTCCAAAGTGACCTCTAATGGGAGGCACTCTTAAAAGATCATCATATTACTGTGGCAATTGAGAAATACAGTGACTGTTGGTAGTATGGTATCAAAGTAAACAAAAAAAATCAATAAATGGTACGTAAAGGCATTTAATAAAAAAAATTAAAATTCATAAATTTAATTAAGATCTTTGTATGCCAGAATTGTAGTTGACCCATTGAATTATTTATTTCTGATATTCTTAATTATATTACATGACATATTTGTAGTTAACCCCAACCCCCATAAACTTAAATTATATGCCCCAGATAATCTGAAGAGATGACTGTGTTCATTATCAAGCCTGAAAGCTATAGATTTAAGAATCCCCCACAAGTGAGATAAAAAAAATTTAGTAACTAGCTTTAGTCATGTGGCCAATTCTGCATGTATTGTTTAAATTGTGAAACAGACAATTTGTTGATATTTTGCTCAGTATTATTTTATGAATCAAAAGTACAAAAAAGGGATTGGAACTGGATATGGTGTGAATGGAATTTGACTTGTATAAATGGAAACATGCAAGGAAAATCTAAAAAAAATTTAAAAAACCATAAATAGAGTACTTCCTTCAATTGTTAATCTTCATGTCCATGTCAACTTCTTCAGGATATGTTTACATACAGGTAATTCAGATGTGACGCATGATGACAGCAGTACTTGGAAATGTTCATATGCCAAAGTAATATCTCGTCCCAACCCGTTTTGACACAGTGTCATTAAATCAGTTTTTGAAAGCAGCTCTCAATGACGTCATAAGTACAACATTTGTTTACACTGATCAACATTGTCTGTCATAAACAGACAATGTTTTTTTCCCAAAATCACATCATTATCGGTTATAAATTGAACCAAGGATACATACCATTAAAAAACTCCATTTCGCTAATTCTCTTTTTTCTAATCAACAAGTCTTCATAAAAATCCTTACCAACTATTCTGACAAGGCAAATCAACTTCCTGCCATAACATTATAGCATGTCAGCTACTGAACACGTGATGGAAATGTTACTCGCAGTGGATAATTGCATCAGTAACACCATTTAGAACTGTACTTCGTTGTAAAGTTTAATGTGTAGCAGTCATTACCGATTTTGAGGTGGTTATTTGGTACTATAATTTGTGCATATTTACAAGAAACACGTGTACAATACATTTCATAAGTCAGCATCGTCTACATTTTTTCTTATTTATATCAAGGTATTAAGATTTTCTATCTGATGACAAGCAATTTTACTTTCACAGTAAATTGTCTTTTGTCCCCAATTATTTGCACTTCTAGCAAGACTGTTTTAAAGTATGAAAACAGTACATTCAAAGACTGATGTTCTGCATATCCAGTCATTTAAAAAAAAAAAAAAAAGTCATAAGCTAAATCTAATATTTTTTACTTACAAATAAACAATTTTATTATAATACCATCATGATTTGACCCAATTTGATTCATTTACCTCTGGAGACAAAACGTCTCCCAAAACCAAATTTATAATATAAAATAAACTTTAGGAATGCTAAATTAAAGTTTCTTTATGTAATTTTTGATATAAACTTGTATTTTCTATATGCTACTGATGTTGCTTTGCAGTATATTTTTTTTACTGGAGTACATGTACAACAGTGTAACAGACAGAAGTAGACTTCTGTGAAGTGCATCAAAATAAGTGATGTAATACACAAACTTTCTGAAAAGGGGTGACCTGGTTGAAAGTATGCCAAGAAGAGTATTTGGGAATATATCAGTCATTTGTTATGTATACTTTGATAAAATAACTAATGTTGCAAAAGTAACGAGAGGTATAACTATGAAAGGAGCATATTTCTGAAATGTTTAAAGTGCTTAAGTGCATCAAAACCGACGAGTCCAGGATATAACGAGTTATTTACATTTTACATGCCTATACATGAAATAATAAAATTATATTATTTAAAGTCATGTACAGTTTTATACATCTCATCAAAACTTGACTGACTTTTTTTCACCATGATTTTCTCCCACTACCTCATTAGTAAAAGTGCAACTTTTTATCCCTGACATTATTCTGCTCATTTTCCATTTCCCGTTTTCACACGAGTGTTTTCCCGTTATTTTTTACACTAATTAATCAGAACAACCACATCAAGACAAGACACACTTACAATATGATATATACATATACATGTGAACAACTGAATAATGTAAGGTTACTAAATGAATGAAAGATAATGGTACACAACATCGATAAATTACCATTCACAAAAGAACACAACTCGACCTCTGCGCGACTTCAGGGGCATTTATCTTAGAACTCGTACACGAGACGAGTGATACAAGAAAATAAAGACTTAGCCATTGTCTCGTTATAAATATCGACTTTTCAGCAGTGTGTGAAAAGTTTGAAAACTTGCTTCGAGTTTTCACCTCACATGTGCTCCCATTTTGTTACCCATGCCGTGTCCTACTTTTTACAATGCCTCAATCCCCATATGACATAAGAAAGTTACTTTCATGTCAGTCAGTCCACCGTACTGTAATAAACAGAATATAGATATAAATTCGAACATAAATCATACATTTTCTTTACATGTACGCTTGATACCCTTCAAGTATACCTTTATAAAAACTTTCCCGCGAACTTTCTCAACTTCTCCATGGCGGCCTTGACATGTGCAGACCAATCCCAGAATTCCTTTATTTTACACCTGAACGGAACATCCTCTGTCACTGTAGGGAAATATGCCGCGAAAAGAAAAATCTAAGCGAACACTTGTGCACTATTTGTGGTGGTGATGGTAGCGAATAGTAAGAGTCAGTGTATATGTGTTGGTCATCATATATTATGCCCTGCACAACTAATTAAACTACAGATGTTTTTTTCTTTTTCCACGTAAGTTATGTATGTGTTAGTTTTAGGCGAGCTTCAATGGAATAGCGAGACATAATACACAATAGTCTGACAAGTCGGTCGTCAAAACAATTATGACGTTAAGTCATAGCTGCTTTTATGGACGATTTTTTTGTACTAAGCGCACAGTAGTAACTTTTCTTACGGCGAAGACATCAACCATTTCGTTCAGGTTTTGGTTTTAAAAAAAAGAAAATTATTTGCATATCGGATTATTTATATTTTCTAATATTCAATGTATTATATTTGTGCTTGGAATAATTCATTATGAAACAAAGACAATCATTATGAGACAAGTACACCCCCTGATCGAGTTGACAAGGCCACGGCCTTATAAGATTTATATTATTGTTTTGGTTATTGTTTTTCATTTACTTATATTTCCTAAGTTTAAAACAACAAATTTCTACTATTTATGTCGTCTGTTTGAGGTTCAATTTTTTTTGTGGTAACTGCCAAGTACTGGCACTACTTTCATTTCCTACGATCCAAATAAAATTTCCATGAGTCTTACTTATTTTTTTAATCTTATTTTGAAGCCAGAATTATTCCGCAACCATTTTGATTAAATTCAGCTTGTAAACTAGCTACAATTCTTTACAAAAAACATTATTTAAAAAATAGCCGAAATTCGGACTTTTTCCCTTTCCATGTATTGACCAATGAATTTTGCTACATTAATTCGGAAATTTAAATGTCTTAATTTGCCTTTCCCTGTACGAAAGTTGAGAAAATCTGACCGGCTAAACCGTTTTCTCAAACATTTGATAACTATTTTTTATTTTGAAATAAGTGCATTCACTCCCAGTGATAGTTTCGCATTCAAACCCCAGTGGTAAGCATAGAGAACTCGATACCCGTTGCATCTGGTACATACTGAATGTTACAATAAAACTTTTTCATGCTGACCTAAGCATTTGTGGATTCTACATGAAAATGCATATGATCCCATAGGTCAAATGCATATGATCCCATAGGTCAAATGCATATGATCCCATAGGTCAAATGCATATGATCCCATAGGTCAAATGTCGGATTAGAACCTCAAGAAATGGAACCTAAACCCCTAAATGGAGTCTGTTCATGCTTTGCACAAATCATTATGAGGCAAAGACAATTCATTCTGCAACACATACACTCACCCCATATGAAGATTTGCACTAAGGTTTTGGTTAAAGTTTTTCATTTGTTTTTTTTTTTTTTTTTTTTTTCCTAAATCCCTGGATGAATTTTGTTCGTACCTAGGATGTTTGATCAAGAAGCAAAGAAAGTGCATCCGGCAACACACTCGCTCAATCCTTTGACCTTTAATTTTTTTTTTTTTTTTTTTCAGCTACTCCCATGAAAATTGGTTGTAATATTTTGAGTTCATACTATACATTTAATGAATAATCAGGCCTGTTTAAAAATGGTGACGTAACGGCCACTTAAATTCGTATATGATAGAAAGTAACTGTCAGCTATGAGACGAACATCAGATCCCAATGTGGACAAGCACTCAGTGTGCCCGTGATTACGTAATACCGTCCACATTTGCCAGCTATGGTATTGGTCGTCGATGCGTAGGTATTGGCAAATGTTAGAGTTTAAGTGACATATGGCGATAGGTTATCTCATTATGCGACACACTCGCTAAATCGTTTGACCTTGGGGGGTTAAGTTCACAAGGTTAACAGTGATACTTGAAGTGTTGGCTCGACATACCTTCTTGCTTAGTAGTAGTAGTAGTAGTAGTAGTGGTGGTGGTGGTATCTACGTAAGTACAGTATTCATTTGAAGTAGATACGCAGCTAAACCTTTTGTGTACTGCAAGTCAGAATATGAGAGTTAAAAATCTTTAAAAGTATATCGAATTAATATTTGATATTTTTAGTCAAGTTGTTTTGATTCTTGCCGTTTGCAATAAGTGTACTAGTTCCGTTCTATAATGTCCAATTTGTGTTGGGCATGCAGAATTTATTATGCTTGATGTTAAGAAAAAGTGTAACAGAGTTATCATTCGACTGTTTTGAAATGACTATAACGTATTTATAATTTCAAAGTGTGATAGATTTTTTCAAATAATTCTTAAATTTCTCTCTTTTTATGTGCTCCCGTCTTTCTTCAAAATCTGGCTTCTAATTTAGAAAGCTGAACAATAACCAGAGGCGACAAGAGTTTGTTCAACATCTATCTGGTGATAGCCAAGCATTAACTTGATATTTCTCGATATTTGATTGTTTAAAAAAAATGCAAAAGAAGAGACTTTATTTGTGATTGCCATTGAAAAATAATGCAGGAGTGGCTGTTCCCATGATCCCTTGTTCTCCGAACTGGTGACCTCTTCTTAAGAATCTATTTTAATCATTATGTTTTTAAACGTTGCTTGTTATTTTAATCATTATGTTTTTAAATGTTGCTTGTTATTTTAATCATTATGTTTTTAAATGTTGCTTGTTCACAAAAGTGTAAAAAGAGTATATGTCGCAATGGAAAATTTTGTTTATGCCGTGTCGTTTTATTTTGTCGGTTTCACGCATACAATTTGCTGCTGTATCGACTCATAAAACTGACTAACGGTTTCGAAACACCTGATCAATGCAACGCTTTAGTAAATATTAAGTTGCGTCTGTAACGAAAGTTTATTTGTTTCGCAAAGGCGAAACCCAAACGTATGAAACAAACAAAGAAATTCACATCGCGAGAGAGAGAGAGAGAGAGAGAGAGAGAGAGAGAGAGAGAGAGAGAGAGAGAGATTTGCTTTATTGTCGCATTCTAGCAATGCTAATCACACGATAGTCTAGTAGTATATATTTAGGAGACACGGGACTATAATGGTATTTAATACAACTATACGTCTTAGCCCACGCACAATAAATAAACATATACATAAATACATCAATAAATTCCAATTCCATTACTTTCTAAATGTACTCTACTCTAATAGTAACTAGACTATTCAGACGCGGGATTGTTATTGCATAATTAAAATTACTTGACCAGCCAGACCATGAAGACAATTAACGCAGGGAATCATCGAAGAGAACACAAATTTTTTAAATTTTTGTTTACACACCATAAATAATAACATAAAGCTACATCGAACTGAATTCAACAAAATTTAATTCAACAATTATCTGAGAAGTGATATAAATATTTAATTTATGAATACGGAAGCAACAATGTCAGTGTCTATAGATAATGGCTTTTTGTTTACCAGTTTGGATGCGATAAAAGTGTACTCAAAGCTTGTTATCTTGAAGAATAATATTCATGAGACTAAGGGTGTTAATTTCTTGATTTCAAATAAAAAATATATAATCCGATGTTTCTGAAACAAAATGGATTTACATATTACATTTAATGATAATAACATTAGAACTTTAATGGTGGTATTTTCAGATGAAATTATCTTATGATAGGGTTAATTCTATGACAAATAAGGACTAGTTAATTCTATGACAAATAAGGACTAGTTAATTCTATGACAAATAAAGACTAGGTAACAAACTGGATATGCTTGTTTCTTCAAGATAGTAACTACCTGACAGATGAAGGAATTGCAAGATTGAACTAAAGCATCAGATATTATAAAATCGGCATCCAATGTGCACAAGTTGAAAACAGAATAACTGTTACACAGTCTGTTTCAACTTTTCAAGACACAGAAAAGTTATCTATTGATTTCAGGTCAACTAGGCTTCGACTCAGATGAAAACCTTATATTAAGATTTCAACAATACATATCAGCTTCAAGAGTAAAATTGGACTCCCCCGCTTGTAGCGATGATATCTGTTTTATTAGTAAGTGACATGGTTATGAACTAAGTGACATGGTTATGAAAAAGGAAACTATCGTTGAGTGCAACAACAAGTTGAAGCAATTCAAAGACTGGTTTACATTCGTATAACACCTTACTCTCAATACCGAGGTAATAAAGAACATTATTCCAGAGGTTGATAAACAGTTTGTGGCAATACGACAAGAAATTGATGACAACATAGACAACATACAAAGGGAGTAAACATTATATAGAAAAGATTTTTGTTTGTTTGTTTTGTTGGGTTTAACGCCATTTTTCGGCATATGATTGGCTATATATGGCGGTCAGAATAGTTGGTGGAGGAAGAACCCGGTCTACTGACTTACGTACGTAGACTCAGACTCACGTGCATAGAGGTGAGATGCCTTAGACCACTTGGCCACCCAGGGCCACATAGAGATGAGATGCCTTAGACCACTTGGCCACCCAGGGCCACATAGAGAGAATAAGCACTATGATGATAATAGCTCTAATGTCAGATCTGCTGATTCAATTCGATGCTCTGATGTTAAAATGACATATGACAATTTAGAAACCTAAAAAAAATATGTATCATAAAACAAGAAACAAATCATCTTATGGATTGATAATAATGGTTTCAGAAGGTGCTATAGCTTAATATTTGAAATAGTGTATGAACTTTTAATTTTGTTCGTTGCTTTGTTTACACCGTATGATAAAAAATGCAAAATAACAAACCCACTAATGCCAAAATATGTAAAATAGCATTTTCAGATAGGAAAGAAACAATCTGACAAACACATTTAAACAACCAACTTATCAAACTACAATCAGAACCTCTATGGATCACGACAGGCATTAAAAAGGTCAATATGCAAACGTAGGAGACTCTATCGAAAAGCCAAGTAATCTGACCTACCCTCTCATTGGACTAAATTTCGTTCCTTGCGAAACAAAACAAGCTCTATGATTTGAGAAGCCAAACAGCTACATACTGACAAATTAGCACAAACCCTGAACTCTAGCACTACATCTTCAAATTAGCACAAGCCCTGAAATCTAGCACTACATCTTCAAATTAGCACAAACCCTGAACTCTAGCACTACATCTTCGAATTAGCACAAACCCTGAAATCTCGCACTACATCTTCAAATTAGCACAAACCCTGAAATCTAGCACTACATCTTCAAATTAGCACAAACCCTGAAATCTAGCACTACATCTTCCAAAGACTGATGGTCACCCCATAAGGTATTCATCAGCCTTCACAGTACACATTCTATTCCTCACAGTACACATTCTATTCCTCACAGTACACATTCTATTCCTCACAGTTCACATTCCAATCCTTACGTTCAACACAACAGTACGATAATCACCGAAGTTGACAAAGGTGAAGCATTTAACGATTTTATTTTTAAAAGAGCAAACTGTACTAGATGAAACAAATGTTAACCTTCTTGATATATTTTTATATTCGGATGTAAGTTTTAGTTCTGTAAAACTAAAGCCTGACGATGGACAAAATGTTCCCAAAAACCTTTCTCTTGATAAGGCTTCTGGTCCCGGTGGTCTCTATTTCTGGTCCCGGTGGTCTAATTTTCTGGTCCCGGTGGTCTAAATAACTGTATTTTACGTGAACTGACTAATGAATGCTCACATCCACTTTGCTCACTTTTTAACAAATCTCTTAGAGAAGCCACCTTTCCAGACAATCGGAAAGAAACAAACATTTGTCCAATTTTAAAGAAAGGTGACCCTTCCATTGTATCTAATTACAGACCAATATCTCTTCTCAACACTGTTGGGAAAGTTTTTGAAAGACTGGTTTTTAAACATGTATTTAATTGCTTCCGTGGAAATAACATTTGTACACCTTTCCAGTCTGGCTTTATTCCGGGTGATTCCACAGTTAATTAATTAGCATACCTCTTTGATATGTTTTGCAAAGCGGTAGATTCCGGTAAGGAAATTAGGGTTGTCTTTTGCGACATAAGTAAAGCTTTTGATTGCGTGTGGCAGAAATGATTCCTCCATAAATTGAAAACTACTGGCATCACAGGAGGTCGTTTAGAATGGTTTTCTAGCTATCTTAAAAACAGAAGACAAAGAGTGATACTTCCGGGCGTGTTTTCAGAGTGGAGGCGTATTAGAGCTGATGTGCCCCATGATCTGTTTTAGGCCCCTAATTTGTTTTATATACATAAATGGTAGCGTACATGCTATACACTCCAATGTACGTGCATTTGCAGATGATACAAGTCTCTTTCTAATCGCGTTCAATCCCGTCCTAACCGCTTCTAACCTCAACTCTGACTTAGAAAAAATCTCTCAATTGGCTTGTATCTTGTAACCCTTCTAAAACTGAATCCCTGACAATTTCTACAAAATTAATACACCCTTCCATTCACGACTATATATGCTCGACCATAGAATTGAGAAAGTTGACTCGCACAAACATTTTTGAGTATTTCTCTCGAACGACTGCTCATGACACAAACAAATAGACTATATAAACGAAATCCAATGTTATGCGCAGATTCAAATTTTAACTTGACAGAAAATCTTTAGAAATTATATATACGTTCTTTACACGACCTATTCTTGAATATGACAGAAAATCTTTAGAAATTATATATACGTCCTTTACACGACCTATTCTTGAATATGACAGAAAATCTTTAGAAATTATATATACGTCCTTTACACGACCTATTCTTGAATATGACAGAAAATCTTTAGAAAGTATATATACGTACTTTACACGACCCATTCTTGAATATGGTAATGTGGTTTGGGACAATTGCTCACCAGTTGAGAAAAGTGTACTCGAAAAATTAAAAACGTAGGCAGCCAGAATCGCGACTGGTGCAACAAAATGAGTATCTTTTGAAGCTTTACATCGAGAAATATAGGACGGGAATATCTTGAATATAGACCAAAAAACACACAAAAAAAATACACATTAATACAAAATGACAACTGGTTCAAGCCCTCCCTATCTCAAATTTCTGATTCCATCAACAGTTGGTGATATTACTCACTATAACTTACGTAATGTAAACCATTTCTATTCAGTACAAGTTAGAACAAGTTTCAACTCATTTCTTCCTTCGGCTATTCGAGAACGGAATGCATTATCTATCGAGACTCGTCAAGACGACTCCATGAACAAAAGCGCATTAAATAATCGCGAAAGTTACGTTGCCAGACAATTTTATAGGGGTAGAAGGAAATGCCAAATTATACATGCTCGATTTAGCTCAAAATTGCAGTTCACTTAATCAACATCTATTTACAAAGAGTATAATTGGATCACCTCTTTGTAGATGTGGAGTTGAAGAACGTACACAACACTTCTTTTTTCTTGTGTTTATTACTAGAACAACATATTGAACTGTTTTAATACCTCACACCATATGGTAATTTGACTTTATATACCTTATTTTATCGTGATACAGCGCTTCCATGTGAAGTAAACATTCGTATTTTCGATGCCGTTCATAAATTTATTGAAAATTAAAAAATTAAAAGAAATTACTTATGCGCACCTATTACTAACACGCATGCACTTTTACGGGTCATGAAGTGCTGTAAATAGCAATTTCCTTTTTTCCAAATGACTGGATATTGGTAATGCAAAGACTAGCTCTACAAGGAAGTACTGATCCATTTTAATCTCGCTTTTTTTCTTCCTTTTCTTTGTCCCCCCCCCCCCTCTTTCCTCCTTATTTCTGAACTTTATACACAATGTCCTACACATCTTAATGAACAGTCTCTCCTTTTATCTTCTTTCTTTTCATTATCCCCGTCTTTTACCAACTCCTTCATTGTTCCTTCTTTGTGCCTTATATACCTTGGCTAAATGCTAATGTTTTAAGTGACTGTACACTTTGACTATTCAGCAATTTGAAATTTTTGTCATTAAAACTCAACATCATCCGCCATATTTTCACATGTATTTACACTTTTTTTTATCGTCAAATGAGAAAAACATTACAAGCCATTGGCTTTCGTCCTAATCCTTTTCCTTATATGTTGTACATCTTGTATTCTCCAACTACAAATTTATGAAATAAAATACTTTTCAACTAAACTACCAATAACACCGTGTGAAGCTGATGCTGCTATCTTCGCTAACTCAGACATATAAATGGCAATAGTGATTAGGGCCATTTTAATTTTGTCAACCAACTAGTCATATTGCCCTCCTGTTGGAGCACTACATCATTGTTTCCTCTTTTAACCCTACTAAACCTTTTCAACATTTGCAATAGACAGAGCAGCAGTTGATATTGTCATAATTAGTGCAGTGACTGTAACAACTATTGTAACACCCTTTTCTTGAAACAGTCGTTTTAACCTTTTACACCATGGTAACTTTCTTCGAACTTTTAAATTGAGTTTTTCAATATTTTCTCAAAAAATTTCTCTCCAACTGTGTTAGATGCAAAACCAAATGTGTCCTTATTTCTTTCAACACTCTACAACTGTTTTTGCAATGCATCTTTTTTGTTTGGGCCTCTTTCTCAGCTAATCTCGTTTTTTAATTCTTCAACCTGTTTTTCATAAATTACAACATCCAATTTTATAGCTTCTATTTCTGATTGGACAACTTCTACATTATTTACATAATCCCAAATTCTCTTTCCTCTTGTATAGCGAATAATCTTCTATGCAGGTGGAGCTGTCCACTTTGAATTCTTTTGTGGTAATCATCTATAGTTTCTGCTTCTCATGCGTGTTGAATAACAGTAGGGTCTAACGGACACTTAGGTTGCATCTCCTCAACAGGACATGTCCATTTGTTGCCTGTTTTGTTTAACCTAATTTGACTAACAACTCTTTTTCAGTCTTTCCTGCTATAGTGCCTTTCATGGAAATTTCAACTGTCTTGCCGCGAGGTTTTACATAATATAGCGTTTTATTTGTTTATGTATGTATGTATGTATGTATGTATGTATGTATGTATGTATGTATGTATGTATGTATGTATGTATGTATGTATGTATGTATGTATGTATGTATGTATGTATGTATGTATTTATTTATTTATTTATTCTAAAGTTATTTCTTTCCACTTGTTATTGTGATTCATCCATGTCAAGTCCTTTCATATTCTACTCAAAATAACTTCCTACTTCAAAAGTTTCAATTAGGTCAAATTTGTCTCAAGTTCCAATTCAGTGAAAGAGAAAACAAAATGTCGGTCTCGTTCGTCTCGATTCAACTGAGAAACTGCCATTATCTGGCACGTAGACTCAGCGTGGTTCATAATTTACTCTAAGCAAATTCATCTGACTTAAAATATTATATTTAAGGTCCAAAATAAGGAAAAAAAGAAAAATGCTTAAAATCTACCTGTTGCTCGGGTTTCGGGCACCTATAAGTTTTCGATAGGCTAAACTGGAACATATATCTATACCGTATTTTCACGCATATACCCCACCCACTCATTAACCCCGAAGAAACTCACTAAACGTGTAAAAAATATTTAGTATACCCCGCCCATGTTTATACCCCGCACAAACCCTAACATAATCTCACATGAACCGAGCACGTGCAATCCGGCGTTGTCGTCCACTGCAACAAAAATGGATGGATGAATACCGATGTGATGAAGATCTGGATAGCTAAATGCTACAGAAGGCGTCCATGTTTTTTTTTTTTTTTTTTTCTTCACCAAAGTCGCTATAGGTTTTTGATGCCATGGCTGCACACAAAGAGCCAATGTTGCAAGCAACGGTTGATGCTGCTGGCGGCCATATTGCTGAATGGGATGAAAGGATGACGAGTGGCGAGCACACTTTCACGCCATCAATTCCTTTTGTTTTGTATTTTAATTGGTGTTACCTTTAATTATGTAAAAAAAAAAAAAAAAAAAAAAAAAAACAGCGCTATCAAAGATCTCGCATTGATCCATTTCCTTTAAAGACGATTGCAATTCGTTCGTAATTCGATAGATGTCGCTAAAATTAACTTCCTGTCATACATTTTTTCGTGCTAGTCTTACTTCTGTTGTCGTTCTGTTTAACATAAACAGACTTGTAAAAAATCATTATCACACAATGATTAAAATTATATCTGTATAAATTAAAAAATAGGCTGATGACTACCGGCTGTGTGAAAAAGAACTAATATAGCATTCCCACTGAGATAACCCTCAGGGGTGTGTGTGGGGTATGTAAAATCCTGTATAACCCGTGAGATATATGGTGTGTATATATATATATATATATATATATATATGTGTGTGTGTGTGTGTGTGTGTGTGTGTGTGTGTGTGTGTGTGTGTGCGCGTGTGTGTGTGTTTTCTTCACAATTTCAGTATGAGAAATGAAAATATTCTGAGTTGATATAAGATATATCTGGGATTTATAGATAGGTCTAGTACATTTTTCAAACTTTCTGGTAATGAAAGGGATGTTACTACGGTAAACGCAACAATAACTATAGCACACAAACTCGCTGCAAATTGCGTAAATATATGTTGGAAAAATCAAGCTGATATTGAATATCAGCACTTATTCTCATGAACGAGTTATGACTTGTATCAACTTTTATCAGATTAATATGTCACTTCCCTAATATCATTATAGAAACTTTTGTATCTTATATGAACAGATATGATGTCATTTGAAATGTTGGAAAATATTCATTTTTTTTCTTTCTCCATTTCATCCGGATGCAGGTTATTATTTACTTTGTATATTTTTTCCTCATATGTCAAATGTATTGACCTCAGTGGAATAAAATTAAATGAATTGAACAGAATAGCATGTATAAATTGTTTAGCATGGCACATGATTGCTCCGAGGACAAACAAGATTAAACAAAATTTTAAAAAATGTATCTCCCTTTTTCAATAAGAAACGATGGCTGACTTCCACCCTCGAGGATAAAAGTTGGAGAAAAGAATTGTACATATCTGTCAGGACATCTTTTATCAAAAATGATTTATAATGTCTCTACATAATAATTGTGTGACAAGAGTTTCATCACATTATTAATGCAATAATGCATTTATACAAGGGCAGTAAAACCTTTCCACGAAGCAGAGGATAATAATAATAATAATAATAATAATAATAATAATAATAATAATAATAATAATAATAATAATAATAATAAGAAGAAGAAGAATGAGAAGTAAAGAAGTTAGTAGTAGTACAGGATGAATTCAGATCAATGCAACTATCAGGTAAAATTATTTATCTACATATGCACGCACGCACATATATACATACATACATACATGTACGTACATGCGAGCAGAGCGCATACCTTGCCAGTATCCACTGACAGTGGGAACCATTCTCCTTGAGTGTATCGACTTCCATCCCGTGATGCAGAAGTTTTTTGGTGTGAACTCAGTTAAGAGTTTTTTTGATGTGAAGTCATTTAAGAGGCTTTTTGATATGAACTCAGTTAATAGGCTTTTTATGTGAACTCAGTTAAGATGCTTTTTGATGTGAACTCAGTTAAGATGCTTTTGGATGTGAACTCATTTAAGATGCTTTTGGATGTGAACTCAGTTAAGAGGCTTTTTGATATGAACTCAGTTAAGAGGCTTTTTGATGTGAACTCAGTTAAGATGCTTTTTGATGTGAACTCAGTTAAGAGGATTTTAGATGTTGTACCGCCAGCGAAAATCTTGGATTTTTAAAAGGATGTGCTTAATATAACAAATTTTGACCCTATATTTTAAGGTTTTCATATTTTGCACCTTTAATCTATATTTTAGATAACTTGATAGAATTTTAAAACGTGTACCTTTTATCTTTTACCCTGTAAGACTACAAGTTTACATTTATTATGAAGAGTTTATCTTCCTATAGTTATTTCGCAATTTTTACCTTTATATTGTTGGAACTTTACTTTTAATCGGCACTGTATAGCCAGGATTGTGCTGACGTGTCGTTAATTCTACACATGAATGCATGCATACATACATACATACATACATACATACATACATACATACATACATACATACATACATACATACATACATACATACATACATACATACATACATACATACATACATACATACATGTATTCTCACATGTATATATTTACAATGTATTGATTAAATGGAGAGCATATGTATTTAGCAAGAACTGATTTTAAAACTAACAAATTACTATTCTTTTTCTTTGTCATTGTCAGGGCACTACACCAGCTTCGTTGGAGTCCAAGACACGACAAAATATTAATTCATATACCGTGTATACTCGCTTATAAGATGGATCCAACTGCAATCTGCATAGACCCAGATCTGTGTCTATGCAGTGTGTTAGGAATAATCAGTAGAACAAACAACATAGACCCAGATCTGTGTCTATGCAGTGTGTTAGGAATAATCAGTAGAACAAACAACATAGACCCAGATCTGTGTCTATGCAGTGTGTTAGGAATAATCAGTAGAACAAACAACATAGACCCAGATCTGTGTCTATGCAGTGTGTTAGGAATAATCAGTATAACAAACAACATAGAGTAAGGGGGCTACATTACATGTATTTGTTTCAATTTATATTTCCAACATGAAATGGATAAGGTAAAATTGAAAGATAGAAATCTGTGGACTTTTATTTGTTGTTTATTCTGATGGTTTTCTTTGATATATGTGTTAGCATAAATTAAAAAGACCACCCCATTAATGCTTCTGTCAGTTTTACGGAAACAGAAACACTGTGGCTAAGTACAATGATTAACATACCATATGAGCCAATACCAACTGCAAACTGCACAGACCCAGATCTACCATTCGCATTATGCGATGGCAGATCAGGGTCTATGTTCTTTGCATTTGGACCCGAGTTATACACGAGTATATACGGTATATGGTTTGTATGTTTCTCATTATCATTTTTGCATTTGTTTAATGCAATATTCTGTATGCAAAATGATTTCTTTCAATTTTTTCAGTGGCGGATTTATCGTAGGGGTGGAGTGGGGTGGCAGCTGGCCACTCAGGCAACTATTTTGTTTGTTAAATTTGCTCTGTGCTCCTTTCTTTCCCAGGGATTCACACCTCGATACAGTATCAGACACACCTTTTACAACCTTATTGCATCATTGATCACTACACATAATTCACACCTCTATTGAATCATTCCTTCCTTGAGGGGTAACAGATACTCTGCTTTATTATTCTAATCCTATAGTTGGTCTCTCACTGAGGAAATAACAATTAATTAAACCACATTGATAAATAATATAAACTAATATGTAGGTAGAGTGTCTACCTGTGTGTTTTGCAAAGCTTTTGTGTGCTATTAAAAACAAAAATTCCAACATCACCACTACTATCGTAAAGCAAATTCCCCTCCCCCTCCCCCACTTGTATTTAAAAAGCAATTTTTTATTTGCAAATTTTACAACATACATGTATTTCAAGATATAATTATATTAATAAATGACTATCGAGGATCTGGCAAGAAGAATGTTACCCAACTAGATCTGACAATAAGAGCATCAATGGTGTATGAAGTACTACCATCCATCATGACCAGTTTTTCTGTACATACACCTGGCCTTGACCTCGTTGGTGACCTCCCATCCCCCATAAACACTGTAACAGAAGCTTCACATGTAGAAGTTACATTGGAAGGACAAGAATGATGTGCCATGTATATCTGTAATTAAAGCTGCAATTACCTGCTGTGTCGAAACATTCACACCATTTTAACGTATTTATGGAGTTCTATCACTTCAAGTGAGTGTGCGATGGATATCAGTGTTTTAAGACTAACTGAAACAGAGTGTGCGATGGATATCAGTATTTTTAGACTAACTGAAACATATCTGAGAGACACATGGTCCCGAGAGAGAGAGAGAGAGAGAGAGAGAGAGAGAGAGAGAGAGAGAGAGAGAGAGAGAGAGAGAGAGAGAGAGAGAGAGAGAGACGTCACTAATGTTGATGTACGTGCACAGGAACATTCATATCTGTCCAAGAGAAGTAACAAGAAACCATGCCATGAATCATTCATGAAAATTTTTATTACCAGAGATTTTGTCAGAATATCTTTTAAGTGTGTAATTGTATTTAGTCAAGTGCGTGTTCATGAAACTTTATTTTTGTATGGATTGAAACACTGTTTGCCTCACACAATATGTTAGGTGAAATGAAAACATATAAATTTCCCCAATACTAAAGGTTTTGTAATGTTTGTTAGTTTGGAATACTTAGTAGCTGTGTTAGTATGAGACAGCGGTTTTTATGATTGTTCTTTCAGTGTAGCAGGTGATATAAAATCTTCTAAAGTTTTACAATGCTATGAAAGTGATGTAAATATATAAAAACAACGTTACGATACATTATATATATGTGGCTGTTGGTTTCATCATTTGTGGTCTCCCTTCCTCCCTACGCCCAAAGTAGGTGTTTTCTGGATCCGCTACTTTTTGTTTTTTACTTACATTCCTCTCACATGAGTACATACAAAGCTATGATGAGTATTACTTTTCTTTTTGTTTTCCCAATCAGGAAAAACAGGAATATATTTACAGTCAAACCTGCAAGAGGATAGTCACGTGGGGTAGAAGACTTCGACCTAGATCAGTAACCAGCAAAGCTGCTATTTTACAACTACTGTTTATACACGTCTTTGAGATTGTGACGTGACAAATACAAAGACAAAACATAAACTCAAGTGCCAAGTGCAAAGTGCAAATCAAATTGTAATAATGATAAACATGGTCACGATCACAATCACGGTAACGGTCACGATCACGATCACGGTCACAGTAACGGTCACGATCACGGTCACCATCACGGTCACGGTCACGATCACGATCACGGTCACGGTCACGGTCACGATCACGATCACGGTCACGATCACGGTAACGGTCACGGTCACGATCACGGTCACGATCACGGTAACGATCACATCCACATCCACACCCACATTCAGATCCACATCCAGAGTAAGTCGCCTTACCCTATCAGTTCTTGGTCGATTTCTTGTATAACTTCACCTAACAAATCTTCTGTCAACTGTTTGCCTCCTTTTGAAAATCGTTCTTCCAATAAATGCTTTATGATCTTTGCAGTAAAACATCCGGCTACTGCTGAAACTATTGTAAGTGTTACGAGCTCATGTAATCCAATCGCAATATTTTCGTGGGTTTCAGCTATTATTTCCATATTTTTATCAGCTCTGATATTTTATTTCTTAGATCACCGAATATAGCCATTATTATACGGATATTATCAATTATTGGCTGTAGATCACTCTTGTCGATATCAGATGTTTTGATTGACCCAATAATATCAATTATGGACTGTATATCTCTCTTTTCGATATCATATATTTTTATGGACTTAATACTATAAATTATGGACTGTATATCTCTCTTGTCGATATCATATATTTTTATGGACCCAATACTATCGATATTGGACTGTATATCTCTCTTGTCGATATCAGATATTTTGATTGACCCGGTACTATCAATTATAGGCTGTAGAGCTTTTTGATTGATACCAGATATTTTTACAGCCGGGCAATATTTGAGGGTATTCCATATCTGATTTAATCTGGTTGAGCTGATTCCATACATTTCTTGGACTTCTTTTGCAGAAATGGAACCATGTAGGCGTTATATTTCCGTAATAGTTTGCGGCGGAAGGTCTGCTTGTTTTCTTGGCATTTATATACTTTTTATGTTTTAATAGGAAATTACTCGACTTTTACTGCCTGCTATTCCACTACCACCTGGTTGTGTATCTGTGTTCGGAGTTGCCGGTAGTTTTCCATTTCCGCCAACACAGTCTCAAACTCATCCATGTTAATTATTTTATCTTCGATAGCTATCGAATATAATTTACTAATTGTATTGAGACTGCTTTGTGCCGCTAAGAGAAGTTCCAAAATAAACACGTATTTGTGAATGCAGCCGTAACGAGATTGTTTTACCAGCACCGACTGCGACACCGGCTGCTATTGATATACCTCCTACAACAAATCCGATTGGTATACCTATGATAGTTGCTGTGGTCAGAATTCCAGCAACACCAAGATCAGCAGTGGTCGTGGCGGTGATTCCGCAAATAGCATCTAGCATTTCACGAGTAGTGCGGTTCTCTTAACGAGTTCATCTCGCAGCTGTTGTTCCGCTTCGGTTATTTTTTCACATCGGTACGTTTGAGGGTCCATAACAGTTCTTCTATTAATATTGTCACAGTGGAGACTAATTGCTCGACAGGCTGACCTTCTTCAGGTGCAATACACGCACGCACTTCCAACCAAGCATTTTTCTTTACTTGTACAACTGTCATACAATCATAGAAAATATCTTCCAGAGGAATATTTAGATCTCCGGCGATTGTACGTTCCTTGGGTTTAGCACTACGTTCAAATAAAAACACACCGATTACACCTTTGCTTTGTGCCTCTAACGATCGTTTTCGTCCAAGAACTGTTACACGGACAAGTGCGTCCTTGTTGAATAGGAATCGA
Organism: Margaritifera margaritifera; assembly: GCA_029931535.1. Taxonomy (NCBI): domain Eukaryota; kingdom Metazoa; phylum Mollusca; class Bivalvia; order Unionida; family Margaritiferidae; genus Margaritifera; species Margaritifera margaritifera. The sequence continues at coordinate 407,242 of JAQPZY010001376.1, read as the reverse complement.
GATCTTTCTTTTCTTAGTTGAGTTAATGTTGGTTTAACATATTCGTTGGGGAATTTAACCGTCGTGGATTCAGTGGTGAATATTTCTTCATCGTTACAGAAACAGTCTTTGACTGATTTTACGCCTGACGGTGACGTCTCTTTTTGTCTGTTATTTTCACGTGCTACTGTGCTAATGCTATGACTCCAAGCTGGTCTCGAGTTGGTAGTAACACATCAAGCTGGTCCTAACGGTCAATTTCTATCTTTCCTTCGCTTGGATTATATTTGAGCGCATATGAGGGTCTGGTGCCACCATTCTGAAGCAGATATTCATTGAAAAGTGGAACAAAATAAATTACAATATGTTAGCATCAACTGTCTGTAAATTCCGCAACCTCATCACCGTGATCAGAATCCATCCCTTATATGTAATGATAAATCTAATCTTAAACACAAACGCCAAAGACAGTTAAGTATTCTTCCGGATAAACGCTGAATGCTTCGAACTGAATTTCATCTCCGGTGACCAATAATTTTGATACTGTATATGTGAAAAAATATACAACATTGCCGGTTTTGTTGATGCGTGATATTGATGACAAAAACCAAGATGACGCAGATCATTTATCAACATTAACATTCTACCCCACCCACCTTTAGTTACGGTTATGATAAATAAGTATTATCCGGACTCGCGCACCTTTAAGATGTGAAGTTTAGGATTATCAAAGCCATTGTTAAGATAATAGAGAACAAGTCAGCTATTTAATAAGCTTGAGAGGTCAGCTTTTTCCTCAGTTTCTCTGGTTTACATTCCTTGAACTTGGATCCATTAAGTTACTACGCGTGGTGGCAATGGCACATCTGCTATCTGCTCATCTGCGTATTTGTATTTTAGCATCAGCATGGTCAACATAGTTTTTGATAAACGCAATCGACGTACCAGATCTTCAAAAATCAGTCAAATCCGCTTTGGCCTGGCGTCGTCTGGCGGTTGAGCTTAAGTAAATGTTAATAGGCATTTTATATACTTTAATGTAAAATCAATAAGCGTGTGCGGGGTTGGTGAACTTTCGAGTGCATGCAACACTTCAACAACAAGATGACCACATACTGACCCGTCCAACCGAGTTTACAGCGGCAGCGTTGATTTAAACAGTGACAGTCCAGCGCCAGCGCCCCCAGTTAAATAATCAACAACTTCAAGTGGCGGCGAGTCAAAATATAAAAGATGTCGAGGCGTTACCACATATGCAAGTCAATGAGTTTCAGGTCCTGTTGATGAATACAGGTTAACAATGCCAGTTTCCCGCGTGCGGGGAATCATCGTCTGAGAGCTTTTGGCACCCAGTTTATCCCGTATAAAACACCTTGGAAATATTTGACTGACTTTGTCATCGCTAGTAAATCAAAATTGGTCAACGGCTAGACCACAACCGAAGACCACTTCCCCTTGGAGGCCTTTGGATCCCACGCCTGGAAAATCGAAGACCTTTTCCTTTTTTATGCGGCCTCCCACCACCTTTTTCAACGTCATCCCTGATATAGTTCCGACGGCCCCTAACGCAACCCCGGTCGCTGACAAATTAATAGCTATCTCTCGGCGTTTACGTTTGGCTGCTTCAAACTATTGCGCCTCCGTCGGCTTCAACATCAGTGGGGTAGTCCCTGATAAATTGTCTATGGAAAGCTTCAAATGAACTCCGGTTTGTTTTTTCATCGCGGCTGAGATCTTTTCGAGATGAACTCGGCTCAACCTGACAAGTTTACGTAGATGTGACATTTTATTTAAAACGTTACAAGTTCAATTATGAACTTTCCACTGGCGCATTAATGACCCTCATTCGACCACTCAAGTCCTGCAGCAACAGAGTCTTATTAGAGAGAATTACAGCAATGCATCTATACTCATCGTTAGCAGCTTGTCCTACACGTGCTTTGAATTACATTTACACCAGGGATTGCTTAACCAGGTCCAGGTATTTCAGCAGCGACTTGATTATGTCCAAAGAAGAACAAAATTGCATCAGTGGTTTCTTGGTGACAATTTAACCTCAGCGAGACCTCACTCATTGCCAGTGGTGAAAATATCATCGAACTTACCTACTGGGTGTTTTTATTTGCCAGGAGTTTAAATGCTATGAAAACGTGCCGTGGTGAGCTAATACCTTGTTGGGTACTTATTGGCCATGAGAATTCTCCTCGGGTGTGGCTTTGTGTTGAGTCTGTGGTTATCGTGAGTAATGAAAAAGTGGATGTTCCGCCAGGCCCAATAAATGCTGTCAAACGTTCGTCTATGGCTACTGAGGGACTCATTGAAGGCATCCAAAGCGTAAGTTTGGATAACTCAACTTTACCGTCAGCAGGGGCATTAGCATCACGCCAGATTGCATCATTTTTGTCGTGGCGCTTACCAGTTAATGTGACTGTGTGTTTGACCCCGAAAATAACCTTACGAACGTCTCTGCAATATCCAAATATGTGTGAGAGTGGAATTATGCAGGAAAACTCCCCGCGATCATTAAGCTGTTTTCGTCGCGCTGCAAAGCCAAGGTTTAAATTTGGGTTTGGAGTTAGTAGAGGAACGCCGCCAACACGAGGTCTGGCAGGCATACCAGCAGGTTGCGGGTCCAGGAAAGCAGCCTGCAAAAATTGACTAACAATTGCAATATACAGTAGATGATCAGCATGTGTGTTTGTGTCTTTGATGAACATCATAGACGGGCCAGCTGATCTTGCATAATCGTCACTATATCTAGCGAGTCCGAGAATTATTGTCGCAATATCAACTTTGTCCAAACAAGCTTGGATTTCTGTTCCGTCAATGAGATAACGTATGCTGTTGAACAACGCCATGATGCCGTTGTTGACAAATCCGACTTTATCGCTGGCGCCGTATGCAGCATTGTTGCCTTGTACAAGCTTTCCTTGGACTTCTAAGAATGCCTCGCACGGAAGAATACCGAGAGGTGTCCTGAACCTGAACTTCTATTGGTCCTTCCTGGTCTGGCATCCCAGCTTTGTACGTGTAATATTGGTGATCTTGAATGCCTCGATCGAACGCGGGATCGGATATATCTTTGAACTGAGCCATCGTTTATACATTTATGGTTTCGTCTAATACCTTTTGCGAGACAACCGTAATCCGCTCCCCATTACCATATTTGCAATCGTTGAATCGGCTATACGTTGTTGAGCGGATTCATTGATAATTTTACTGACCGGGCTTGGCTTTGCTGCTTTGATGGAAGTGTAACCGTTTTTGGTGGTGATAGAGGGACTAATCGTCGTAGTCGATCTCAAATCGACTGAACCGCTTGCAATCCCTTATTTCTTAACCGATTCGCAGCAATGTTTATGATACCATCAACGACTTGCATTGCAACTTGTTTAGCAGTCGATGCAGCGTGCGAAGACAAGGCAGCGAGCACCTTTGGTGCGCTTGTAAACAATACCTGGACAACATCGCCAAGGCCATTTCCGTAATATGTCGCGTAAACGGATTTGCTCGCGTTAACAACACGCACGGATCTTACACGTCCACGTACGATTGCCATTTTATTAAATATCAGGTCGATCTCTAATGTACAGTTATATTTTCAAAGTCTCGCCGCGCAGGTCCAGCACGTGCTCGTTCTGATCCATAAGAATAAAATGAATGTTTGCCAACTGGGGATTGTTCCATGGAAGATACACGGGCGTGGGAGGAATCGATGTCAGATCACCCGGGCCCTCAGTCGGGGGAAACCCAAACAATACATAACCCTGCAACGCTTGCGTTGCCGATGCTGAGGCTTCATAACTGCTACTGATGGCGTCACAGGTCAGATTAACCTGAGCCGTGGTGGTGATCCTGACAATGTCTTGCGCGAAAATGTAACTGGTACCGTCGGGTCCTGTTCGCAAAATTCATTCGTTTGGGGAAATCTGATTAATATCTTCCGGCAAACCAAGAACTGTTCTTATCGACGATCTCGCAATATTAGCAGCATACTCTCGAGATTTAATCGAGATTTCACAGCTGAGTGTAGCCTCGTGTTAACGTATGAAAAGGTTAGGGTCTTTTCCTGTCAGCAATATGTCGGATCACATTATCTATTGATTGCAGCTCGTATGCGACCGTAGGAATTCCGAGAACGTTCCAGGTGGCGCCACCGTCTGACGAAAACACAAACAGGCTATTCGAGGGGAAGCCCAAAACGGCCGCGATCGAATATTTGGCCAACTACGATAAACGCCCAACTACGCTAATGCCATGGTGTTGTTAGTGAGTAACCATTGACAAATCGATGGGGCCTCATTAATGACTTCTGGTGCGTTGTTGCCCGCGCGAACTGATCTCACCTGTCCACGAGTTCATGACCTGCGGTCACGCAATTAACGGTGGACAAACGGATACCTTCACCACCATATTCTTCTTCCGGTTGCTGTTCTTCCAAAACGCTGACTCAGGAGTCGACTTCTATAATGTTCGACATTTTTGTGAAATTCCTTCCACTCTGGGCCTGTTGCCGAATACTTTTAAAACTTCTCCCGATATATACACTTAATCCATTTATCATTGCTAAATGTATTATAATATGGTCCTGTTACATACTTTTTCCAGTCTGAAGGAAAACATTTGGCAAGATCTAGGATATCCTCCTTAATGTTTCTGAGTCCAAGCTTATTAAATATATTAGGGCTGTGGTGTCCGTGACTTGCTCCTGGGTGGTGCCGATGCCTCGGCCGCCTTTACTTGGACCACAGCCGCCTCTTTCTTGGACCGCAGGGCCCACATGGGGCTGAATCGGCACCTGTTTAATCGCTTGGTCTGTCCTAACAATTGGAGCAGGTTCTCTTTCTGTTCTCATCATTGTGGTGGTTGTTTTAGCGACTTTCTTTACTTGTTCCGCGGTTGCACGCGTGGGTTTGATCAGCGGTGCAAATGTTTGTTCAAAACCAGCTGCGAGGTCTTCCCGTTCGGCCTGTCGCGATGTAAACATATATCTAACGCGTTCACGGACATCTTTGTAACTGCGAAGAAGTTTTAGTTGATCCTGGGCAGCTTTGTCGCGTCGGTCAGCATACTCAGCTATGACATCGCCGTTATATTGATTTGTTTAAAACAGCGCGATACTTGCGCGGCCCATCAGTCAAGTAAATTGTGAAAAAGCTATGTGGGTCCTGGGTGACCTCCGCAAACATATTCAGAAACTCATCCCACGACTGATCAACAGCACACCAAGTTCAAAGAATGTTTGCAAGACCATGAAATATCATTAACATCATACAGTTGTCGCGGATTATTTTGGGCACGTGTGCGTATCGTTTTGTGACATAGATTACATCTATGTTTTTATGTCGACCCCATGAAAATATTCTCGCGGGGTTGTCTTGGTGTTCAAGCATTACATCATCGTACACGACAAAATTAATCGCGCTTGATCAAGATCATCAACTGTAGGAGCTTCATCGATTGTGGAAAAGAAATCAACGGTAGACGATTTGCTTCGTGGTGATGACTGAAGCGCTACCGTAAAATCATTGAGTACATCATAACACGGTTGATCGTCTGCAGACGGCTCAATCACGTACAGGCGATCCCACGTTAACCATCTCAAAATCATATTTAACAACATTTGAGTTTTCCCTGATCCAGCCGGACCAATGATCAACGCGCGAACCGAGTTTGGATAGATGTCACCGTGATTGAGGGGTCTGGGGTTTGCCTGGACGGAAAAGTCAATGACGGTAAAAGCATCTTCGGCTTTCCTCTTTTGTGATGCCATGTTAAATGTCAACACAACTGTTGTATAACACAATCATGTTTTCATATTGTGTTCGATTTCGCACAAAAACACGTACTGCGCATCCAACTCGGTTTCATACACGTAATGGTCAAGCCGGAATCTCGGGAACTTGTGTTCAATGTGGAGCAAAGAACTTCACGTTTGTGAGAACCTCGGGTTCCTGACCTGGTAAACGCAAAAATGGTTTGAAAAAAAAAACTTGGCGGCGGTAATGTCGCTGCTGCGTTAGCGAAGCTACCTGGGACACCGTGGAGTAAATATCCTAGTGAAAAGCACTTACCTGGATATAATTACTGTGGACCTGGAACACGGCTGGATATATAACTTGATTCTAACAATCGACCGAAATCCGGGGAATCACATATCAACAGATCGATGCTGCATGTTACCGACATGATCTTACTTGTAAGGCATCAAACGATATCCGTGCACGCCAACGTGCTGATATAGATCTCATCCATGAATTACACGCTTTCAGTCCAACACTCTGAGAAAGAATCGCTAGATGGATCATCAAAGGAGGTATGAAGACCAAGATTGTTTTAGGTGGTGGGCAAAGTTCACTCATTGCAGGTCAAATATATTGATATAATAAGCAAACATGAATAAAAAGATCGTAGTTTCTGAGCGGACTTTGTCTAAAATATACAACAGTCCTCGCGGTTATTGGAAAGGTGAAGCTGCTGTTGAAAAGTTAGTAAGCGCAGCTAAAGTCACCCAAGGGATTGCTCGAGCATGGTTGGCCAAACAAGCGCTGTGGCAAATTTACCTACCTGCACCAAGGAAGATTTCCCGAGGTTGGTTTGATGTCAAAACACCTAACGAAGTTCACAAGGCTGATCTTTTATTTTTTCCACATGATTAGGTACGTGAACGACAAGGTCGTTTGCAAACATACAAGTACGCGCTAACCATAGTAGATATCGCTAGCAGATACAAGGAAGCTGAGCCTATGACGTCCAAAGATTCGGCAAGTGTCGCAGACGCACGCGGACCACTAACATTGCCACGACTGTTGCAAGTGGATCCGGGCAAAGAATGTTTCGGAGCCGTTGCTGCTTTGTTAACAAAACATAAGGTGCGGGTTCTTGTTGGACATGTTAATGTACATCGTTTCCAAGCTATTGAGGAACGATTTAACCGTACTCTTGAGGAGCGATTATTTGGATATCAGTACGCGCAAAAATTGTTAATGAGATCTCCGATCGCAGAGCGATCTCAGACCCAAAGTGCTTGCACTTTAGAGCGATCTCGGAAGTGGGTAACACGGCTTTGTTCAGCCATAGCAGCCTTGAATAATGAATCACAAGCACAATTGGATCAAAACCTGCTGATGCGTTTCGACGGAAAACTGTCACCGTTACTTACAAAATGATTTCACAACCACCGCCATTAGAATCACTCGGAAACAATTTTTTTCGGTATCTGTATGCACCTGGGGAGTTAGAAGGTGGACATTGTCGTGCTACTGACCCGGTATGGTCCGTCGATGTATTTACAATCTCGGACCGGATTGACTTTCCGAGGCAACGAACACCTTACCATCTAATACCTGCAGACCGCTCTGCGGTCCAACCACAAGTAGTAAAACCACCAAGCAGAATATTTGTACTAGAGGAATTGCAAGTCGTTCCCGCAAATAGGGAACTACCGCCAAAGTTTATTTTAATGCATCAATCTTAAGTTGATTGACAATCGTGTGGTGCCCGTACGCTTAAGTAGTAGTTCCGTCGGGAAATATCCATCGCTTGGTGTCAAGCGGAGACAAACTCACCTTGGTGCATCGGTATATACCCACGCGATGTTTCCGCCACCGGATCTTATTTGCTGTGTGTGCGAATTTGCGTCGCTCGCGAGAACATTCCACATACATCTCGTGTTTGAGATCTTTTTGCACAATAAGCCGTGGAACTCCTTTTGCCATTTTGATGTTCTTCGGTCCGACCACGATCGAGTACATTTTGGGGCGCAGTCCCACGTATTCCTCAGTATGCTTGCCCGAGCACTCATCTTTGAAGTTACCAACAACCTTTTTGTTTACATTGTTAAATAGAGGATGACCTTCCGGATACTCGCTGGTATCAGATTTGTTTACCAGAGATGCCATGTCCGCATAGACATTATTGGTGGTAATATGCATCAACAATGAATTCGTATCAGTGTACAGCATCGTGATGTTGTCACCGTATTGCGGCTTGATCTTGTCGTAGTAAAACTCGTACATGAGTAGTTTAGATAAGTCAGGTACTGACGCGTCTACGTAGATAAGCTTTGTCAGCTTCAGTTTCGAATTTTTACTATGCACAGAAACGAGTCCACCATCGAAGATCTTCCCAGATTCGAATAATGGGTCAGCAATAAGCCCTCGAAGCGTGTCTTGTTCACTATCACGGACAAGATCCACTCGGATTCTCTTCCGTAAATTTTCCATTGTTTTGCCGAATACGGCATTATTCATGATTTTAAAGAAGTCTTTCTCAAAATTGTTCGTTGCCACGGTACGGTGGTTACTATTCATCTGTATGTAATTGGCCATCCAAGCGCTCTGGCGAAACTGTAACACTAGGTGGACTCGCAGCACACGCACACCCAGCCGCAGATATAACTGAAGGTTTCGTATGTGTACTAATATGTTGTTGTTTTTAGTTCAAGCTTTGTACACCCCGTATATATAATCCCGCACTGATATGGGGACAACCAATCCTGCGGCATCGGCAGCGCTGCCGGTGCTAGCGGATAAGCTTTGTGAGCTTTGTGAAGCTGGTCTGGATACCCCAGGTCAACTTTAAAGAAGTATCCGATATCATCGCTAACTAGCTTGTCCAAGCTGGAATTCAAAAGTTGCAGCGAATCAATGAACTGCAGCTGACCCAGCCTAAATGTCATGAACTTTTCCATGTTGTTTGAGATTACTCTTATTGGCTCCTTGATGCCGTGGCTACTACCTGCATTATTAAGTGGCGATCATATCCACGCAGGTTATGAAGCACCACGGGTATTTTTGTTTGACTTGGTTTAATTCGCAATTGTAGATTGCATGCGTTGTGCGCTGCTCCCCGGTACTCACCAGTGATGTGACAGTGATCGCGAACTTTAGAACTTTCAGCCTCAAAGGATCCATCACAGATCCAGCAATGAGTGGCCTCAGAAAACTCATGAATGGCATCACAGGTCATAATCATGCCTGTTGTTTGATGCATTTCGCCGTAACCTCGAGCTATTTAAGAAACACCTCGACCTAGTCCTGGCCACGATACCACATTGGTGGCTCATTCGCTCCATCGACTTGTTCAGCTACTTGTGTTGTATCTGACTGAATCTCAGTGGTTTCCACAGGAATGTTTGAGCATTCAAAGTCCGCATAGATGTTATGCAGTACTTTACTTTTTCGTTGCACCGCTGTAAACTTTAGAACGTTTTTACCAGGTTCTGGCATAATTGTACGTTGCGGCTTTTTACTAATTCCACCGCAGTAAAAGTCATGGTCAGCGAGCAGCTGTTGGGTGCTAAATACATGCATGCAATGTCTGCATGGAAATTTTCTACCTTCGTACTTACTATGGCAGTATACCATTCGTGGACAATTTTTGATCCACACATAGTGGTACCGCGACTCTGAATCATGCAATAATAAAAAAAAATCAATATTAAACCGCCTGCATGAATCTTTGCTTCGTGCATGTGGGGATAGTCGAATCGGTTGCGGACCTTTATTGCAAAGAAATACATTAACGGCGATGTTAGGATTAAGTCGTTCAAACTTACTGATGTCAGTAATTTGCATAGGAAATTCTGTTGTCGGTATTTCCGCGGCTGGTCTTGTTTATCGCAGACAAAAGCGCCCATTCAAAACATCGATTGTCATTATTTTTCATATTGATTACTGCTCGCCGTGGAATATATGCTGGTGTTGGAATATAACTTGACCCGTGGATAGGATTTAACGGGGAAGTACGCAGTTGAACTACAGTCCATCCTGACCCTGCATTGGTAAATTTTTCCAACGTCTCAAGAACCCTTGCAAAAGCTTTATCGATTTCCTCTTTAATGGTCTCAGTATCTTTGCGATTTAAGATTACACGATCACCGCTATGAATCCACGAGCTTGTGATTTTAACCGCATCCTTATCACGGTTAAGCGGCATAATCAAATTTACATTGAGAACAATTTCCATCTTTACCGCGGAGGTACCCGTGCGCTGTAACGTTGATACGATTCCTGGACGCATCTTTGAAAGAGGTTGCACCGCGTCTTTGCTTGGGGCCTATTCGGTCGGAATAAGTGCCCGATAACCTTGAAAATCGCCACTATGTTTATCCAACTCAAACTCGGGTAATTGTAATTGCTGTGCTTTTGCCTAAGCATCAATAGCAATGGTATGTATGATACATCAACGACGCTCTTGTTCATCACCAATCACCTGTGCTATTTCGGCCCGCTTGGCCCGTGTAGGTATCTTGATATAATACTGCGCTATTTCAAGAAGTTGCTACACAGTCAGCTGTGGCTCCTCTGGGCAAATTTCCACATTAATTGCTTGTCATATTGTCTCATACCGCTTGATATTCTTATTCCATGCTCTTGTGCGAGTTGCCTTAGTTGATTCTCAGATGGCATGTTTATATAAGGGAAAAGCATTGTCTAATTATATATATTATTTCGAAGAAATTTGATGTGCGACTATATTATAATACCAAAAGCATTTCTCTAATTGGTTTATTCATAGTGATCTTCGCTACTGCTACTGTATTCGCTTGTTGTTTCAATGCCATCATTAGATTATTCACCCGTTTCACTAGTCAACGTCAGTGACTTAAACTTTTCTTGCACAAAATATCATATAATGACATTTCACTTTTTTTTCTTGTATTGTTCTCGAAGTCTGCGTTGTTGCGATTCCAAGATAATTCCTAAGTCAATTAATTTATCAAGATGCTCCGGATACGTATTTGAAAAATCATACAACCTCTTTTGAGCATATATGACAAAGTTTTATGATGTAGTCAAACGAAACAGCGATTTAATCTTTTTCTGAAACATTAGAAACACTCCATTGATCTGATAGAATGATGCCACAATTGATATATCCATAAATCCTTTCAAAATACTATACGTATCAATCTATGTACTTTCTGCGATTATATATACTGTGATATTTGTATAACATAAAAAGAAATATCTCCGCTCGGGTTGTGCTTGTCAACAGGTATTCTTTGAGATTATAAGCACGCTGACTATTTTAAGCTGTCGTACGCTCGTACAAGAAGTTCTTACAGTCAACTAATGTGCGTAGTCCATATTAATTACGGCTGTTTGAATTTGCAACCCCAGATGAGCCCCAAGCTTGCCAAAATGACATACTAGAATTAACATCGACCTTGCATCATCAAATTGACTTTCATTTTTCATGTATAGCCAACCTAAGCATTGACGTCTCCTCAATTATTAAGAAAAATAACATTTTCCGCGAGTGTGACTCGAACCTGCAATGTCTTGTTCACCATTATAACATTGTATTTACCTCGGACACCAGCGCACTTAACTAGTGAATGAAAAGACCTTATACTTGAAGTTAACAGATTGGTGAGAAAACAATCGCGCGCACCTTCCCTATATTAAGCCAATGTAAAAATTACGCCATTTTGAATTACTATTCCATAGATTATTATATGGCTCCGCGTAATGGTAAACATACATAGTTTTGGAATAACGATTCTAGGTCTCTCAAATATTGATAGCACTTCTACCAACAATCATTTGAGTAATTTTCACATTTGCAGTTATCAATTTGGCTGAATCTTGTATGAGATAAGAAATGTAGAATTCCGTCTTTGAAATTAAGCACGCCAGAAATACTTTATTGCTTGAATAAGTCAAGAAATCATTATTTCTTCTTTGAGATGCGCACGCACAATAAGCTATTTTCTTGATTTAATACACGTTCATACAAAAGTCATCCTGAAAAACTAACACGTAACAACAGGTCTGAATACTGATGGGTATGCTGGCAGTGCCTTAGCAGGTCTGAATATCGATCAATGCCTAGCAACGGTACGGTTGTACTGAGAAATTAACTTATGGGCTACACTCATGTCTATAGATTGTATTATTACACTCGTGTGCATAGGTTGCGTGTAACACAATTCCTATATTTGTCACGTCACAATATCAAAGTCGTGTATACACAGTAGTTGTAAAATAGCAGTTTTGTTGGTTACTGATCTAGGTCGAAGTCTTCTACCCCACATGACTATCCTCTTGCATGGGTGCTTGTTGGTAACTTCTCAGATTACAATCGTATTATTGCGCGTGGGTTCGGGTTATATGAGGACAAAATCATGTGGGGTGGAAGGCTTTGACCTAGATCAGTAACAAAAATACAAAACAACAATTTTACTTCTACTCCTGGTTTCAACGGTTGATTTCATTTCTTCGTGTAGAAATTTCATCTTTAAAAGTCATGCATTAAACCGGCACCTGCATTCCGCGGTCAACGTGTCGAAACAAACCCCAAAGATTAATTTTTTAAATTATTTTTATTATTTGTTTTCATTGTTTCTAAAATCTGCTGCTGAAGTCATTATCATTGTCCACCCCAGGAAGCCAGATTTTACTGGGCGAAAGTCACAGGTTTTGAGTACTCTTGAAGTGACAGCCAGTATTAGAAGCATAACTTATGGATCAACAATTACTTGACTGGACCCTACACTGAGGTCTCAGAGGAAAAGCATGCAGTCCACTCGTCTAATTCCTGTACTCATTTAATAAACCTGTTGAATGTAACCTACAATATACAATGAATTAATGTGGAAAGTGTACCACTCAATGAATATATTTATTCCTACTTCAAAGTGCACTGATCAGAAAAGCCTTCTGTGGAGGTTAGGATGTAAAAAGCTTCGAAGAATATATGTGGTCATGAGCTAAACACAAATATTTTACTTACTATGTAAATAAACCATAAAATGTAGAGCATATTGACCTACTTTGGTTGTAAGGGTGTAATACTAAGAGCGATGCATCCAATTATCAAGTTTTATAATTGGAACATAAACAACACATGATAAACGACCTGTAAACACAAATGTTCAGCAATGATATTAATATTTGTTTTGTTGCTTCCTTTATCCATTGCGGTAATTTACTATACAATATCCTTTAGCAGGTTTGTACTTAAAAATGTCTAGTCTAAGTGTAATGTTAAGCAATCTTTTAAACTGAACCACTGAGTTTGTATGTACACTTATTTTCTGTCAAAATTTTGTGTGCAACACATCAAACATCATAATTTTTTTTTATCCGACCTCTGTTTATTATGTTAAACGGGTTTGTTTTGTGATACCAGTGTTAAATGACTAATGCCTGTTTTCCTGTTTCGGATGGTATTGATTATCTTATTGGTAATTCCAAATCTAGCTGAGTGTTTAACGAACCAAAATCTCTTTTCCTTCTACTTATTATCTTTATAAACATGGTTCCACTGACCTAAAAAATCAAAAAAACTTTGATTATTTACTCTGTAAAATCTATACTCATTTATACTGCTATTAATGAATCCTAAGACTTTTTTTGCAATTATTCTTTATCATATTCCTTAGTAATTTTTTAAAAATGTATTTTCTTGTTGGAGAGATACTAAAGGCCGAGCTAATTCTATTCTTTCATTTTTTTGTATTGGTGCATCAATTAATATTATTGTTTATTATACTACCATTATTTCATTTCAATAATTATTGTGAATTTTTTTTTCTATGATCAAAAAAATCAACCTTTTTGTTTTTTAGTTTTTCCACATTCACATGTAAGTTCTGTTTCTTCTTCTGTCTTATATTAATATTCCCTCTGCTATAATTAATACCCGCTTGATTTCATCATGTTTTCAGACTCTTTACATCCCTGGTATTTTGAGTTTTGCTTTTCCATTTAATCAAACGGTTTTTCAGTGTTCCACTTATAGCATTTAATAGTGTTTATATATATATATATATATATATATATATATATATATATATATATATATATATTGTTACAGAATCATACCTTTTTACCTTTTTATAATGATTTAATTTACTAATTTATGATTTCTGTTTTAGTCTGAATAGGGGTTAGCATATCAGTATAGATACGACTACTGCTCGATCAATAAGTGGTCACATGATCAATTGCGCGGGAAATGAAGTCGACCTGGCTTTGTACTTTTTAGAAATCAACATTGAAAGGTCACATTCCATACTACACAATAACATTATGTTTACTCTTTAAGATTTTTAGTACACTAGACCTTTGGGTAAATGACGCGTAACCTAGTTCCTGATTGGTTCTTAGAGGGTTGTGTTATTTTGAAATACCATAGTATTAAAGACGGAGAAAGGATATTCCCTTTTAATTCTACGCACTTAGTAAAGATATATAGGGAATAATCTTTGGAATTATCATTCTTTACAGTTGCTTGATCGAGGAGAGGTTATTGAAATTATTCAGTTCTGTGTGGAATTTATTTAATTAGTAATTCATCTGAATTACTATACAGCTCCGTGGAATTATCGGACATTATTCTAAAACTTGTGATATTCCAGACTTGCAAGGATTATTTTGGATTACATCAGAACTTATCAGTTTCAGCACATTACAGGCTTTTTCATTCGGAATACCACATCCGGATTATTCTGATTAACAACAGGAAGTGAACTTTAAAACATTTTAGGACTTTTTAGGATATTCTATACTGTAAGTTATTTTAATTCTTTCACTTTGATTGTTTGTTGAATTATTTTAATTCTTTTAATATTTTAGGAAATTAAAGTTTTGCATTTTAATCTTGAAAGCTTGTTTGTGTCTTTTATTCTCTTACATTACCCCTAGAGTCGTAACAATATATAAATTTAACATTGGAATTATCTTCTAAAACCATGGTATCATATAAACCTCATTTACATTTTTTAAAGTCATCACTTATTGTTTTTGTTTATGCTCATTAAAAAAAGTAAAATGTTAAATATATTCTCATCGCCAATATTTAGAATATTTTTGGGGCAAAACTTGTCATTATTTGTTTCAAAATATAAGAATAAGAAACATCAATCTTTCTAATATTGGTGATGATTGAAATGTTACTGTTATCCAGGACTTTGTTACATAACCAATAAACATTTATAGATTGATTTAAAAATATTTGTATCATACAAACTATGAAAATACTTATTTTTATGATGATTAGCTCCATTATATTTTTAGGTGGTTCGTAAATCTTTTGAGTAATAAATTTCCATGTTCTATTTATTTTAACGACACTATATTTTCATCTGTTTCCCAACTTTTAAAAGAATCATCATATCCTTTCCATTTAACCAGTACATATTTTTTACCGTTCGTTTTTTTGTTGTGTTTTTAGTCTTTTAGACCTGTTCAATCTTGTTCAAGTCGTCTTGTTTCTCATACATTGATAACTCCTTCTCTTAAAAGATACCTTCACTATTTCCTCCTGTTTGTTTCCAATTTGTAGACCCACATAATATCATCCGTCTCACTTTAAAAATGTCATCTGCAAATTTAGGTTGGTACCCATTTGAAAAGATTCATATTTTGAAATCATGACTGTCTGACCCAGTAATTATGTTCTCAAGAATACTTTGCTTAGAAACAGTTTTATTTACTTCACATTTACTTTAATGTGTGTGTGCGTGTGTATATGTGGGTGTTTGTGTGTTTACAAAATCGGTACTACGTTTGTGGTTTTATTTATTGCGGCCAAGAAAAAAATAAAGATTAATTTTATCTTCTCAGAAGTTCAAAAAATATTATAAATTTATAGTTCTTCGAACCCACTCTGTTTGCGCTTTACTCTTGCTTAAATACATAATTAATTTATGGTAATTGTTTTTTTTTTTTTTTTGAAATATTCAAATTGTTTTGTTGGCCGTGAATAAAGAACTTATATACTACTAAGGAAAATGGATCGTCAGGTCAAGAGTACGTAGGAAAGACACAATCGACCTTTGTTACCGATGGCGAATGTCCAGCCCACCTAATATCAGGGAAGCGAGGGTGCAGTTTAGTTGGGCAACTCGGATTGGGGACCTTGGGTCTTGCCCTCTCTCTGTGGGTATGCCAGAAGGGGCTACGTGTCAGCTTTGATCAACGAGTTGACACTGACATGCTCGGATACTGTTTCAGTACGACAGACAACATATCCCCTTGAGTCCTGACCAAGGCAACACTGAACATTTAACTTCAGAAGATAGATATAGACAGATGCAGCACGTAGTGAAATTTAAATTAGTATGATCTTTTCTCGATTGGGCTTCAGCCATGTATAATAAATGAAAAAGAAACAAGAACAAAACGACAGCAACAACAACAACAACAACCCCAAAAAACAAACAACAACAACGAAAATAACAAAAACAAACATGAGCTCACTGAGAAATGCTGATTATAGCTCTCTGTTGATATGTCTACTGCATCGCAAGCACAAGCAAACTAGGATGTACGGCCCAACAGCAAAAAAAAAAAAAAAAAAACACAAAAAGGCACATCACTAATTGATTGTCTCTATTTCTGTGTGCTCAGTCGCGTGAGTCCATTAGTGATGTGTTACATTCCAAACACTTTCCATCAGCTCTAATAACGTAATATTTTCAGCGAAATATTTCTGCCAGCCAAAATTTACATTTATTACGACTGTACATCTTTGTTCACATAGTCTTTGCCCTCGTATAATAAATAATTGACTATTCGTAGAACAAGTAGATATTTTCCCGAGCACAATAAAATGAAAATACATACTAAATACAAAAAGCAAAAGGCAGAATGGATTAAAAATAGGATAGAAGGAATGAGCAAAAATAGATAGAAATTGTGCCAAAGGAAGCGTGTACGTGAACATTCCGCATGTTCCGAACACCAAATATCGTCTTGGTATTCTAGTTTACAGGTAATATCACAGTGTTAGCAAGCAAGTTCAGTTGTGTAGACGTAAATCGCTGGATGAATCAAATACAAATTTGCGGTTCGGTTCTTGCCTGTAGTGAACATATTTTTCTGTATATTGTGAATTCTTTATTTTAGTAAGGTACCAATTTTCGTGGATTTCGTGGTTACTACGAACGACAAAATTAAAGATAAGGATCATTCTGTGGAATTAATTTGATATGATCACCAATCCACGAATATAAGCACAAACTAAATGTAATTTTCTCAAAGTCACGAAAATGGATACACACGAAAACAAATAAATTAACAGTAAATTTAGTACACCAGCTCTCGCTAGTTAGTTCGTGGTCAAGTGTAACATCGGATTGGGTTGAATAGCTTGAATCATCGGAGTATGACACTAAATCAGTCTCAAGTGTATGAGTTGACATCACTTCAGACTGCAAGGCATGTGAAACTGCAGTATACCTTAAATCTCTGGTGGACAATTTTAGTTTACGGACAGCTTGAATTACTTCCAGAACTTTCTAACTTTTAGATATAGGGGATTCATTGGGCGTTAAACTCAACGTGTCATTGAAGTGATTCAGCAACATCCCGGTAGATTTGACGTAAATAATCGAGGCGATAACCATCCCTATTCCCTGTAAGGAATATCAATGAATCCTGTCCCTAGGGGCGGTAAGGTGCACCTAAAATTCACATATGGCTACCCCCGATATTGATTGACCTGAGAGTGCTGACGTGCCTATGCTAGAAAGTATGATAAAGGTCAAAGGTCAAATATTTAAATATATAAGCAAAATAGTGAAATATATATCTTGAAATATTTTTTAGTTTCAGAAATCAAAATGAGGACTTCTATAATCGACGAACCAAAACCAAAGCAAGCTAGAACACATAATTACAAACCCTTTAATACACCTTCAAACTAGAAAATAATTAAAGCATATAAATATACAGAATTTAAACAGTTTATCACTAAGACCGATAATAATTTCGTAAATCTTTGAATGAACACAGGTTTTACGGCGCCAACAATCAATATTTGTATGAATTTTCAATAACAATAAACCATATTTGAAGACGGTCATCCAGTAGAAATATTTCGACAATTTGGTTTAGCGAAGGCTGATTTAAACTTAACGATCTCACGTTCGAAACGTCCTACTCAAGAAGGATAAAAAGTTGAGCTTTACATTTTTACCTTAGAACAAGACGTATGAACATAATGAGTAAAGGCGAAATGGAGTTGTCCTTGAACTTTTATTCCTCATTTTAGAAACCAAATTTGGACATGATATAAGCCAAAGCAGAAAATGGCTGTTTTATAGGATTTAACGTTTAACATTGCACATAGATAAATACCAACCGCTTGAAGTAAACTCGTACATAGATTTGTCTGAATAGGTTAAGGCCGTGAAAGCTTGTTTCAGCATAAAAATTACGGATATTAAAGTTTCTTCTATACTGTGGAATCAGTTTTTAAAATCCCCAGATGCCATCAAAATACAATTTTGGATAGCTGCAGTAATTGGTTTAAACAATGTCTGGTGAAAATAGAAGACACTGGAAAAATTTAAAATGAATTGGTATATATGTAACTGTTTATTAAATATTGGAAATTTGGGCAGAGGTATATGATAAAACTACATCAAACCGGTTACGATAGTCGAAATATAAAGACAAAAATATTTTCGCATCTTAATCATATTTTAGTATCGTTGTTCTGAGGAATACAAATATGGAAAGTACAATTAAGTTGGTATTAACACATATATTATATTGGTGTCATCAAAAATAAAAACAAACAAACAAACAAGCAGGCAAACAAACAAACAAACAAAAAACACAAAAAATAACAAGAACAACAAAAAAACAAAAAACAAAAAAAAACAAACAACAACAACAACAACAACAAAACAACAAACAAACAACAAAACAAATAAACAATAGCAACTCAAATTTTGGATTTGTTTCCTTTTAGGCCAGAAAGATTATCAGTACACAAACGACTTTGTTGCAATGTAAACAACTCAATAGATATAATACCTGAAGAGGGTTCATTTGTAAAATTCAAGAATTCTCAATATCATTATAAAATTCCAAACATTATTTATTGTGATTTCGAAAGTATAACTGCACCCATGAGAAACGAAGTTGGCACAAAGCTTAATATATTATCTTCGATAATCAAAACAAGCACATTACACCAGTACAGTAAGAATACAAACTAATAGTTTACAGAGGATTGGATTTTATTGAAGTATTTTGCGATGCGATAGGTAAAACTGCAAAACTAGTGTATAAATAATGTAGGCATAAACATGCAAACCCCAGAGTGTTAATAGCGGAAGGTGAAAACATTTTAATTCAACGAGCATATGTTATGTCTGTGAGAGATAAATATTTAAAGATAAAGTTCGTGACCACAATCACTTAACAGGCAAGCGTAGACGTCCAGCTCATAATTAACGCAATTCAAATGTTAAATATAAACAATTCATAAGATTGCTCATTCATAACTTGTCCAGATGTGATAGTCACCTGTTCTTCACTACACTGGTTAATAACGATCCAGATGAAGATGTAAAAATCATAACGAATAACGACGAGAAATGCACGTTTTTAATAGTTGGTAGGTTCGTTAAAGAAGGAAAAGAAATAGCAATTAAAATGACAATCAGTTTTGTATATAGCTTTAAATTTATGGGAAAGTTTATGGAACAATTGGCCAGGAATTTAAGTAAGAGACACTGAAACATTTTCGAGATAAAAAATCGAAATATTTATGGAAAAGCATTTGCCTCTTTGCAAACATGGATAGTTTTGACAGGTTTAAGGAAACAGCTATACCACAAATAGAAACGCTTTACTCATCACTTTATCTTGCTGCTATGCTTTGGATGATTGTTCATTGTTAACTTCAACATCGTTTACAACTCTAATTGAATGTTGAAGACGCTGTAAAGAAACAATTTTACTTCTTGGCCAAGAGAACAATATACATAAAAAAACAGCTACACCATCGTCTGTCAATTAATATATTTTGTTTGAGTTTGTTTCTTTTCTTTCACGTAGTGTGGTAGTATCTTGTGATATTTTGGACTTTTATTGTTCTTTCTTCAAACATTCAGCTTTGGTTTTTTTGGAATTCGTGTGAACGTTTTCTGAGTTGATTTCCAAGTTAAATTCTATGTAGATCTTTTTGTTTTGCGAAGTTACTTTCTCTTGTAGTTAGTCAATCTTAGAATCATCCTTGTTTTTGTCTTTGCTTTATTTCATTTATTTACAATACATTTAGAAAGCTGGATCAATATAAATTCGAATTGACCAAATGTTATTTGCGAGCTAACTTGCAAGTGTAATTTTTGAGTAGTGACAAATAATTTGAAATATAATTTTCTAACTTAAAAGAATGGATACAAAGGTGCATCCTGTACGTGATGAAGAGAAAGATATTGATGAGTTCTACCAAACGTTTCTTTACTGCGAACCTTTAAAAAAGAAGATGAGCAACAACAAACAAAAAATTATTTTAAAAAAAATAACATGGAATAACGAAAATAAAGGACACATTAAAAATGGTACAACGAAAGTAGAGAATACATGAATAGATGCAAATACCCCCCCCCATAATAAAAAGTTCAGATAACGTCAAACAACAAGACTATTGCTTTAATCTGCACTAAAACAAAGCTGAAAATATACTTCACTAAACATACAGGTGCCATTGAAGATGACCTTCATATTGATCATTTCATCTCATGTTTATCACTTGATTTATGCCTGATCCCGAACAACAAAGGAAATGTTTCCAATAGCCAAAAAGATTATATTTAAAAGCCAGCAAGAACATTAAAAAAAAATTAAACAAAATTACTTCGATAAAAGAGATTGAAGGCTAAGTTCATTCTTGAGGAGATTTTTAGAAGTATTGCCTCGTCATAGTCCCTGTGAGACTTTATTGCGTAGTAATCAGCCCCTTTTGTAAGAGAAATATTGTAACAATTGTGTTTAGAGGAACAAATGCATCAGCAATAATACAACAGTACACATTTATTAACCACTTTTTCAGTGTCTGGCTTTGCAAAGTCTCCGCTGCCGTAGGCATGGTGTCCAGAGGAACAACAATGTTTTCTATTCCCTTCTAATTTTCTGTTGGCCTTATGAATTTATATGTTTGAATGCGATCAAACTATCAAACTGGCGCTCAGTGCGGATAGATGTAATCCCAGTTTGAATGTCAAACATCCATTGAAGTTACTGATACCATATGAAGTCATGCAATCATCTTTCAGTTCATGTTGTAAATTAAAGTCGTCGATGGGCACAACTTTGCTAATCAATAGTGTTACACAATAAATTACAACATCTGACAATGACTTGGAAATTTTAGAACTTCTTGCACTTATACACAGATATTTATATGTCTTCTTGACTGATTTCTTGCCCCGCTCTTTTTATGTTATATTTCACTCATTATTTTTTTTGTATGTTCCGTTTGCAATAAAAATGTTAAATTCGTTTGCACTCTTCAATTTATGGAGAGATGGAGTTATTGCTACTTTTATCTTCGAAAAATCCCAAATAATTTTGTATTTGTGCATTGTCCATCTTCGCTATTTAAACAGAGAAAAATGGCTGAGGCGGTGAAAGTTTTGAAATGAAAGAAATTGATAAACTGATAAATTGATTAACTGTTTATGATCGTGATGTAGTAGATGCACACCTTCAACAGAAGTTTATACATTAAATCTCGACAATAATTTTAGTCATAACACAGAGTTTTTTGTTCAAACTACACCAGATAAAGGTGTTTGCCCAAAAAACGTTCAACTAAACCTTATTGACGAGGTCAAATAGCAGATAAAAAGGATTTGACATAAATGAAATACAATAGTTGATAAGAAAGTACTAAAAATTCAGAAACAAAATACTCTATTATGAAGAACATGGTTATAATAATGGTAAGATTTAGATCTAGACAGTTAAAATTAAAAATTCAATCAGAGCTAGCACCCAACAGTATATCAGACTAACTAGAAACAAAGTTTTGGAAACAGGTTCGACAAAGCAACGCAATAAACGGGTAAGTGCTGAGGATACACAGCCTAAATACCCGCTGTAACCTACTGTTATACAAAGGCAATCAATACCAAGTCCCTAAGCATACTAAGAGGTAATCAATAAGACAAATGAGCCGTTTGATGAACAGATAAGTTAAGCAATTCTTTTATAGATGATTACCACGGAAAAATTCAAAACAGCGACCTTCCATCTGCATTGAAAAGATTATTCACTACGCAAGAGGAAAAATAATTAAAGGGTGATGGAAATGCTGTAGCAGTTGTCAAATTAAAAATAGATTGATGAAAATTGATGTTGAAGTGTATGAAAAGCAGACTGAATAATTAAAGAAAAGGATATCAACCAAGAAACAGACCCAAATAAAATAGCTATATTTCAAGAACAGTTGAAAGCATTGGTAGTACAAAAGGTCAAGTAGTTGGACATCTAGCACAGTTGCAGAGCAATTTTAGAGAAAACAGTGAAATGATTAATGAAGAAGTTAGAGAAAAATTACCATTAAGTGAAAGGCTGAAACAACTGTTTAAAGAAAGGGGTGTAACAATAACTTTTATAACCGAAGCGATATCAATGATTATACCTTTATTTGCTCTGTCTATAACAAATTTGGTTTTAAAAAACCCACTTTTCCCTTACCTAATCATCATCATATTCCTTTTCTACATAATTTGTACTCAGATTGACTTCTGTTTTGTCCTCTAAGATATTCACTGTCACAGATTGTTTATCTGCCTTTGGAATACAATTCTTTTCTACATCGGTAAGGATGATAGGGTTAAATCAGAGTTTATATGAGTCTTTGTATTTCTTGAAACTATTGTTGGATCCAATGATTCTACCCACTTTCATGACCATGTAATTTGGTAATAGAGAGTTACAAAACTTTTCATAATGTTTTCATCTTTGTAATGAGCTTGCTGTCCTAAAACCAGTAGCTCCATTAACTTCTGATTAGTGTAAAATGCTTGGTATGTCTCCAGAATGTGCACCTAATGTGCAGATTACATAAGACATTATCCTTTGATACAATCTAACTATTCCACATCTGTTAGATCCTTACTTTATTTCAGAAAAGAAACATCTCCATCCTGTTGACTCATCTTTGTTCCATATGATTTATGTCATCAGCTGACAATGTTCTCCAGTATTTGATAGTGCCTGCACAATAGTAACATTTACGTTTGCAAGCAGCAAACACAACAGCAGCTTGAGGTTCCCCAAAACCTTAGTGTACAATTTTATGTCCTTTTGACCCATTATTTATTCAGTGTTTGTTTTTTGTCGTCGGGTATCTCCAGTCATGCTGTAGTGGAATGTTAAAATTGTTACTGATCAAATTAACTTGTTTCATAACCATGCGATTATTATTTGGTTTGAATGCATCATAATCACGTAAAGGTATTTTACATTCAGACAGCAGTTTTAGCATCTGGAAAAAAACATGACATTTGTATATTGATTTGACTAATTCTGGTGTGCTTTGGTTTGTTAAGTGCCAGTAGAAAATCCTACAGCTAGATTTGCCATCCATATTGGCCACTTTAGTTGATTCTGCCCAATTCACACGTCACATAGTGCTCTGTATCTTTTCATAGATTTATCATTGTCAAATTTTAAAGTGTAGTTATCAAAAATGTTTAATGGTTTGTTAAGTGAAACCTTCAGCTTCAGTGAAATAAATTTGTATCAATAAATATTTGTGCAATGCCCTGGTCCACAATATCGTCAAACACGGCATGGATAAGATGATACAGTAATTGGTTTGTTGTTGTTGTTTTTTTACTATTAAGTCCATCGTGTTAGAGACAACGTGTGCCGACCTTCCTTCAAGAGACTTGTCATCCGAAAACAATGACGGAAGCACAATCACATTAGAAGTAGAGTATATTACATTAGGACTCGAGTCCACCGGTGTTGTCATCGTAGGTACAGCAATGTGTCAAGGTTTTGCTGTTGCTCTAAGATCTACAAAGGCAGTACAGTGCCTCTATGAGTGAACCAAGCTAAGTCCATTAATTAAATTTAACAAATTAGTATGAAATTGGTTTTTCTTGTGCAAATACATTGCGCGTCTTTTGACTGTTTTTCCACAGTCACATGTAATTCTATGTTGATTTCTCTGAATTTTTCATTTTCTCCACAGTAATACCAGTTAAATATCGTTTCTTTTACACAGTTTTTGCATCTCTATATTTTATATTTCATTTTCCATTTCTTCTATCAGTTTTACTCCATTGCATTTATAATATTTGAGAACTGATTATATCGTTTGTTTGTGGAGTTCAATTACATCTAGATGTCATATGAAAGTTCTGAGAAAATTTAACTTCAAAATCTGTATACCTACACAATAAGAAAGGTTTGTGGATTTTACTTCATCCAAATGATGTTACAATTGTTCCCCTATCAGCTGATTTTTGGATAATTTTGTGATAATTCTTTGTTATGGATGGTTTTATGGATGTGTAAAAAATTTACATTGCAAAATGTGTCTAGACCAAATGCATAGTTTATGCTGTAATCGTGTGAATTACTGCTATACCTTCCTTGTATGAAAACCGAGACAAGTTTAAATGTCTCATGATCACATGAACATTTTGTGATTTTTATTTTCCATTATTTTACTCAAAATCTCATAGACTAGCTTGTAGTCTTTTACATTGTATGTTTTTTTAATAGATTTTTTTGAGATGTAGTACCGTATATACTCACGTATAATCCCATACCAACTACAAACTGCATAGACCCAGATCTGCTGGTGCATAATGCGCCAGCAGATCTGGGTCTATGCAGTTTGTAAGGACTAATCAGTAGAACAAACAACATAGACCCTGATCTGCAGTGCATTATGCGCCAGCAGATCAGTGTCTATGTTGTTTGCATTTGGACCCGGTTTATATGCGAGTATATACGATAGTTGAATCAACTTCATATTTTTGAATGTCACCCCTTTTCATTTCCTAAGTGATATTATCCATTATTACCTGCTAGGACATTGTCAACATCGTAGTCACCTTATTGTATTTTTTATGTGTACCATTTTGTTGCTTACTTGCAATGTTTTAGATGCATTTCTTTCTTCCCTCTGGTTTTGTAATTAATAATAATTCACATGCCGTGAACATATTTACTTTTTCAAATGTGCTGTTTTCTTTCCTCATTTGTCACATTACAACAATTTATTATCTTATAAAAAGTCAAAGTTTCCATGCTCCTTGATAGTGCTACTTGTGCTTCCCCAATTATGGCATAACATTTAAATAATCCATTTTATCCTTCACTAGTACATATTATTTTGCTGTTTATCCATTTTCTTTTTTTTTATGACATCTTTTCAACTTTGTATATGTCATTTTGTTTGTCACAAATATAACTCATTTGTAAAACATGCTGCTTGTATCCTCTCGTTTAAGTCTTTTAGTTTGTAAACACGTAAAATTACTTGTTTGATTTTCTATTTTTCCTTGCTCAAGTTATGATGGTAGTGCTTTTGAATTTTTTTTTATATTTTGAAATTGTTTCACAAATTTTCAATGTAGGTGGTCCAAATGTATCAGATTTCAAGAGAGCAAACAGGTTCAACCATACTTTGATTTGTTTTGTTTGCTTCAAATGCAATCACGTCTTTTGATCTATGATGAATATTATTATATCCCACAACTGACTTTGGTAAACCGTCAGCCCATAACATTTCCCAATTTTCATGGTGATGCATTGAAATATGAGGCTAGTTGCATTCACAGAATTATTTCATACACACCTTCAATCTCCAGGAGCACAGTGATTTGTTGATATGCAACATCTTCATAATATGTACCAAGTTTCATGGTGATCCATTGAAAAATGAGGCTAACTGCTTTCACACAATTTTGTCATACATGGCATTAAGTAAAAAAGGGAAATAACTCAATATGGAAATTGCAGGAGCAGAGTGATTTGTTGACATGCGCATCTTCAGGTGATGGCCATAATATTTACAAAGTTTGATGGCAATCCATGAAAAACTGCAGGATCAGTTGTGCTAAAAAGATTGTGTGATGCACAGATGGACAGACAGACTTGAGGATTCCTATAGAGATCCCGGCCTATATAGAAGTAGGGGTATAAAAAAAACAACTTATTGCCGATAAAATGTTAAAATGTATTTTACTAGAGTCTTTTTAAGATTTTCTTTGCAAATAAGGTTGGGCAGGGCAAAGTGCAAACATGTATGAACTGAAAGCCGATGACTCACCTGACTCTGTGCACTGATGCATTAACCCCATCTAACTTGAAAAACACAAAAAAAAAGACTTCAACACAAATGTTAAACATTGACGCTCAGTTGCAATCAGAAGAGATAACTGTGTCTTGCCATGCTCATGCAGGCAAGACAATCAAGGAACTGTTAACTTCTTTGACAACCTTTGATCAGCACACACATTTCCAACTGTGTGTATGAGAGAGAGAGAGAGAGAGAGAGAGAGAGAGAGATAGAGATACAGATAGAGAAAGAGAGTGAAATTGTACTTTTGTCAATAAGATACATGCTAAAAATAGTACCCATTTATAATGAATCTTTGAAGATCAATCAAAAGAGTTTTTAATAAGTGGAAATTTGTTATAGAGGTTGACAATACAGAGATTTGGTAAGTTCTGGAATGAAATGAAATGTTGCTACTAGCAAATATTTATTTTATCCAAGTTCATTAAGAATGGGTTTGAGCTGAGGATAAACTAGTCTAAAACTGCTTCAGATGACTTGGACCAATGCAAGTCTTCAATTAGGTCTAGCCGTCAGACATCTGATTGGTAAATTTCAAGTCTGACTTAAATTTCAGCCAATCTATTTGCTTGGTTCCAATGTTCTGTTGGTGAAATCCAGGCCAATAGCTCTGTATGATTTTTTAAAATTTAAGGACCAGAAACAAGTTTGAAAATACTAGTCCAGGACCAGAAAAAAGTTTGAAAATAAAAGTCCAGGACCAGAAACTGGAGGTCTTGGAAGCAGTCCCTGCACACTACAGAGAGCTCATAGCCCTAGTCATAAAGAAAGTAAGGCATAGTTTCATCAATAAAGTTTATTATCTCAGAATGGAAATTATACAAATCATATATGTGTAACATAGTAGTAGCTAGTCACAATATGTCAATATATGACAACACGCTGCTAAATAAACTACTAGCTGATGTCAGATCTATGACCTGGAATGGCTACAATAACAAGCTGATGATAACAAAAGTTTACTACATGCTGCACAAAAAATTGGTGTGTGAAGATTCAAATAATCTTCTAAATAACAGTCAAACAGCAAATGTAACCAACTCTTATGGTCTTTTTGGCATCTTCATGACACCGGTAAAAGAATCAATGAAAAATATTTGTCTATGCTGACTGGGTCACAATAATGAGCAACAGAGTTACCACATTTCCTGATTTTTAATAAACACCAAACTGTTAACAGTGTAGACCCAAATATGCCAGCATATAATGCACACTCAGATCAGGTCAAATGCCTGCATATAATACACACTCAGGTTAGGTTCTATGCCAGAATATAATGCACACTCAGATCAGGTTCTATGCCAGCATAAAATGCACACTCAGATCAGGTTATATTCCTGCATATAATACACACTCAGGTTAGGTTCTATGCCAGAATATAATGCACTCAGATCAGGTTCTATGCCTGCATATAATGCACACTCAGATCAGGTTATATGCCAGAATATAATGCACACTCAGATCAGGTTCTATGCCAGCATATAATGCACACTCAGATCAGGTTCTATGACTGCATATAATACACACTCAGGTCAGGTTCTATGCCAGCATATAATGCACACTCAGATCAGGTTCTATGCCAGCATGTAATGCACACTCAAATCAGGTTATATGCCTGCATATAATGCACACTCAGATCAGGTTATATGCTAATCACTTAAAATTATGTGCAGAAAGATGCTGGTTTTTAACAGCACTTTTAACACATTATAGGCTATATCCCCCCGAGGAAAGAAGGGCCAAGGCAGTTGATTCGGGCTGGCCTGGGCGAGTAAAGCGACCTCTTGATTACAAGAGTGATGCAAAACCAACTGAACTACTCCAACTTCCTGTATCACAGTCCACTGGTGTATTGTGTACAGAACGAACTGCATGAATCCCAGTCTATTGGTGTATTATGTGCAAAAAGAACAGCATGGATCCCAGTCTGCTGGTGTATTATATGTGGAAAGAAAAGCATAGATCCCAGTTTACTGGTGGACAAGTGTGAAAAAAGAACAGAATTTATTCCAGTCTCTTGATATATTATGTGACAACATATCAGGGTCTAGGTTGTTCGCAGTTGGTGTTCTTCTATACATCAACAAAGGCAAAAGCTATATAAAGAGATGGGCCCCAAGAGTTTCAAATGTGGTACAACACCAAAATTCAAACCACTGACAGTGGAAAATTACACAATAAAATATAAAGTGTACATGTCAGAATAGATCTATCTGAGAATAGTTTTGCTTTACTGCCAATTGATAGGTTGCTGACTCTGTACACCTGTCAGTCAAATGTTAACAGATTGCAACTGATAATGACCTGCTGACTACTGTGATCTCTGGCTAGGTGTCAGTGTTATCTAATTAACTGCCTTGGTAAAAGCTTGTCACCTGGCTTGTTGAAGCAGCTCTGACACCTTAATGACTGCCACTACCGAGTATATACAAATTCAATTTGTCAAAACGTCAAGATTTCTCATCCAATTATCATGAAATATTCAGTACATACTGATAATTTATTTTACTTTCAATTGAAGTCTTTGCCATAATAAAGACTTGTAATTTTAGATTTTATAATAAAAACAACCACTTCAGATATAAAGATTTTGAAAACTTTGCAAAGTGCATTTTAAATTTAAATTTTTATGTCTAAAATGATGTTATATTTGCAAAATGTTGACTGCTGAAGCTACAATTTTACAACTGATTTTTGTGCATTTTCAATTTGTCAGTACTTCAAAACAATGAACTAAATATCATTTCCGAGGTTTTTGTTTTCACTGCCTATACTTGATGACAAGCTTTACTTTCCAATAAGTGCACACAAAAACCCCCCAAAAATGAACTTCATATTTTCAATACATTATCAAACAAAAACAAACAATACAGTACAAAGACAACAAAACATGTACTGCTAAAGCACTCTTTGGTGTATAAAAATGAGCAATATTGAGCACTTTACTTCCAATAGGCACTACCCCATACACACAGAGGGCTTACATCACAAGTGTAGAAACTCTTAGTTTTACAGCGATTGGTTGAGTTGATGATACTGAACAATAAATAAATTGTTAAAATAGAAGACTGAGAACTGTGTAGACCCAGCTCTCTTCTCAATAATATACTGGCAGATCAAGGTCTACACTGTTGATTTGAAATCAGGAGAATGAACCATATAGATCCCATTTTGCCACTGCACACTGTCAGTAGATCAGGCTTGACACTATATCTGAAATCATCAGTATAATGAACCATGTAGATCTATTTTACCAGCACAATATGTTAGTAGATCAGGGTCTACACTGTATATCTGAAATCATCAGAAGAGAAAAACATGCTGATCCTATTTTACCAACACACTATGTTAGTATATCAGGGTCTACATTGTACATCTAGTATCATCAAAAGAATAAACTATGCAGATCCTATTTTACCAACACACTATGTCAGTAGAACAGGGTCTACATTGTTATATTATATGTTTGAAATTACAATTATAATGAACCATGTAGATCTTTCTTACAACACAATATGTTACTAGATCAGGATCTATATTGTACATCTAAAATCATCAGGAGAATTTACCATGTAGATCCTATTTTACCAGCTCACTATGAGAGCAGATCAGGGTCTACATTGTATATTTGAGATCATCACTAGAATAAACCATGTAGATCTATTTTACCAACCTGCTATGTTAGTAGATCAGGGTTTATATTGTATATCTAAAATCATCAGGAGAATAAACCATGTAGATCCTATTTTACCAGCTCACTATGAGAACAGATCAGGGTCTACATTGTATATCTGAGATCATCATTAGAATGAACCATGTAGATCTATTTTACCAACCTGCTATGTTAGTAGATCAGGGTTTATATTGTATATCTAAAATCATCAGGAGAATAAACCAATTCATGTAGATCCTATTTTTGCCAGCACAGTACATTAGAAGATCAGGGTCTACACTGTATATCTGAAATCATCAGAATAATGAACCATGTACATCCTATTTTACCAACACACCATGTTAGTACATCAGGGTCTACACTGTATATCTGAAATCATCAGCAGATCCTATTTATCAGCGCACTGTTAGTAGATCTGTGTCTGTAGGAGTAATGATACAGGTAAAGGTAAATTTTAAACAATTATTGATATACTATAAGTGTACCAAAAGAAGGTATCTTCATACAAGCATATATATAATAATTAAGTATCATGATTATGAGATATGTCATCAAACATAACCTCCATATTATGAAAAAGAGTAAATACATCTTTACAAAGCAATAATGTTCCTTCAAGTCAGCCAAACACATGAACAATATGAACTGAAATTTAATTGTTGCCACTCAGGTGATAACAAAGAAACCATTTTGAAGATTAACGTTGAACTAGATTGTATATTTATATCACTGTTGATGGACAATACACAACACAATATACATGTGCCATGGAAAATAAAGTGAAACCTCTTTACTCTAAACACAAATTAGGATAAAAAAATATGCTGACAATTTTGAGTAGAAAGGGTCATCCTAATTCTTCCATTATATGCCCCTGTATGATAACATATCCATCCTAATTCTTCCATTATATGCCCCTGTATGACAACATATCCATCCTAATTCTTCCATTATATGCCCCTGTATGACAACATATCCATCCTAATTCTTCCATTATATGCCCCTGTATGACAACATATCCATCCTAATTCTTCCATTATATGCCCCTGTATGATAACATATCCATCCTCAACTTTTCCCCCAATGATAAACCTGACTCCCAATTAAAAAATGAATTATGTGGTGGGACACATAATTATAACTCAGGCTGGACAGATTTCAGATTTGAAAGGTTTCACTGCATAAGAAAGTTCCCAACAAAAGCTAGCAGTTTTGTCTAGTGAGAAATTAGTTTGATCTTATAAATGGAGAAGGTCAAGCTATCTGAAAATAATCTATGACCTGGTGGGAGTGACTGATCTGCTACAATTCAAGTGCAGTTTCTTCACAAATTCATCTCTGTATGACTAAAATGAGTTACAAGTACTAGCAATATCAAATTCATCTCTGTATGACTAATTGAGTTACAAGTACTATCACATTCATCTCTGTATGACTAATTGAGTTACAAGTACTATCACATTCATCTCTGTATGACTAATTGAGTTACAAGTACTATCAAATTCATCTCTGTATGACTAATTGAGTTACAAGTACTATCACATTCATCTCTGTATGACTACATGAGTTACAAGTACTAGCAATATCAACTTCCTCTAGATGCACACCCTACTCCATGATATCAATATTTACACAATATTTACTAATTATCAAAACATTCCCTTGGTCTAATTGAAACCCATGCAAAAACAGAACACAGTCAAGATTTATACAAAAATCATAATAACAATCAGTATGATAATTTGAAGCCAATTGATATGTATAGAAAATTCTTAAACATCATTAAATTCATTATTATCAGCAACACATCCAAATCAGACAAAATGTACCGTTTGTACTCACAAGTCTGGTTCAACTGCAAACAACACAGACAATGATCAGTTGTCACATAATGTGCTGGCAGATCAGGGGCTATGTTGTTTGTTCTAATGATTACTCCTAACAAACTGCATAGACCCAGATCTGCTGGTGCATTATGCGATGGTCAATCTGGGTCTATGAAGTTTGCAGTTGTATCCAACTTCTACATGAGTATATACGGTATAATTTTTTGATTATAATATAACACATGCATCTATTACTGACTTATTCCACTCTTAAGGTACATGTAATATAAGGAAGCCAATAAGCACAGGATATACATATATATATATATATATATATGGTATAGCTAAGGGCAAAAAAAAGGGATGAATGCTAACTACCACATATACTTGCATATAAGTAGGATTTAGCTGCAAAATGTATACATCCCAATCTGTCATCGCATAATGCGCTGGCAGATCTGGGTCTATGCAATTTGCTAGGATTATTAAGTATAACAAACAACATAGACCCTGATCTGCTAGCACATTATATGATGACAGATCAGGATCAGGGTCTATGTTGTTTGTAGTTGGACACGACTTATAGTTAAGTATATACAGTAAATGATACATGACTAAATATTTAACAAGTCATTATGGCCGTATTATTCATATTTCAGTACTTCAGATACTAAAATGACATTTGAAAACATCATGGGTTATATGGACGAGGCAAAATTTTTTTTTGTATCTTGTTTGAACACTTTATAAAATATAAAAAAACTATGGAAATTATTAAAGGTTGTAGTACTTTAACTTAGAGTATGTGTATACAATTTAAGATGGTGTTCCCTCAGTATAAAGTCCACCAGTATACCACTGTCCCTCTTACAAAACTGGTCAGAGTTTGTTTTATCATTGCTACTTTATTTTCACTTTATTTTACTTCTTGGCTTCTGAGAACCAATTATAATGTTATTTCACTTTATTAAATAATAATGCTAATTCACATTATTAAATAATCTATCGGAGTGTTTTAATGCACTACCAATACACAGCCTTGTTGGAACATCCCTCAGTATAAGGTTCCCTCACTTATAATGCAGATCACATTTATGGCACCTACCAAAAGCATTATAGAGAGAGCACTTGTATCTTTTGAATGTCCATTATCAGTAAATATGGCTACGACTTCACACTTTCATTACAGGCATTGCCGCTAGGTACAAAAGCTCAACAACACATTGGTAGCAGTCATAGAGTATTATTAAGGTAAATAATAATGTTCTGTTTTGGTTTTAATGGCACTTTTAACACATTATTGGCAATATCATATATTTCCCAAGGACACACCTAGGATGCCGACCAGCATTAGCCTCGGCAAGTATCAAATTTGTAACTCTAGGATTACGAGTCTGATGTTCCACCAACTGAGCTACCATGATTCCCTATAATGAAGAAAGTAGACCTTGTTTTTGCTAGCCCTTTGTGAAGACAAAATGTAATTTCAATTATCAGGAAATGTTTTTTTCTTAAGCTTACTTGTAAAGCAAACACACACAAAAATATGGTTAAATATGGAGTCTAGTACAAAACATACAAGGAAGACTGAACTAAAGTTGAGAAATCTTGATTCCAAATGTTGGAACTAATGTACAGAATCTTTTACAAAGAAATATGAAAGCAGACTTATAACTTTCAAAGCGACTAAATTTACACGATGCATCATGAAAAAAATTTAATCAAGCACACTTAACAGTGTACATGTGTGAAGACCTACATCACGGGGACAGTTTTCGGGGGGATGGGGGTGTATTTTCAAAATGCTGGATAGATAGAGTTTTAATATGGTGTGAACATCATAAACAGAATACATGAAATGACTATCATTAAACTAATGACTGGCTGTAAAAATTATGAATTCTATTTTCTTTGTGGGTAAAAATGAAATAAACCCCCTGGTCCCATCTGTACACTTCACCTAGCATTTCAATTGGGCATCAATAAATTACTCCTAAAATTACTCTACCTTGAGGAATAATAACTTACTATGACTTTGTACAGCTTCTGTTGTTTTCTTTATTTAATTTTTAATAGCAAACATTTCTTTTGCCAGCTTTACATGTAATAAAGATGAATTGATACAAGTTTTCATATGTGCCACCATTATTTTGTACTCACGAGTGCTACCCTAATGTACAATGTGTGATATCATGACATCTTTTCTGATAATAGCTATTTAAAAAGAAGCTGCCCCCCCCCACATGTCCAATTTTAGGGAAACACTCATTTTTAATGAAAATAAGGAAGGAAAAAAATGACTTAAATGAATGACGTATGTTTCAAAAAGCACTGCAGAATTTACACTACACATGTGACTGTCTAATTACATTAAAATGTTACTAGACTAATCCCATGCCTATCTAAGGCTCCAAGTACCTTTACATTTTATATTGCATTAATAGCCTGCCAACATACATAAGTATGAAATTATAACAAAAATACATTTGAAGCAGACTAGCTCAAGTCCATATCTGGAAATCATTATTCTCAAGGTTGAGTTTCTGATATATTTCCAGTATCAGCCAATAAGAAATGACCTTACAATAGAAACATTTGTGATTGGTTGAAACTAAATCTCAAGCTGAAACTCAAGCTTAAGATTTTCTTTATTTCCAAACTTGGCTTATATGACTGCATTAACACAAAATTGTGGAATCACTCCATTTATCCAAATGCTCAGCTAAGAATGTAAGACATTGTGCATAATGCACTCAGTTGTAACTGGGATGGACTCAGATTTGCTGTCTGATAATACTTTGGTATATTTGAGATTTTAAACAAACCGCATAAATCCTGACAAATTATGTTCCAGTATTTTATATACTGGTAATACCCACACATGCCGTAATGAACGCATGTCCCTCAAAACTCTCATTAAAAATCTATTAGTAATCTCATGTCTCAATTCCAGCAGGCTTCGTGGGAGGGTAGCAACTTTCAAAACTCTTGTGAAGAACATCATGATTTCCTTTGAACTTGTCACCAATCATATTTGGTGTCTGATTACCACTTCAACTGGAGTTTAAAGTAGTCTCTAAAATGACTCATTCATGTTTTATACAGCATGACTATACTGGAAGAGAGAATGCATCTCCAAAGCAGACAGCTCCCAACACAAAGGGAGCTAACTCTTCTAGTATGTACATACACATAGTGGAGAGTTTGTTTTTGACATTGTCAATGTGTGCTTATTCTGATGAGCGTTCATCTTATGGAATTCACCCAAAATTTTTTTTTAGTGCACAGCGTAAGTATTACACCAAATACGGTATTCAGAGTTGGATACAAGTTATTATTTTTTTTAAAAATTCAGATTTCAATAGTACTAATACAAAGTGAAAGTTGATGTAGCTGAGCATCAGAGAAGTTAACATAAGAGGTTTGTGATATTGCAGTCATGCTAAGGACCGTAATAAAAATATTAATTAATACTTTGATACATACTTATGATAAATTAAGAACTTACACACAGTTTATATGCCTGTATCAGTTAAATATAATCACCACTATAAACACACACACACAGAGTACATAAATTACTCTTTTCCCAATGGAGGGGACATAAAGCTTTATATCTTACTAAAATTGAGCCTTAACTTGCAAAAATTGATTCATCATTTATGTATATGCAGAGAATTCAACCCTATCAATGTGAAAAAAACTTTAAAAATTGGAATCTGAACATAACAGGAATACAGCACATTTTTTTTCCAACAATTTATTTTAAGCATTAAATCTAATTTTAAGTGGTTTGGGTTAAAAAGAGCTTCCTACAGTCATCTTTCCCAACAATCTGACATGAAAGTCCATAGAGAAAAAGACTTCCAACATATGGTGTTATTCCAATGCTGATACCATACATATTGCATTTAGAATGTGTGTAGCACACCTTTTTTGTTGAGGTATAATCCTCATATTGCTTTCAGTTCAAAATCTTTCTTAACCTTTGTCAGGTGAATCTGGGCGCTAAGCCAACGTGATTTCTGATTTGTCCATATTCAAATGGTCCTTTTGAAACAACTGCCTTGATATGCCTTTACAAAAGAATTACAGTAAGAAATTACAAGCATTTCTGTGATCTCGATACTGGTGATCAAGTTACAGTTTACCAAAATAGAATTATATTTGACCCGCAAAATCAGAATCTGACAGAAGTGATCATAATGGCGTAACCTGAGGTTAAGAATAAGAACAATTCTGCCAAAATTGGAATGGTTGGCATCTCTGCATATGTCAGCATTTTCTTTGGATCCATTTTTACTTAGATCAACAAATACTGTGTTCAAATATTAAAAAACTTTCAAAAAAATGTACATTCTTAAAGAGATCAAATATGAGTAGAGCTTTGGAAAATCTTTTGATAATGCCCCCCCCCCCCCCCCCCCCCCCCCCGACAACAACAACCAAACTGAGACCCCAATATTTTTTGACATACACCCTATTTAGGATAGGTTTATTGATTGAAAGTCATAACCCAAAGGGGAATAAGTAAAGCAAACCTTCACACCTGTAGAGTTACAATTAATAATTAAGTAAATTCATGAAACTCAGCCTTTTTTAAAGTCTCTTTCTTGTATAGAACTATTATCAGTATAAGGACTTCGGTAGTACTAATAATAATCATATTTAATTGATGAAAATGTGATAAAATGTACATTATGGACTGTAATGATATATGATGATGAACAGTTATTAATCTCATTTAAAAAGCACTGGATGAATCATTACTAGACTCTTCCTCTCCCCTCCTGTAACGGCCTTTCCTAATAACAGCATGTTTCTCTCTCGCCCGCTCTAATTCCTTTTCTAGTCTCAATATCTCCACCTGAGCAGCAATTTCCTGAAATATAAAAAGTATTACATGAAATTCTCTTAAGTGTTGTATTCCAACTTGCCTGTTTCATTCAACATGTGATAATAGATTATAAACCCAATTTGAGCATCTGTACTGATCACAAAACAACTCCCCAAAGTGACGTACACACACATTCCCTGTGCCATACCCCCTGCCCCTAACTTCTTGTTGAAGTGTACAATACTAACATGATGGAAATGTTATTCGGCCATTGAGCCCCTTTTACAAGTACCTCTATGCCCATCTGCCTGTCTGTTATATACAAAATTGATTTACTTGTTACATGTCCACCACTGTCCGACAGGCATCATACATGAAATTGTCTATTTTATAGTACATCATCAAAACTTGTAAACCTATTTAGCCACCTTTAAAGACGCTTCTATCAGATCATCCGTCTCTCTGTCCATCTGCCTTTTCTGCTGATAATAAACGGGCTATTACCAAACAATGACATGCAACTCGTCCCCCTCTAGCTGACATGGACACTGTCCCCCTCTAGCTGACATTGACACTGTTCCCCTCTAGCTGACATGGACACTGTCCACATTATCGTCACATTTCATAGTCCGTTAACCCAAATGAATAAGTTATATTTATACTCGCATTTAAGCCGATACCTACTGCAAACTGCATAGACCCAGATCTGCCAGTGCATTATGAGATGGCAGATCTGGGTCTATGCAGTTTGTAAGGACTAATTAGTAGAACAAACAACATAGACCCTGATCGGCTGGCGCATTATGCGACGGCAGATCAGGGTCTATGTTGTTTGCATTTAGACCTGGGTTATATGTGAGTAAATATGGTATCTGTTTCTGTCCATGTCTTTTTTTTCTTCTCACATATACATACAAAAAAAACCAAACATGTCCTCCTCCATATTCCTTAGTTGGCTGAACCAAGTTTATGCCACTGTGCATATGTCTGTCAGTCTGGTTATCTTCCTCACCCATAAAAAAACACGACTGCTGCAAAGGGACTGATGCTCTAATGTCCAAAAAGATTTCGCAATAAACAACGATATGTTTGTTTCTTCCATCCTTTTATTCTTTTTAACTGCTGTGTATTGAAACCAGCTCAGATTTTCTTGAGAAACTCCAACATACCAAATTTTTGGAGTAACAAAATTAATATTTTCTTTTAAAAAAACCCCAAACCCCCCAAAAAACAAATTATTGAACTACCTTCATTCAGGGCACTTTTCAGATATATCAATAAACTGGGTTTTATAAAAATCCATTCATACTTGTATGTGTTCTCGTGCTCACAAGCCGTTACAAATAAAACAAAGAGTCCCTCGAAGGGATAAATGCTCTACTGGATGAAAAGAATATCCAGGAATTCAAGATAAGACCATTTCTGCCTTTTAACTGTGGAGTGTTGAAACCATCTTTAATATTCTTCAGCGATAACAAGATTTTCAAATTTGCTGCTGTGGTGGACATATTGGATGTCAATTTGGCACCATTTTCACTCATGACCAATAAGACATCATAACAAGTCTTCTGGTGGAAACCCCATGTTGATATTCAGCTCCATTCGCAATTACCTTTCAGCTGATGCCACTAAAACACTTGTGTGTTCCTTAGTACTTTCAAGACTGGACTATTGTAACTCAATTCTATCTGGTTCATCTCAGTATCTACTCCAGAAACTTCAAAAAGTTCAAAACACAGCTGCTTGGATCATTCTTAGAGTACCACAAACAGAGCACACCTCCCCCTCCGGTCTGTACCCTACACTGGCTACCCATTCGATCCAGAATCAAACACAAAATTTGTTTTCTGTGCTACGTTTCACTGACTGGCTCCAGTCCAACGTACCTATCTCACATCACCCATGTGTACACACCAGCAAAATACTTACGCTCCTCTTCCGACACTTGTATTCTCATTATTCCCACTATCAAAATGAAGTCATATGGACAACATTCTTTTGCATACCAGGGCCCAGCAACATGGAATGAATTGCCCACTGAACTTAGACACAAAGACACAGTGATCTCATTCAAGAGTGCTCTTAAAACTCACCTATTTCAACTGCAAGAATAGACCTAAAGACTTAATAATGTTTCCTTACCTTAACTATTTTCAGCATGTTTTTATTTTCTAATTTCATTGTGTTTGTTTTCGTAATCATATCATTATATATGTTTTGAGGTGTTATCTAATGTTGTAAAACGCTTAAAGCTTCTAAAGATTAGGTGCTATACATAGTCCTCATTATTATTATTATTATTATTATTATATGACTTTCCATTTTTGAGGAGCAATGCTAAGATTTTCAAGATGGATGTCTTGGTGACTATCTTCGATATCAGATTGGCACCATTTCTATTTTGTACCAACTAGACATCATAAGTCTTTTGGTGAAAGCAAAATGCCAATATGACCAGCCATCTAGGAGAAGTACTGATAACAAGATTTTCAAGATGGCCATTGTGGCAGTCATATTATAAGTCAGATCAGCACCATTTTCATTTACAACCAACCAAACATCATAAAAAGTCTTTCAGTGAAAACACCATACTGATATGACCATTCATTCAGGATAAATGGTGATAACATTTTCAAGATGACCACTGTGGCAGACGTACTGAATATCTGAATGGCCCCATTAGGACCAACTAGACATCATAAGAATTTGTTTAGTAAAAACCCCATGTTAATACAACTATCCATTCAGGAGAAGTAGTGATAATATTTTCAAGATGGCTGCTGTTGTGGCCATATTGGACATCAGATAACACCATTTGGATTTAGGAACAATTATACATCATAAGAAGTCTTCTGGTGAAAAACCCATGGCAATATTACTTTCAGTCAGGAGGATTAGCAATAACAA
Organism: Margaritifera margaritifera; assembly: GCA_029931535.1. NCBI lineage: Eukaryota > Metazoa > Mollusca > Bivalvia > Unionida > Margaritiferidae > Margaritifera > Margaritifera margaritifera. The sequence goes on along the minus strand of JAQPZY010001376.1, from coordinate 367,938 downwards.
GATTTTCAAGATGGCCACTGTGGCAGCCATATCAGACATCTGATCAGCGCCCATTTTCATTGAGGACCAACTAGACATAAAAAGTCTTCTGGTGAAAACTCCATGGCAATATTACTTTTCATTTAAGAGGATTAGCAATAACAAGATTTTCATCATATATATTTTCATCATATTGGGCATCAGATCTGCACCATTTTCATTTAGAACCAAGTAGACAACGTACGTTTTCTGGTGAAAACCCAATGGCAATATTACATTTTGATCAGGAGAAGTAGTGATAAAAAGATTTCAAGATGGCCACTGTGGTGGCCATATTGGACATCAGGTTGGCACCATTTTCATTCAGAACCAACTACACATCACAAGAAGTCTTCTGGTGAAAACCCCTTATCAATATGACTTTCCATTCAGGAGGAGTAGCAATAACAATATTTTCAAGATGGCCACTCTGGTGTCATTATTGGACATCAGATTGGCACCATTTTCATTTAGGACTAACCAGACATCATAAGAAGTCTTCTGGTGAAAACCCCTTGTCAATATGACTTTCTGTTCAGGAGGAGTAGCCATAACAAGATTTTCAAGATGGCTACTGTAGCAGAGTGGAGTGGTGATAGGAGGAGTAGCGATAACAAACTTGTGCTAATGGATGGATGGACAACAGACTACAGATGACAGACCATCCCATAAGCTCTTCTGGTCAATGACCAGTAGGGCAAAATAAATGCATCAAAACCTCAAACAATGAAATCAATGTCAGAGTGCTATCAACTTGTTTATTGCTCAAAAAATCATGTGCAAGTCACTGCGTTTATAAGCTCAGTGAAGTAATAAATACAAGCAGTGAACTTTGACTGGAGTCCAAAGTCATATAGGTCTGGTTTTCAAACTCATTCATAACAGCAGTTACATGTTGTAGTTAGATCTGCACCATTTTTATTTAGAACTAATTACACTCTGCAAGAGGTGTTAAAGTCAAAACACCATGTCAGTGCCACTATTCATTCAAGAGAATGAGTGATAACAAATTGTTTGTTTGGCAATAGCCATCTGAGTTGCCATGTTTGAGCACCATTTCATTCAAGAACGGCTACATAATGTAATAGTGTTTTAGTGAAAACTCAGGAGAAGTAACCATACAAAGATTTTCAAGATGACTGCCAAGGCAGCCATTTTGAATACAGTTTAGATTGGCATCATTTTAATATAGGACAAACTACATATTGCAAGAAGTGTTTTAGTAAAAACCCCATGTTAATACCACCATCGTTACAGGAGAAGTAGCCATACGATTTTCAAAATGGCCACAACAGCAGTCATATCGGGAGGTCATATTGGCACCATTTTCATTTAAAACCATCTATATAAATCTTTTCAGTGAAAACCCCATGTTGATATGACCACCTACTCTGGATGAGAAGCAATAACAAGAGTTTTCAAAATGGCTGCCATGTTTTTCCATGATATCATCACCATTTTCATATTATAAAAAGTCTTTTAGTGAAAAACTCATGTTAATATCACCATCCGTTCAGGAGAAGAAGCAACAAGATGCAGCCATGTTGGATGTTATATTGGCACGAGTTTTATTAAAACCATCATCTACATACAGTCCTCGCTCACTTTAGTTCGCCTGGTTAACTCACTAAAATGCTTATAATGCAGAGGCAAGTGTGGATCCCATTTTTTTTTCTAAAAGAAAAGGCTTTTTTCACGATTGAAATTGGTCAATGAAAGTTCAATATATCGCTTATTTTGTTGAACAAAATGGCAGTTAGTGCATGGAAATTCAGAATCGTCATGAAATTTACAAATCTGAATGAAAAATTGTCTATTTTGTAATAATTTCCTGAACAACAATATTTTCCCAATAAATAACAATATAAGACAAAATATCAATCAATGAAAATGTTGGTAAATGCCTACTGGTGGCAAAACTGTTTGAAAGAAATACCAACAAACAAGTCTTGTTAAGTGAAATATATGTTTTCGTATTATCTTTTAATCAGGACTTAAAATAATCATCATAAATGTGATGTGCCTTCATCTATTCAAACGGGAAAAGAGTAAATCAACTGTCATGTCAATGTCCATGAGCATTCCATTAGAACCTAATTAAGTGTTTACACAGCGGCTAAGCTGGCTTCTTTTTGTTGACAAACTATTGAGAACTTAATGGTTCTTTGTCACAATGACACAAGCTAGTTAACAGATTGGTTGTTTCTAGCCCATTACAGTATATGCAAAGTTCTGACATCACAGAAACACCTGGTGCAGATCAGAATTATTTCTTGTTAAAATCACACACTGTAGACAATTCCTGAGACTTTGCCTTTTTTGTTAATCTGAATTGTTCTTTAAACTTTGCAGTGATACATTAAAAAATATCTTTGAAGTTCCAATAAAGCATACACATTTCTCATTTTTCTCTTTCATTTTTGGTCCCTTTTTTAAAAACAAAAGCCAGATGTAGTGTTCTTGAGCAGTGCATCACACTATGTGCATTTGTTAGTACGAACAACATGGAATTGTATTCAATCATTTTCATATACTATCAATAATTATGTAGTGACATTTAAAAAATCTTTATCTTGGGGGAACTAACTAGTGCAACCATACTGAGGTGTTTGGATCTGGAGGTTTATGAACTATGAGGCTTTAGTTCATTTGTGTTTGCACAAAATGGATATATGTGGTTTAACACTGAGAGGGAGGCAACTCAAAATTTACTGATGAACGAATTTATGAGTACTGCATGTCAACTGGAGTTATATTAAAAGTCCATCATCAGTTTATTACCTTTATTTGACTAGTGTCCATCATATGAATATTTGTGTAGGTCAAAGGAAATTATACTTCTCAAGTATCAACGAAAGTTGTTTGTTGCAACCCTCCCCCCACCTCTGTTAATGTTAACAAAAAATTGTTTTCCTTGTTTTCTCACATCCTCACTTATGCTGTTTATGGAACCCATTGCTCGTGAGTTATTGAGGGAGAGGTGTATCAAGTCTTTCATTGAAAACCCTATGCTGAAATGACTATCCGTACAGGAGATGTAGTCATTAACAAAACTGCCATGATGGCTACCATGGTGGCCATGTTGGATACGATATTGACACCATTTTGATTTAAGCCGATCTACATATTATAATAAATCTTTTGGTGAAAACACCATTCAGAAGGAGCATCGATAACAAGATTTGCAAGATGGCCATTATGGTGGCCATGTTGAATGTGGTATCAGTACCATTTTCATTTAGAATCATTTACATATGATAAGAAGTCTTGTAGTGAATAACAATCCATTCTGAAGAAGTAGCGATAACGAGTTTTTCGAGATGCCATGGTGACCATGATACTGGCACCATTTTCATTTAGGATCATCTACATATTATAAGTCTTGTTGTGAAAACCCCATGTTGATATGACCATCCATTCAGAAGGAGTATCATTACCAAGATTTTCAAGATGGCTACCATGGTAGCCATGTTGGTCACATCAGCAACAATTTCATTTAGGACCATCTACACAAGTCTATTAGTGAAAACCCCATGTCAATACCACCATACATTCAGGAGTAGCAATAACAAGCTCGTCAAGATGGCCACCATGGTGGCCATGTTGTACATGATATTGGCACCATTTTTATTTAGTCCCATTTACATTTCATAGGAAGTCTTTTAGTGAAAACTCTATGTCAATATGACCATCTGTTTAGTCCCATCTACATTTCACAGAAATTCTTTTAGTGAAAACTCTATGTTTAGGACAAGCAGAGGTAAGATTTTCAAGAAGGCAACCATACAAGAATGTCTGTGGGGACCCATTCTGATTTAGGACCAACTAGGTCTCAGGATGACACCATGTTTCAAGTTGCATGACTTTCCTACAAGTAGTTTAGGAGTAGTGATAACAAACAAAATGCTAATGGACAATGGATGCAGGATCACTGTACAAGCGCTTCTCATCTTTTGACTAGCAAAGCTAAAGAAACCTACAAGAACCCCATGGAACAGTGTTAAGCAGGCAAAAAAAATCAAGACAAATCAGTTACAAACTTTAGGCAGACAGTCAAAGAATTCCAAAGTTTCAGCTGAATATAGCAACTACTGTATAAGTTATATGTTGTTGTTGTGGGTTTAACGCCATTTTTCAGCACATGATAGGCTATACATGGCGGTCAGTATATCTGGTGAAGGAAGAACCCAGGAAATAACCCTGGGAAGAACTACCGACCCTTGGAAGCTACCAGCAAGCTTTCTCACATACCCACATTGGCCGAGCCACACGGACAGAGGTGAGTGCCTTAGACCACTCAGCCACCCAGGGTCACTCGAGTAATATGACTTTCAAAAACTTTAACACAAAATCTTAACATTGTTGATGCCAGAGAAGATATGCTGATGTTCCACTATTCAAAGATTCAACAATAAAACATCCACCAAAGTCTCAACAATCGACACTGTCATTATCATCAATTTATTCCTTGGCCTGTTTAACCACCTGTACAAATATCTTAGCCAGTCTGTCAGACTGCAGCCAGTTTGTCTATTCATATGTCAGTCAGTCTTACTGCAGCTAGTATGACCATTTGTATATCAGTCTGACTGACTGCAGCAAGTCTGTCTATTTGTATATCAGTCTGTCTGAATGCAGCAAGTCTGTCCATTTGTATGTCAGTCATTTTATCCATCAATCTGTCATGCACATGTTCTATTTTTTACCTGTGTGATGCCTCCCACCATCCTTTGGCTGACATGGACGGTATCCGCATCTTCATGTTGTTCCTTGGCCTGTTGAGCTGCTTTTACAAGGGCTTCTGTGGCTTTCTTCACTGCATTGCCAGCAGCCTGAAATTACATATAGGATATATCACTTAGCTATTTCTCAGCAATCACAAAACATCATATTAAAGCTATTCCTGTATTTAGTGTCTAATATGCATTTCAAGTTTTTGGTCCCTTGTGATCCTTGAGACCTTCACTTTTGATCTTCTAAAACTTTTGATCTTCTAACGTACAAATAACTGACGCCCCTGTGACCCACGAGACCTTTAGTAAAAGCCCATTTCCTTTGTAAATTAAAAGATAATACATACACAATACTATCTTATAAAAAAAGTGCTTACATTACAGAGAAAAGCACATTATTATACTAATTTTTCTCACCCTTAACGTTACATTTTCAGAATCATGCAGTATTTTTCCATACTGCACTGCTTCAAACTGCACGACATATGTCTGAAAATAGTATCATTTCTTAGAAACTACTTTTTATTGTAAACAAACAATGTAAGCTCATGTAGCAGATGCCGGAGCTTTTGATTTATTAGATTTGTCTGTGGATGAACTAAGCAAACTGTTTGAGCCATCTGAAAGTAGAGATGATAAAGCTGACGATGTGGATGAGTTCACCAAGTCACAAAAGAAACTTTAAAACCAAACAAGCGACTGAACGTGATGTCTGCGATGGCTTTATGACAACAAACACGAGACATGCAGTATTGAAAATATCATTCTGATCATTTAAAAACTTATTTAGCAGAAATGTTCATAACGATTTGTAAATCAAATGGTTCAGACTATGAGCCATGCTCTCTAGAGTTTATAAAAAATAGCACAGAAAGACATATTATGGCCAAGGGCTATCCAATCTCTCTCAGAGACCGCTGGTGAAATGGGTTCTTACACCCCAGCTGCTTTGCAATTTTCCGTGTTTAACTTTTTTGAGAAAATGTTTGGATTTATAGTACAAGTCATACAGGTCATGTAGCTGGGGACCCTCCAACAAAGACCATACAAGTGACAGGGTGTAAAATTATGTCATCTATAGCTGGTAATAACAATGGCTATAAATGTACTTACCTTCCTGCATCTTGAATTTTCTCAAAATGTACTTTCTTAGTTATTTCTACTAATTAGAATTAAATGGGTTCCAAAAATTGATCAACAGTGTGAAACTGTACTGCAATCTAGACTACATTTCCAACAGAAATCACATTCTAAAGGAGAATGTACTGCACTCCAAAACTAAATGAATCTGGAATTTGATATTCCCTAACAAAAAATATTTAATCCTGCATCTTCTTGAGAATTTCAATTAAAAGAATTTCATATTTTTTCCACCTTATGATTCCAAACTATCAATGGCAGAACAGAAACACATGTGCAGTTTGCTGTCAAGGTCAGTCCCTACAGCTACATGTACATCATATGGAATCAACCCAGCTAAAAACTCCAGTCCATCATAACTAGTCGATAAGCAGGATTTAGTTGAATCAACAGAAAAACAAAATCCCTCCATTCCAGACCAAATGGGAAAGTTGTTCCAAGGTGAAGTCATTCACAATAAGACTCTAAATTTCAATTCCGAGTAGACCAAAATGAGATTTCTTTTTTAAATGAATGACTGAGCGTGTGATATACTACCAAGTTCAAAGGTTGCTGGGTGGTGCCATGTGCACATGAATACTGTTATTGTGTATTTGGTTGTGTACTTACTTTGCAATCTAGCAGAAATTCAGTTATTTTGATTTTTGTAGCGTGTCCTTTTTATTATGCAGCCTTAGGTAGAAAAGCAAAATGAGTGTATAATAAAAAGGTTGCTACATTTGTATAGGAAAATATGAACTAATTTTTTTCTGGGCTATAGTGTACTCCTAAAATTGTGCAATATAGCTCAGAAAAAACTTGTTCATATTTTCCCATACAAATGCAGTAACCTATAATTACTGAACTGATATGGCCTAATAAAATGTAACCAGTGACATTTTAAATATGGAATAGTTTTAACATGCTTATAAACTGGATATACAAAAATAATACTGAATGTAGAAAGATTTAACAACTTTATGGAAGTTTTCTATTTAAAAAAGAGGTAATATAGTGACACACATACCATTCCTGGAAGGACTCATTGGAAGCCTAAAGCATTGTCCTATCAATCATTTGGTATAATAAACAAGTTGTTCCAGGCTGTTCTGCTTGACCTCAGTATGACCTACCTGTAACCTCTGCATGGCAATTGACCCTGGTTCAGCCTTGACTTTGCATGCCATCAGTAATGCTGCAGTTGCTCCGGCAACTTCTTTGGCTGAAGCTATAAGTCTCTCTTCAGTGGCTTGACCTTGAACCATGGCATTGGCTGATTCGCACATGCTTTGGGTTGCTGTGGCAACAAGCCTGGCCTATAAAGGATGCAATACACTTTAAGATGATAATATTCATTTACTAATAGCTATAAAGTGCATCAGTGATGAGAAAATAAATCTATGAATTCTATTTTGTCAGCCTTTATTCAATGCAGACACATCTGTATGTTTACTCAGGATAAAATGAATTTTGCATCTTTCAGTATTTCTCACAAGACCTGGTGGTCAATTATGGTATTTATCTCATGAATAGACCAGGGAGGCTATTACATTATTTATTCCATGAAAAGACCAAGGGCCCATTACAGTATTTATCCCATGAATAGACCAGGGAGGCTATTACATTATTTATTCCATGAAAAGACCAAGGGCACATTACAGTATTTATCCCATGAATAGACCAGGGAGGCTATTTCATTATTTATTCCATGAAAAGACCAAGGCCCATTACAGTATTTATCCCACGAAAAGACCAGGGGGCCTATTACAGTATTTCTCTCATGAAAAGACCAGGGAGGCTATAACAGTATTTTATCCCATGTTAAGAACTGGAGACCTATTACAGTATTTTATCCCAAGTTAAGACCTGAGGGACCATTACAGTATTTATCCCCTGTTAAGAAATTAGGCCTATTACAGTATTTATCCCATGTTAAGAAATTTCACATGTTAAGAAATTAGGCCTATTACAGTATTTATCCCATGTTAAGAACAGGGAGCCTTTTACAGTATTTCTTCCATAAGACCTGGGTTCAGTCTAATAAATTTGTCAAAGAGGGGGTTACAAGACAAATATATCCTTAGTAAATATTTGCTAAAATTTGGTAAAAATAAAGGGATGGGACTTATCATCCAGCAAGGGCTTATCATCAGATAAATATGAGTATATCCATATTGGTTATGCATTGGCTACTCCAAATAATGAAGAATTGTATCATGGTTGCTACATTCATGGTGGGATAGAGTCTACCTGAGTGCACTACCAAACTGAAAGAGTACTATCCCCTAAAGTAGTGTACTAGTTGTTCCAATAGAATTTTACTGTTTAAAGATAAACAGTGAAGGAACTTCAGTAAATTTACAGTTACAATCTCATTAAAATCACTGCCAATGATATGACTGTGACTTTTATACAATGAAATAAGAAAGGCTGACTTAACAGAGGTAAATTAAAACAATTTCTAAACATGATTTGTTAATAGCAATAATTTGCATTGGATTTATCAGACAAGCTCATAATATCTTGCTGACAGATTCAAGATACTATTATTATCCTAAACTGTGTCATATTTTATATTTTAGTTTTTTGTCTGTTTTAACAGCCCTTATAACACATTATTTGCTATATCATGCAGAGGAAATGGGAGCTAAGTGCCTTTCCCAAGGACACATCAAGGCACTATTTCTCCCATGACAAGACCAAAGGGCCCATTACAGTAATTCTTCCATGACAAGACCAAAGGGCCCATTACAGTAATTCTCCCATGATAAGACCAGAGGGCCAAATACAGTATTTCTCCATTGAAATGACCAGAGGGCCAAATACAGTATTTATCCCATGCAAAGACCAGGGGGCCAAATACAGTATTTCTCCAATGAAATGACCAGAGGGCCTATTACAGTATTTATCCCATGATAAGACCAGGGGGCCAGCCTTATAAATTTGTTAAAAATAGGGGCAAGTTTATTATCAGACAAAGATACCCTTGATAAATATTTGCCAAAAAATTTGATTGAAATGAGGGGTTGCTGATCATCAAGCATGGGTTTATCATCATATAAATATAGTAAATTCTTTTTGCATGCTTCAACTGAATTTCTACGTCAATGGACCACTTAATGGTTCCCTATGTCAAGATATGCATGCAATTAATTAATACTACATGTGAATGAAGTGTGTATAGTGCAGTCAGCAGTGGACCATTTACTTACAGCTGAGATTAGTCCTTGTGACCACTGTCCATCATTGTCAACATCTGTCTTGTGATATGTAGCTGCCACCTGAAAATACCCAAACACCACTGTTCTTAACAATGTAGTTGTAAATGTGTCTGTATATTTGTACATAAGACACCTATGATCTTTTATGTTTAAAATACATTTATATTTAATTTAGATGTATAGACCAAGCAGTCTGAAATAAAGAATTCTTATCTTATCTTATTTAGAAACTGTCTTTGTTGAAAATGAATCAAGTACGATAAAACCAGCAAATAAATTACATGCAAATATAGCATACCACACTTTCTTGTATACAATACACACACAACTGTGAACAGCAGCGTAGGCTCAGATCTACTGGTACATTATACAAAGTTAACTGTGTCAGTGCTGTAGTACCTCGCTCTATGACAAAGCATTAGGGTCTGCACAAAATGTTTTTGCTAGTGAGGTGTCTATTATCATAAAAATGTTTTTTTTTTTATAGAATGAAAACATGGGTCTTTCGAGATCCAAAACAGGAGTTTCATTTTAGCAACATGAGGCCAAAGTGAGCCTGATAATGCTCACATTGGTAGCTGCATCATTTTAAAAATTTGAAAGCCACCTATGCCAAGATACTTTCTTTCAAATTTTGGTAAAATTGTGTCGAGTGGTTCTTGAGAAGAGGCTTATCTATTTATAGTAATGGCAGCCATATTTGATAGCGGATCAGCATTGGTTTAACAAATTTATAAGAGCTTCATTCCAGCATGCTTTCTTTCAAATTTAGTCAAACTCTGTTGAGCGGTTCTTGAAAAGAATTAATTTCAATTTGTGTCTATTATTAGTAGCAGCAGCCATATTTTATAGCAGATTGGCATCAGTTTTTTAAAGTGCTGCATGCCATGATGCTTTCTATCAAATTTGGTCAAATTCTGTTGAGTGGTTTTTGAGAAGAAGATGTAAACAGAAATTGTGAACAGACGATGCATGATGGACGATACATGATAGACAAATGACCATACCAAAGCTCACTTGGCTTTATGGACAGATGAGCTAAAAATTGTTATGATGAGGTACCAATGAATAAGTAGCTGATGATGACTTTTTTAGTAAAGCGACTATTGTAGCTTAATACAGTATTTCTTCTACTTTAAGCCCAAGGACCTCTTGCAAAACTTTCTGAAAACTTTTTGGTAGTCTTACTGTTAGATAAAGTTTCCTTATATTAAAATTTGCTAAAATTTTGCTAACAGAGAGGAGATGGACTAAGCATCATGCGTGGGATTGAAGTTTTTTAGTATGCTTCTATCACTTACCTGAATGCAGACTCTGGGATAGTGACACCATCATTATCTAAATGTTGTCTCAAATGAAAATTTTTGACTTGCCAAGTATGTATGTATGAATCAAGCCTCTGGAAACTCTTGTATATATAAAACAGGTCCAATGGTAATAATATTTTGACTGATTGTAAAATACTCTTGTCGGACATTCATAGTTATGAATTTAAATGTTATTCTTTTTCTTATGTTTAATTTCACAATTTTAAAACATAATAATTTCAAACCCCGTATCTTATCTGACAAAACAAGCAAGGGATGGCAAATCTTCCTGTGACAGGTTTCAGACTGCCTTGAGCATCTGCCATAATTGCTCCCCTAATCCTGTCTTCACACTTCCACCAACAATGCAGATTAAGGCATACACTGCCAGATTAAGGCATACACTGCCAGATTAAGGCATACACTGCCACACCAGAGTGATCCCATTTATACAGCTACCATATATACTCTGGTATAAACTGGGTCCAAATGCAAACAGCATAGACCCTGATCTGCCGGCGCATATGCACCGGCAGATCAGGGTCTATGTTGTTTGTTCTACTGATAAGTCCTTACAAACTGCAAAGACCCAGATCTGCCAGCACATTATGCGATGGCAGATCTGGGCCTATGTAGTTTGCATCGGCTTATACACGAGTATAAATGGTATTGTGCTGTGAAGCATCAAACAGAATCTCCACTTTAAATTGTTGGCATTGCTATACCAATAAATAATGTTGCAGTATTGTTTTAAATAAAAGTAATGACACAGAGAACAATTGGAAAGTAAAGATCAATCAAGCAAAGAAAGCACCAATCTGAGTTTTGCTAATTGGTTGTTCAATAGTAAAAACAACCAATCAAACAAGTTTGAAGGTGTAAATTGCCACTGATGAAGTATTTAACAATTAATAGGATCATAGAAATGACTCTGACGAACATGGCTGAATGGCTGCACAAGTCGTTAATTCCAAAATCAATCAATCAATAGAAAAGACACAGCACTATTATTTTTGCCAGAGTTATCATATATCTTAAATATACACAAGCATTAACCATCATGGGCGAAAGAGAGGCTATTGGGATGAAATTTTAATCCAAAGAAGTCAACAAGTTTCAACAGCAAATGGTCAAACCAGTTCTCATGGCTGAGATATGACAAAACAATGAATTTGAAGTTTTGTGAGTTATGTCAAAAGCACAAGCATAACAGAATTCTGTCAGTCCAGGTGTTTCAAATTTTTTAAAGTAACCCTATGTCATCCATGTGGAATGTAATGAACATATACCTTTCTCAAAAGCTGAAACTGTGGCAAAAAGCAACTCATGTTAATACAAAGTGTCAGACAAGGCAGATGAAGCTATGACAATATTTCAAAATGCCTATCAATAACTACATCTTTTCTGCATTGAGCGCTAGTTCTAAACCATTTAAAGTACCAGGTGCTGGAAGCTCAACTTTCTAGAGAGAAAACACATGTCGAGTTTGACGTTTTGTGTATAAAAAATAATAAAAAAAGACCCCCACGACCCCCCTGCCTGAAATACTTAAAACATACAAATAATTGTCCTGATACTATAAATAAATTTTTAGCATAGATACAGGCATTTTTTTTTTTTCTTAACTGTCTGTCATTTTCTTAATGCAAGAAACATCAAACTCCTGTGAATGATCTTGACTTCTATCTTTTCCAGTCAAAGTATGATATTACATATTTGTTTATGCCTTTATTCTTGTACTCTTTAAGTTTCATTATGGATTAAAATGAATGTCAATATACATGACTGAATAGTTACTGAACACTTTAAAATAATCACCCCCTCCCCCCGCCATAGCCCCCATCATCACCCAGCTGCCACCAAAAAAAAAATGTCTGACAGCATATCAAACATTTTCTGGACCTATGGTAAGTATGTATGGGGGTTTAATGGCACATCAGCACAAATCTGGCCATATAGTGCAAAGTTTAGATATCCCAAAAATGGTGTACAAAACAAAAAGACAATGGCAATAACGAGAAATATCATTAAAATACAGAGTCCAAATTTTGATATAAACAATGTTGTTTTGAAAAGTCCATGACCTTCTCATGAAAAGTCCATGACGTCCTCAGGGGAACATCACTGTGGGATGTATCTGTGGGCAAAAAGGTTGCCTTCATTAGTCTCTTATGATATACAGAAGGGTTTATCCCTTAGCCTGATGGGAGCTTGACTGAGTAGGGAGTCCAATACTTTCATTGTATTACCGTATATACTCACATATAATCAAGGTACAAATGCAAAAAACATAGACCCTGATCTGCCGTCGCATAATGCGCCGGCTGATCATGGTCTATGTTGTTTGTTCCACTGATTAGTCCTTACAAACTGCATAGACCCAGATCTGGGTCTATGCAGTTTGCAGTTGGTATCGGCTTATACTCGAGTATATACAGTACCTGAAACTCAAGTCCAACACTGATTTGACCAATCTGATGCTTTCAGGTAAGTTTGCCTATCCCAGGTTCTGAAACTAGCCTAAAATAGGTAGATTTTTTTGGGGGGTGGGAGGTAAACTAAGTTTAATGATGTAATACTTACTTTTCGCTATTGCATTGCTGAACTTTCCAGGATGAGGGTAATTTCAGTCCCAGCAACACAATAGCAACAGATAATGTATTACTGAGATCAAAATTAACATTTTAAAGATGCTATGAATTAGGGGTGTTCCATTTATTGTTTCAGAAAATGAGTATCGCTTGGCTTAATTTGTTTGCTCAATACCATTATTATCTGTCCAATCATATATAGTTATTCTCAGGATGGTACTAATATAAGCTATAGGTCCAATTTAGATATCAGTAACTATCAATCTGATATAAACATTTTAGACTGAGAAAATACATTAATTTTAAACTGCTTAAATAAGAGTAACAAACAACTGCAAAATTCTCAATTTGTGAAATAAGTCCATGTAAAATGTTGCCATTTCTGTATCATTATTAAATGTCTTCCATATTAATGCTAACAACAAGATTCCCTCGAAGGGACTGATGCTCAACTGACTGAACAGAATTTCCAGGAATTCAGGATAAAAACAAGAGTTCCAATTAGACCCGATATTGCTCACTGTAAACTATCTCCCAACCTTTATATTATGTTGATTTGTCCTATTTTACTATAGTCTGATAATCCTTTCCAAATTTAAAGTCATAATTTATATACACAGTCTCTTGCTCATAATCAAACTCATCCAAACTCTTGATGATATAAACCTATTTAACAAATGTTATCAAAACTGGACGAGAAATATTGAGATCAAGTGAGGTAGCAAACTCTACCAATCAGATGCAAGCTTGGTTTGGTTTAGTTCGTGTTTAACAGCACAGCAAGCTCTACCAATCAGATGCAAGCTTGGTTTGGTTTAGTTCGTGTTTAACAGCACAGCAGCAAATCAATGACTTTTTCAAGTCAAGGCAATGGGAGTAAAGTACCTTGCCAGGGACACACTACGAAAGCGGGCTAAGGCTGATCTGGGTAGGATTTGAATTGCGAGTCCAGCACTCAATCATTGAGTCACCATGGCTCATCCATCTCATTATTATGCTCAGATCTCACTTAGTATAGAATCCATCTAAGACAATGATGATATAAGCTTATTTACCAAGTTGAAACAAAATGTGATTGAAATTCAGTCTCCAGAGCGGCAACAAGCCCTGCCAAAGTGATACAAGATTATGCAAAGATCTTGCTCATAATCAAAACTCATCCGGAATCTTAATCGGCAACAAGCCCTGCCAAAGTGATACAAGATTATGCAAAGATCTTACTCATAATAAAAACTCATCCAGAATCTTAATGATAGAAGATTAATAAACAACTCTGATCGAAATCTGATGAGAAATATAGTTACTAGAGTGCTGACAAGTTCAGCCAATCAGATGCAACATCATGTCATTAATATGTATGGATCTTGCTCATAGTAACACTCAACTGAGTTTGTGATGATACAGCCAATCAGATCTGAAATCAATTCATGTGGATCTAGCTCATTATCCAACTCATACAAGATCATGATCATATAAGCCTATATTCCAAGTTTAATCAAAATCTGATCAGAAATATGACTTCCAGAGTGGCAAGAAGCTCAGCCAATAAGATGCAAGATCACCTCATTAATATGCAAGGTTCTTGCTTATTATGAAACCTGTACAAGATCTTCGTGATATAAGCCCATATTCCAAGTTTCATCAAAATCAGATCAGAAATTTGGTCTCTAGAGTGGTAAAAAGCTTAGCAATTAAGATCACCTCATTATTATGCATCAATGTTGCTCATTATCGAACTCATGTGATACCTTGATGACAAAAGCCTATATTACAAGTCTGGTTAAAACTGGATCAGAAATTTGGCTTCTGGAGTGGTAACAAGCTCAGTCTATTAGATGCATGATCACCTTATTAATATGCATAAATCTAGCTTATTACTGATTTCATCTGAGATCTTGATGATAAAATTTTCCCCATTTTTCAAGTTTGATAAAAACGATTAGAAATATGGTCTCCCGAGTAAAGCTCAGCCAATCTGATTCAGAGTAACCTCATTAATAGCAGTAAATCTTTCTCACTATTTAACTTGTCCGAGATTTTGATGATAGAAGCCCATATTACATGTTTGATCAAAATCAGATCAGAAATGTGGCCTCTGGTGTGGTAACAAGCAATTGTTGATAGACACATGATGGGCAATGGACAACTCACAATGGATACAGGGTCATACCATAAGCTCCCTTGGCATTATGGCCATGTGACCTAAAAAATATTTTAAAAAAACACACGGGTTTTACAAAAAATTAAAACAACACCTATCTACATGATACTAATTTACAAAAAACGCTGATGGAAAAAAGAATGAATCTATGCATAAAGTATTTAATCCATCTATCTCTTTTTTCAGCTTGTATCTCTTTCTGTGAAGAAAAAGACAAGAATTTTTTCTCAAAGAAATCAAAATATTTGTTGCAGAAATTATCTGCTATTGCAATATTACTGTGTCCGAGTCTATTGCCTTAGAACAAATTAAATCTATCACCTTTATCGTTTAAAGTACTATACAACTCGACTGTGTTTGTAAAACACCTATACCCCCACTGCAAACCAAAAAAAGTCTGCCCCCACTGCAAACCAAAAAAAGTCCAAGTCACCAAAACTTCAAAACTAGAGACAAATTTGAAAAATTGCTATAATGGCATGAAATCTAATTAGGTCATCTAATAATCCATAAAAATATGCATAATAAATTTCATTTGTCTACATCACATGAGTTTTTCTAAATTGTGCAAACAAAGTTTTCTTTTTTTAAAAAAAGTAAACAAAAATTGAAAAATTTCTGTAATGACTTGAACATCTCATTAGGTCATCTACATATGAATACAAATATGCCCACCAAATTTCATTTTTCTATATCAAGTGGTTTTTGCTTAACTGCTCACAAGGTTTATGTCTAAGTCCAAAAATGTGTAAAATAAGAGGCCCAAGTTGGCCTGAGATTGCTCACCTGGCTGACATCTGCCTAATAGCTGAATACAAGAACAGTTGGCCAAGAAATCTGAGTAAGTTGGATGCTTTCTGTTGAAAATTCTTCCAATGCTGTTGATTGAATATGTTATGGAAACAATTTTTTCAAGATTTCTCTCTTTTTTTAAAGTCTTCATCCATATTTTATGGTTTGTTTATTTTTAGTAGCAATGGTCATATCTGATGGCAGATCAGCATCATTTGTATAAACTTGAAAGGGCTTTATGCCAGGATGCTGTTTGTTAAATTTGGTCTATTCATATTCAGTGGCTTTGGAGAAGTATTTCAAGTTTTTTTCTACTTTTAGTAACAGTAGCTTTTTATTTTTAACAGTGGCCATATTTGAAGGTGGATCAGCATCAGTTGTATAAAATTAAAAGGTCTCCATACTGGGATGCTTTCTATAAAATTTATTCAAATTCTGTTTGGTGGTTTTTGAAAAGAAGTTGTTAAAAGGATTTTTACTACTTTTAGATATTAATGGTGGCCATATTTGATGACAGATCAGAATCATTTGTAGAATTTGAAAGCCCTTCATGCCAGGATGCTCTATGCCAAATTTGGTCAAAGTTGGTCAAGTAATTTGAGAAGTTTAAAATAGCAAATGTTGATGGACATATGACACAGGGATGCATGATGGCTGCAAGGCCATACCATAAACTCACTTGGCCTTATGACCAGGTAAGTTAAAAATTGAAAAATTGCTGTAATGGCCTGAAAATATAATCAGGTCATCTACTCAAAACCATGATAAAGTGTGCAAAATTGTCATGACTCAAAGTTCAGTAGTTTTTCTCCTATCATGCAAAACTGGTTTCAGGACTGACATATGGAATTACAGACAGACTAATGAACTCTTGGAGTTTATATGTGGATGACTAATGAACTCTTGGAGTTTACATGTGGACGACTAATGAACTCTTGGAGTTTACATGTGGACGACTAATGAACTCTTGGAGTTTACATGTGGATAACTAATGAACTCTTGGAAGGCAGTTGAACAGGATTACTTCAAAGACTTTGAACTAACAAGATGAATACTTTGTATCTAGTTAAATGTATTTTCTGAAGAAATAGAAAATCTTTTATGTAGGCCACTGTGATCTATACAACAGTGCATAAAGTAAAGTTATCAAATGCTGTAACATAAAAAAAACCCACTAAGGGATGGACACACAGTAACATTACTGTTATTCATGTAATGAGTTCTAGCATAGACTGAAAAATATGAAAAATATAACATAACAGGTAAATAAAAACACAACATAAAAGATTTGAAAGAATCTGAAATGTGTTGTAATGCAAAGGTAATGGATAAAGGCGACAGGCAGTCATTTAGCAGAATCTGAAAGCGGTGAAAATTTCCCATCTAAAAATAAAAATGAATGAAGATAATCTTGGAGGCATTTTGATAGGAACCGTTGTGCCACCACTTCAATGTTGTTTTACTAATACAGCTCTCCTTCAATATAGCACACTTCATTACAGTGCGATTCCAGATATAGCGCAGTCACACCATGACCCATAAAATATAATTTAAAATACCAGTAGAATTCACCAGTTTAAATATTTATAATATCATTACATTCCAGTTAGGAATCAGCAGTCGTCTCTATAAAGCAATTGCTGCAACTGTCAGATATTGTATTTGCTAGGAGGCTATACAACCTCGAAACTGCTGTCGTTACAAAGCCAATATGCCAGGTTGGCCAGTTGAGCTGTGCATTTGTACCATGCCTATCACATCAATGTTTCTAAGCATTTAGTAATTTTCCATTTGATATGATAAAGCAGATGTTTAAATAAACATTTGCCCATTTTATTTGTCTATTAAAACAAGCGACTGTAACCTTCCAATACAGCCTGCCAGTAGCCAGTCAGAAATACAGATTCAAAGAAAACAGCACATCAATTTTCTGAAGGAAATCGTTACTTCCAAAAACTCCCTTTTTTGATAAGCTTGAAAACTGAATTATTATGAAGTGAAAAGTACTGTATATACTCGCCTATAAGCCGATACCAAATGCAAACTGCACAGAACCAGATCTGCCATCACATAATGCTCCAGCAGATCTGGGTGTATCTAGTTTGTAAAGACTAATCAGTAGAACAAACAACATAGACCCTGATCTGGCAGCACATTATGCGACGGCAGATCAGGGTCTATGTTGTTTGCATTTGGACCCAGCTTATATGCGAGTATATATGGTACATATATTTCATCTACACAATGTTAATGTTCTCTTGCACTGGCATTTCTGTACCCATACCCACCCCCCACTTGCAAATATTCATTCACATTCATGAACTTTCATGTCATATGTTATATGATGCTTTGGCAAATAACGTGATCGGCATGTATGGACTGCAACTAGAACCTTACAATGAGTGAGAGTTTTTCCATTCTATTGCCTTTTCAACCGTGAAGGATTGTGAAGGTGAGGACAATTCTTATGGCTTGCTACATTGATACTGGTACTGATGGGTGACATGCTATATTTGCTTGTAGACAATACACAGCAAACAGCATCGATTCAGATCTGCGGTCGCATAATACACCAGCAGCTCCTGATCAACACCATTAATATATTTTATGATTTCAAGGAAACAGCATAGATACCAATCTGTTGGAAAATTATGCTGCTGTAGATCTTGACTAACACTGTTTGCAGCTGGGTCCATCTTGCACACGCTAATAATCATAAATTATTCTGAAAAAAATGCAGTAAGTTTATTTTTTTCAGTGAATAGTGAATAACAGGTTCAAAAGAGACCCCTTTCTGACAAGTCCATCTTTTATTGAGCTAGAAAGTACAAAACTTTAACATTTAATGTAATCTACAAAACTTTAACAACGACCTTACTATAGGGTGTGGATATATGTATAGATGAATGGACATGTACAAGGATGGCAAAGTGATTGCTATGTAGAGCTTCTGCCATGGTGGGACTGTCTAAAATTTGCTGAATACTTTATGGAATCCCATATATAAAGATCAAAGCATATGCTGTGGTTAGTTTGTTCAGAAAAGCAACTTGTGGTTTTGCATATGTACAAAGAAACAAGTACTGTATATACTCACTTATAAGTTGGGTTCACCTGCAAACAACATAAACCCTGATCTTTCGTTGGATAATGTGCTAGCAGATCAGGGTCAATGTTGTGTGTTCTACTGATTAGTCCAAAAAAAAAACTGCATACATCCAGATCTGCTGGCACATTATGCGACAGCAGATCTGGGTCTATGCAGTTTGCAGTTGGATAAGACTTATAAGCAAGTACATATGGTAACAATGAAGGGGAGACAGTTCCTTTATGTCACAGTGACCACAACAACCACCACAATAAGGGTATAAAGGGTGATTAAAAAATGTGCTTCTAGGTTACATGTTACCGCACCCTGCGTCTTGGCTGCACCTGTAAAGTAGTCATTAGTATGTATGAGCACTGCCTGCATGCATGCATGCTGTAAGTTCCACAGATCTTTATTTTGCCTCTTAAAGCAAGAGCCAGAGATCACATTCCAGTCATATACATAATTATTAACAGCAATGTTAGCAGTGTCACACTGTCACACAGCAAGGTTGTATTGTATCTAGCAGTGTCACAGTCACACAGCAGGGTTGCATTTAGCAGTGTCACACTGTCACACAGCAGGGTTGCATTTAGGTTTTTCAAAATGTGGGTTATGTAGCCCCTTATCTCTAGAAAGAAAAGGGTGTGGTGGCAACCAAGTGAAGTGGGGGTAGGAGAATGTTTATTTTAAAAACTTACTGTTAATGAAGATTGTATCGAGAAAAGTAAATCATTGACTGCCACTGATATGCAATGCAAAGAAATTGCCTGTGCATATATTATGTGTTTATCATTATAACTACCGTACTTCTAGGCCCTTAAGAACAACTGAAAACCTTAATGTATTCTTCTAAGTTTTGTTAAAAAAACAAATGAAAACCATAATGTGTACTTCTAAGTTATGTTAAAGAACAACTGAAAACCTTAATGTGTACTTCTACGTCATGTTAAAGAACAAGTGGAAGAACCTGTGAAGACCCACTGACCCATGGGAAGCCATTGGCAAACTTTCTTACATATCCATGATGGTCGAGCCGAGACTCGATCCTACATGGACAGAGGTGAGATGTGAGTGCTCTGTAAAGGCAAGCACCTTTGACCACTCGGCTACCTGGGGTCCCTGTATTTTTATGAGAACAGTTTCAATCTTCACGAGTAATATTTCAGTCTGTATGAAATAATGTAACCATTACAAAGAAGTCGGGATGTTTTAGATGCAACTATCATAAGGATCTTCCCAGTCAGTGAAACACTTACAGCTTAACAAAGCAATAGAATCACTCCAACAGTTTATAAAAACCAACTACTTTATGGTTCATTAAAATTAAGTACATTATCTGAACATATACCGCAAACTAGTTAAGTGAATCAGTTTAGCCTGTCAATTGTATGGAATGGGTCCTGCAAACTCAATATGGGCTGGTATCAAAGCGTTTAAACATATCTTCACTTTCATGGTTTTCCTGTTGTTCATCCTTAACATTTTCAGTCCTGTCTTTGGAATTACCGTATATACGCGCATACAATCCAGGTACAAATGCAAACAACATAGACCCTGATCTGCCATCGCATAATGCACCAGCTGATCAGGGTCTATGTTGTTTGTTCTACTGATTAGTCCTTACAAACTGCATAGACCCAGATCTGCTGGTGCATTATGCGATGGCAGATCTGGGTCTATGCAGTTTGCAGTTGGTATGGTCTTATATGCGAGTATATACGGTATCTCTCAAAATAATCAAAACTTTGGGCTACTTCTCCATTCTGTCACACGGTAGGTCTGGGGCACGAGGCATGCATAGGTTAAACAGCCATTCAGACCTCAGCATCCGACAATTATGTCCTTGCCTGATTTATTGATTTATCCATATAAATCCAGCATAGATGTCCATGAATAACATAAAAACACATGGATATATGTAAATACACAAACAATGCTTATTTTATTGCCATTTTGAGCACAAGGAGACCACAATTTTGCAACATATATTCACATTTTGAAGGAATCGTGCAATCACACATCCTAGATGCAACCCTGACATGGGTATGTGCTATCCACTGATAACAAAGTTTCTCATATTTGCTTTCATATTTTGTGGAGAACTTGTTTAAAAATGGTTTAAAGTGTCAAGAACTCCATACAGCAGTTCTAAATCATGTAAGTAATAGATACCTACACCATTATTTCAAAAGCTTTAAATTATGATGACTGGACTGTTAGCATCTGAATTACCTTAGCACAAAAATTGCAACTACTGATAATAATTTCTAATTTCTAACCAGCGAGTAGCTTTATGATTAATTTCTAATGTTTATTGTGCACGTAGCTAGATAGATTTAGTGGAACATCAGATAATAAACTGTACAAAGAATGTCGTTATGGCTGAGACAGGCAGAGAGACATAGGCACAGATTAAATGGAATAAACAAAAGAGTACTTTGAAAGGTACATTATATACCTGCTCTTTGTTAATAGTAGGACATAGTTGACTCTGGAGATTACTGACTAACAGGTTTCAATGACCTTGTCCTTGCTGAAGATATGCAGTCTTGAACTAAACTTACTGTGCATAAACCATTATGTTTCTTAATAGACTCACCATGACTTTGACCTCTGACCTTTCAACCCTAAAACCTATACGTTTCTTTCTCACCTTAAGTGCACAACCATCCACAAAGCTTGGTCAAGAAACTTACTCTACAACAAAAACTATTGTTCAAAACCAATTTTTCTTGGATGATAATGACCTTTACCTTTGACCTTTTGACCACAAAATCAATAGGCTTCTTTCTTACACAATGTGCAAGCCATCCTCAAATACTGGTAAAGGTACGTGGTCAAGAACTGAGATGTTTATGCAGAAACCATTTTTCATTTTTCAGCCATGGTGACCTTGCTCTTTGACCTTTTTGACCCCAAAATCAACAGGCTTGTACCTACTCCAAAAGCAAGCCAGCCACAATGTCTAATCCAGGTCTCTATGTAGAAATTAGGTTATTGTGCAGAAATGATTTTTCTTCTTTTAGTCACAGTGACCCCGACATTTTGAGCATTTTGATCCCAAAATCAATAGGCTTCTTCCTTTGCAAAAGTACAAGCCGTCCACAACATCTGGTCCAGGTCTGCAACGTATAAGTATTGTAACTGTCCAAAAACAACTTTTCCAAATTCATTCAAAGTGACATTGAACTCTGACCCTAAAACTGATAGGCGTCTTCTGTATCTGAAATGCAAGCTATTTACAAAGTCTGGTAATGGTAGATGGTGAAGAACTCGAGTTGTTTTGTGGAAACAAAATGAAAACTGATGAATAGACGTCATAACTTGATATACTCTGACGTATGGCGAACATATAACCAGACAGAAAATGACAAGAAACAGACATATTTGGTAGGTAGACAGACTGAGTATAGAAAAAGAAAAGAAAATGAGGACACCCAGCGTAATAAATATGGAGACAGAGATAGAAAGACAGAGATAGATACTCTGAAGGCTGGACATACAGGTAGACAGACAAAACTTACCTTGCCCTGGGCTACTAACTCCTTTTGTGCTGCTGATGCTGATTTGACCAAAGCTGCAGTTGCTGCAGCAATGGATTTGGCAGCCTCAAGGATTTGATCTTCAAAGTCCAAATTCATGTCAACTTCCTACAAGAGAATAAGATGATGAATTATACAAACAGAGCTACTTGTGTGCAACTAACACTTCACTTAATGGTGGAAAAGTTACAAGAATATAAATCCTTTTAAACTAAAAGGTTAAACACAAACTGTACTGCTTGAAAGGATGATGTCATTTCTCATCCTTTTTGACTTGCACTCTGTCAATAGATGTATAATAAATAGTGAAGATTTTAATTACTGACTTTTGTGAAGGTCTGAACTAATTACATTTATGTAGAAGACTACCTACACATAATCGTAGGATTCAGTCACAAACATAAAATAAAGTTTGTATAAAGTCACCATGAAAGGATTTCTGTATCTTGTCAATTATGTACCACTAAAGAGTAGATATTTGCCAAACTGTGTCTAGAATGTCATAAACTCTATATAAACAAAGTAATTTGAGAAATAAATGTCTTCCAATATGAAACGCACTGCTGTGTAACATCAAAAATGCTCAAAAAGGCACAGGTAACACAAAATGTGAGCTTACTTACTCCATCAGTTACAAGAGATTGGAGCTGTGGTGGCTCCATGATTAAGGTGTTGGGCTCATGACCAGATAGGTGTGGGTTTGATTCCCACCAATGGATCTGCCCTGATTAGCTACTATGGTGTGTCCTTACACAAGGCACTTTACTTGCCTTGGCACAGTATAACCTTCAAGGTGCTGATGTGCCATAAAACACCAAATCTCAACAAACCAGAGATGGGTATCACTGTATTTACCTTGGCTGTGTTGTAAAACACCAAACTAAACCAAACAAGTGATTGATCTAACTGTATTTGCCGATGTATAACATGCACTAAACTGCCAATGACAATGACCCAGATTTGTCATCACATAATGCACTGGCAGGTCTGAGTCTATGTTGTTGATTTACCATCATATAATACACTGGAAGAGTAAAGTGTCTTACCCTGAAGACATGTTTTTTCCAATTATACATACCTGCCAAACCCAACAGAGGTATAAGCATAACCTAAGTGTTAAAAAAGTGTAATCTGAGCATAAAAAGTGTAATCTATATATTACATGCCATAATTACAATAAACTTTATGAAAAATGGTACAGTTAGTTTTGCTACCAACCTGGACCTGCAGCTGGTTAAAGTTCTTGTCACAAATGGGCAAATTCCATGTGGATTAGTACCAGAATACAAACAACAAAACATATTGACAAATTACATATACACAACACTCACTTTAACTAGTTTACATGTCTAACTTTTGCTGAGTGATCGTAAAGTCAACTCCACAAATTCTGCAATGATCATTACCATGTGCTCAACTGGAGTGCTGTATTACCCCTCTCATGTTCTTCTTTCTAAATTTGTAAAGCACCATTGATTTGTCTTTTTTTCTGATCCGACATGTTTTAAAGTTAAAAAGATCACTCTTCTCTAACATTTTTCAGTCATATAAATCTGAGTCACATCGATAAAGCCTGTTTCACTTAACAATGGCCAACATTTCTTTAAGCATAAACTGGTCCGCTACCAAATTATGTTTATTAATATAATGAATCTGTGAGACATTTTTTCCAATTGAAGAAACCTGTCTGTTTTCTTGGAAATATGTCATATACAGCTGCTATAAACAGAAAATAAGGAAAGTAGATTGTGGTCTATGACAAATGTACTCTTATGCTATTCCTATGCAACAGTCTTCTTTTTTTAGAATATTCTCAGATTTAAATGATGTGTTGGATTAAAGAGATGATAATAAAAATGACAAACACAACATTTGATTGCTTTTTTTATTTTTGTAATGTACCAAAAAAGTGTAATCCATATATAGGTGTGCATAAGACGTAATTAGGCGAAAAAAAGCGGAATGATTATGCCAAAAGCGTAATGGTTGGCAGATATGATTATGGTGTGCATCAGATATGCACACTAATATTTTGGTTTGGTTGGACTAATCTCATTTCAAGGTTTTATGCCTTAAAGGTACTTCTGGTCTCTAACATTAAGAATTTAGTGTATTCTGTTCAGTTTCAATTATAATATTTTACTGTATATAAACGTTGTTATATTAGAAAATAATAATATAAAAAAAAACTATAGGCTTAGATACCGTCATATTTAAATGTTATTTACATGTTAATATTTTTAGGGCATACATGCAAAAGAAGTTGATCAACAACTCTTCAGTTTAGATTTCTCCAACAAAATTGTACATTATGTCTGTCTTAGCATGGGAGAAAACTCTTGAGAAGAAAATTCTTGCTATGAAAAGGTAACAACTCAAATTAATAATTTGGCAACAAATCAATCATAAATGCCAAGTTCTTAGATTCACTGTTAAAACACAACTTATTTGTTAAAAAGCATAAAAGCATTAAAAAAATTGATCGTGTTTAACACTCTTAAAATATTACTGTCTATACTCGCATATAAGCCAGGTCCAAATGCAAACAACATAAACCCAGATCTGCCAGCGCATTACGTCCGGCAGATCAGGGTCTATGTTGTTTGTTCTACTGATTAGTCATTACAAACTGCATAGACTCAGATCTGCCTGTGCATTATGCGGTGGCAGATCTGGGTCTATGCAGTTTGCAGTTGGTATCAGCTTATACGCGAGTATATACAATGTGTATGTGTGTGTGTGTATGTGTGTGTAGATTCATGCTTCTAGGATGTCTATTGCTCTGCCTACTCACTTATCTACCTACAGATCCTGAAACAGATAATTTTACCAGCGAAACAAAAACAGAATGCAGAATGAATGTAAATGGAACACAGAATGAATCCAAAATGAAATGAAACAGAGTATGAACACAAATGAAATGATAAATGTATTTTTAAGAAAATGGAGGGCGCAAATGCAAAATGGAGAATGATGAATGAGAAATAAAAATGGAACGAAGCATGAATGCATTTCATGAATGGATTTAAAAACTGATTATTTTTAAACTGCCACTAAATTTCCATGGTCAGAAGCCCTTTTGCATGATAATCCAGGATCAGATTCTTTACACTGAACATTTGTCACCCCTTACAAGCCATGACACTGTTCTTGTTGAGGCAGACAAAAAAAAAGAACTACCACTAATGACATCATCACCAGTGGATGTATCCCTACAATCTTTGTTTGAAGGAAACAAATTTGCTAACAAATACATTATGATATTTTTAGTTATTGCAGTTAGGGTTATATTTTAATATATCGTAGATTCAATCCAGTCTTTTGCATTTTATATTTCACTTAAATGCCTTTCCATTTAATTCCAAACGAGTGAAAATGAAAACAAGAGTCCTTTGAAGGGACTGACACTCTACTGGCTGAAAAGAATTTCCAGTAATTCAAGATAAGACCATTTCTTCCTTTTAGATATCACAAGAGTGCATATTCTGTCGATGCTTAAATTGACAAACAACATGAACCTATTTATGTGTCAAATAATCTCAAACAAATAAGCACACAATGCTGTTATAATTCATAACCCCTTTACTAGTAACTTAAGTGTCGAGTAAAATCACCTATAGTAGATTGTTTTAGTTCAAGTGACAAGGCACATTGGCTACTATTATATTGTTCTGATGATAAGACCAGGGGCCCAACCTAACAGAAGTTTCAAGAAGCAGTGTTCATTCCAGAAATGGAAAAAGTGGGGCCCTATGGATCATCAATACTGTTACCTGTTTTTTGTTTATTGAAGAAATCCAAACACATATCATTATCACAAGCACTTGCATCATGGATTTATTAATTCTGCAATAAATATTCAATTTTCCAGCACTCAATGTTGTGGAGTCAGACTACAGTACAGTTTTCTTCAATTTCCTTGTCCGCTAAAATAATCATGTGCACTATTCACATACCTGTGATTCTACCGGCGGTAGGCCAAAAATACCGTTTTAAAGACCGTCTACCGCACATACCGTTTAGTAGTCGAAATCTACCGGTTTTGAAAATTTCAAGGAATTTTTTTTTTTTTTTTTAAACCCGTTTTTTTTACGCGTTCTATCAACACATTAGATAAACCAGCCAGAACCAGTCTACTGGGAACCGGAAATCGGTGCGACGATGCGTGGTTGAGTAGTAACATGTGTACAATAAAGCGGCTAATTGATTACCTTATTGTTGTAATTTGGAGAGTTTAAGGCCAAATGTGGGATGTTGTTTGAGGTGTTATAAGTAATAAAAGGATCAAAGGTAATCCATGAGTCTTTGATTAAAACTCGGCCGATCTGACGTGGAAGGAAGATAAAACGGAGAGACCGACCAAAAATGATCTTTGCAGAAACACTTGAGTAAGTATTTTGATTTGATGTCTTTTGTTCTTGTATTGTTCACGATGGTTTAAGATGAATATTTAAGGGCAGCTTGTATATTTTTTTCAATTCATGTCAAAATGCCGAAACGTCCGCTTTCTCCCAACGCTAAAAAGCCACCAGCTAAGAAATACTACAATAAGTTTAACAACGCATGGATACCAGAATTTAAGTGTGTGCAGGCGAGTAGCAAAGGTCCTGACTTTGCATTGTGTCTTTTTAGGCTCGTGAATCAATGATTGGACATCTACATGTAGAGATGACCAGGATGCTAAGAAAGCTTCTGGGAAAGTTTGTTTCAACCAAGGTCATCACCAGTGAACTAGATATTAGTTATTACTAATGTGAAGTTCAGACTTCTAGAAAATCAGCATAAAAGCACAAAAATTATGTTCAAGTCCTAGATAAAATATATCCGCGAGTTAAAAATGTATTACTTAATATTTAATTTTAAAGTTGGGATAAATTATTAAAATCATGTGTTTTTTAACTGTTTATTTCAAGTCTAAATCTAATTTGTTTAAAATTAATTACAGTGGTGAAACTTGCCAACAGATTTTTGGACATAATCCTCGAAGAGAAACAAGCCCTTGAGGATGAAGCTCAGGAATACATATCAAGTCCAAGCCAGGAACTTCCTCCTCGGGGTGAAATGAGCTTGGAGCAGTATTGGGGATCAGTCAGCCGCCTCAGAAACCAAGCAACAGGAAAACTTAAGTTATAACTTCTTTCCAGACTGAGTGTAGTTGTCCTATCATTGCCACATTCCAATGCTGACACAGAGAGGACATTTTCCATTCTTCAGAAAATCCAGAGTGATTCAAGGAGAAGTCTGGACCAGAAAACTATTGAGAGCCTGCTAAGTGTGAAGGTTGACAATCACAGTGAATGTCACCAGTGGTCACCAGACAGTGATCTTGTGAAGGAAACTAAAAATGCCTGTGGATTTTATAAAAAAAATCTTTGTGGTAAACTGTGAGATGTACAACTCTTACTTTTTCATTTAATTAACAATATACTGGCTCATATTAACTAACTATTATTGTAACATTTCCCATCAGATTCTGAATCTGAATCATGTTCAAAATTTGTGTTTTATTATAATATGAAGAGAATACATATTATGTGACAAAATGAACTTGTTTTGTTTGCAATCCCCTTAAAACACGTAAAATTTATGCCGATAAAAAATCTCCCTTTTTAGAAGCCAATCTACTGATCAAAATTTGTAAATCTACTGGTTTGAAATCCTGGTTCTGTCACAGGTATGTATTCAGGACAGAGTTATTTTAGTTGAAAAGGAAACTCTTGCAAACCATGCTAGTCTTACTCAACAGTGACTAATTCAAAATATGTAATTCTTGAAAAAATTAATTATTATTGCAAAAATGAATAAATCCATGAGCAAAGTGCCTGTGATCATTATCAGCCTCCCCTGTCATGAGCTTTTCATTCTGGGATTTGAATTCCTCAGGCTTGAATAACCCTCAAGAATTTATTTTGGACATTGGAGTCTACATCTTTTATCTTCCATGTGCGCTACTCTGGAAATATATGCACCACTGTTTTCATTCAAGATGTAATCTTCTTTTCTTTACATATTGTATCATTAATTAATCATGTGTTCTAGATTGGTGCCCACGCACATTCAAAATCAGTAAGACAATTCTGTCAACCAATGAAACTGATTGTCTTATGATTCTTTGGCAATGAGCGCACTCTATTCAGTAAGCTTCGGATGCGCTTGATTCAGTTTCAAGTTAACTGTAACAATCTTTTATCTTTATTTTCTTGGGTCTTTTTTATTTGCCCTATAGACACCATGGAGGGCAGTTTTGTGTGCCAAAGATGAAAAATAAGAGTTACTGGCTCAAGGGCACAGCCTAGAATGAACCCTGAAGAAGTGGGGGATGGATTTTTATTCTCAATATAGCCAGGTCATATTAGGAGTCAAATCATTCAAAACTGGTTGTACTGTGCTTCACTATTTATTAGGTGCAGACCATGAAAGCAAAGCAACCAGCATTCGTTTCAACAATGTTATTTTCCTTTACGATGAATTATCTTTATCATAACTACACTGAGAGTGTAACACTTTTAATTTAAAGAAAGATCATTTCGAGTTTCCATGTCATGGTCAGGAAAGTAGTGTCGGATCTTTCATTGTGGTTAGTACTAAAATCTGCATCTGCATACGTAGCAGTTGTGGATCCAGGAATCAATTTCACTTGAGAATATTTATTCTAAATTATAGCCCACCATTACAAAAATACTATTTATTTTAAATTATATCTCAGCATTACAAAAATACTATTTATTTTAAATTATAGCCCAGCATTACAAAAATACTATTTATTTTAAATTATATCCCAGCATTACAAAAATACTATTTATTTTAAATTATATCCCAGGATTACAAAAATACTATCAGTTCATATGTAATTTATATTATTTTGAATTTACAAGCAATGGAATGAACTTAATTTTGTTATTTGTTTGATGCATATTATTTTGAATTTAGAAGCAATGGAATGAAATTAATTCTGTTATTTGTTTGATGCAAGTTTTTGGTACTGGACTGCACAAACAGGGAATGTTTTTTTTTCTTCTGTTACAAAGATTTCGACTCTGCCAGAACAGGAAAGCATGTTAGTCATGAAAGTATGGTGGTCTCAAAGTCATTACTTCTAGCAATACTGGTTATCAATTTAACATGAAAGTATGGTGGTCTCAAAGTCATTACTTCTAGCAATACTGGTTATCAATTTAACATGAAAGTATAGTGGTCTCAAAGTCATTACTTCTAGCAATACTGGTTATCAATTTAACATGAAAGTATGGTGGTCTCAAAGTCATTACTTCTAGCAATACTGGTTATCAATTTAACATGAAAGTATGGTGGTCTCAAAGTCATTACTTCTAGCAATACTGGTTATCAATTTAACATGAAAGTATGGTGGTCTCAAAGTCATTACTTCTAGCAATACTGGTTATCAATTTAACATGAAAGTATGGTGGTCTCAAAGTCATTACTTCTAGCAATACTGGTTATCAATTTAACATGAAAGTATGGTGGTCTCAAAGTCATTACTTCTAGCAATACTGGTTATCAATTTAACATGAAAGTATGGTGGTCTCAAAGTCATTACTTCTAGCAATACTGGTTATCAATTTAACATTCCACATATGAAGGGATTTTTTTACTATCCTTTGGATAAAGGTTAGATGATGTGATTGTAGAATTGATAAATAAGTTGTGTTTAATGCCTTTCTAAATTGGAAATGGTCCCAAATGTTTGCCAGCAATAAACAGGAACAAGGTAATAAAGGATCATTCTGACACATTACTGTACTGTTCTGTGCTAAAACTGTGATAAGTGAGTATTTTATTCACATTTAATAAATTCTAGACAGCTGATGGATTTAGAAATGAATTTTTATGAATAACTGACTTTAACAAAGCAACCAAACATCACTTTATAAAACAATATCTGTAACTAATTTTTGAATGATTTATTGAATTAAATGTTTTTGTTTCTTTTTCTATGGGGGTGATAGAACTAATTTTAATTATGTAATACTTACCTGTTACTATTGCATTGCTTTCCTTTTCCAGGACTCATAGTCCCCAGTCCAAGCTAATTATTCCCTCCTCCAACTAATATAAGAGGGTCAGAATTAAAAAGAACATGAACACAGCGAACATTCTGAACATCTTCCTCTTTTGACTTGGACTGAGAGTGCAGGACATCAGAGCAGTATGGGAGGAGAGAATCATTGCAATATTAGCAGATTAAGTATTACATAATTAAATTTAGTTTTATCCACCCAAAAACTACACTTTAATAGCAGTAATACAATACCTGCTATTACTGCATTGCCAAATTTACCAGTTAGGTGGAAGGCTGATAGCCCCAACAAAACTGATAAAGAAAACAACTGCACTTACTCTTATGATAGGAGTGTTCACTACTGTTGGCTGGTAGACGGTTGGGTCACATGTTGTGCCATTACTACAGAACCAAACAAAAAAAATGTCTTTGCTCCGGTGTGCGAGAGATTGAAGGTTGAGTGAGAGAAGGCAGTGTGAGAAGGCCAGAAGGTGCCTCTCATCTCATAACATTATCCAGAAAGGAGTGATTCAAGTAGACCTAAGATGTAGCAATAGCCCAAACTTCATGGGCTTCAATTCTCATGAAAAAATGTTACCTCTTGGTGAGAGACTGGTAAGCTCTCTTGATAGTGAGTACAATTTATCTGTATATAGTGGCTGCCAAAATATCAGAGGAACCCTTCAGAGGTAGAAAGAGACAATTTCAACCCTTCCTTCTCCTAACTGGGCATAAGAGCCTATCTTGATCATCCCCAGTGTAGACACAACTGAGACTGGGGATCTCGACAGGAATTGGAGCTACTGAAGGAAGCTGATTCTTAGCCAGAAGTCAGGTTGGCTAAGACGAGAAACCAAATCATAGTTACCATTGAACTGTAAACAACCATTTTCCACTGACAAGGCATGAAGCTAGATTCTTCTCCTCGCTGATGATAAGGAGAGCTGGAAAACAGTCTTATGGGTAAGGTCCTTGAAAGAAACTTCACTCAAAGGTTCATAAGAGGGTTTTGACAACACCTAAAGAACACACAAAAGCTTCCATCTAGGCAGTAGCGAGTGAGATAACAGTATCTGAAGCTCAAAACACCTGATTAAATCAGAAAGATAAGGGTCCAACCTAATGGCGGAATCTCTAGAGAACTTGAAAGAGTTAGAAAGGGCTGCCATAGCGCCCTTAATTGTGGACACAGAACATTCTCTTCCTTGAAAAGGAAGAGAAGTCTGCAACTGCATGTAAAGGAGTATGGCTAGGATAAACATATTTCCTTCTGCATCAATTAGTGAATATTCTCCACTCTGCACTGAAAATCCTGGAAGTTGATTGCCTCCTAGCCTGGATGATGCAGCTGGCAACCTTGCTTGAAAACTGGTCCTGGCAGATTGATCGCTCGAGATGAGTCAAGTGTGAAGGTTGAGAATCTGTGGGCTATTGTATAGGAGAGACCCCTGTGCTGCAACAGCAGGTCCCTCATCTGTGATAATCTCCTGGGTTTGTCTACCAACAGTTCAAGTAGGTCATAGAACCACAACCAATGGGGCCACGGGAGGCTAACAGGATGAGAGGAGAAGTGGATATCCTGACTTGGTGAGCACCTGCAGAATTATTTTTGAAAAGTGGGAAGGCATACACATACAATCCTACTTTAGACTGAAAGTATCCACTGCTCAGGCCCGTTGACCGGGTACTGGAGAGTCATAAAGAAGGAGACTGTCATTCAGTCTCATAGCAAACAATTCCACTAAGGTTCTACACATAGTTAGAAAAGTGAATCTGATATTGACTGGTGCAGAGACCATCCTGTGAGGACCACACAGTCCTGCATGGACAGACTGTTTGCGAGGATATTCCTTTTGCCTGGAATATGGTGGACTCACAGAGTTATCTCCTCCAAGAATGCCCATAGGAGGAGGTTCCAGACTTCTTCGCAAAAAGAAGGAACATGTGTACCTCCCCGACACTGGAGATATGCTACTGCTGATGTGTTCTTTGAGGCAACCCATAACACAATAACACCTTATGAGGCTGACACACCTCTGTAAGGCCAGGAACACTGCCCCCCCATTTCTAAATTGTGTATATGATGGGTTGCTTCTTCCCGAGACCAAAATTCCTTTAGAACCCCCTCTGGCTCTGGGTGAGTACCCCATCCTGAATCTGATGTGTTTGTGTACAGAAAGGACGGGAGTTCGGGGCTGTGAATCAGGACTCTGGTCAGAAACTGGTCCCAATTTAGCCACTAACACAGTTATTGATGAAAGTCGATCCCAGAGGGATCCAACCTGACAGCAGGTCCTTGTGTGGTCTCCAGTTTGATAGAAGCAGGAACCGCAGATGAGTTTGGAGTTCCCAGGAGAGAAAGGTAAAGGACAACCGGCAATGAGGTCTTGGCCAGAAGACCCGTTATGGGGGACAGGATTTGCTTGATCCTGTCAGAGCAAAAAGAACCCTCCCAAGGCTGGTGAGGAAATTCATCCCTACACATACCAAGTCCTAAGAAGGGACGAGAACCAACTTCTTTAGGTACAGTCGACCAACAGCGGTCCACATCCTTCAGAAGAAAATATCTGAGAATATACATCAACCAGTCATCAAAATACTGGCAGACAGGGATCACTCAAGACCCTTAAGTGGGCTGCTTCTACCTGATCACACTTGTAAAGAAGCTCGATATTGAAATACCTCCTGGTCGAGACAAAACTGGAGGTATTTTCTATGTGGCTGGAAGATGAGGATATGAAGGGATGTATCCTGAAGATTGATGGTGATTGACCAGTTGCAGGGCCTTATGGCATTCCTGACCAAGGCGGCAGTCTCTATCTCCAAGTGTTCTTTCCAACGAAATCTGTTTAAGGTGGAAAGGTAGATTCTGAGCCAAAACTTTCCACCTTTATTCGATACAAGAAAGTTTCGGAAACAGAAAGCTGCAGATCGGTTGTTTTCCATCCTCTCGACTCTACCCTACTGCAGAAGGGTTTGTAAATCTTCCCTTATTTGAGCTAGTTTGGACTGGTTTAAGATGGGGATCCATGATAAGGGAGGATATTCCCATAAATGAAGCCAGTATCCATCTTTTCAAGTACCCACACATATCATCTGTGATGCCCAACCAAAGCTCTGAAAATAGGGCTCGACGAGCACCTACTAGGATGCTGGCAGGTGGAAGCCATTGCAGGAGATGGTTTAACTCCCTCCCTCCGTGGGGATGAGGCAGGAGTCCAAAGACTTTCTCCTTTGGTCTCTCTGACTGCATCGTTTAGCAAATGACAGGCAGGAGGAACTTTCAACTGAGGCTCCTTATGAGACTGTTGAGGCTGAGCCTGCCTGAAGAACTTGGGAGAAGGTCCCATTGGGCGGTCAGGGTGGATGAACTTCTTGGCCAGTTTACATAGGTTCAGAGTTGCTGCCAAGGACCTGTTTTGCTGGTCCCTCAAATTCTGTGATGATATGGAGGGAATGAGACCCCAAAGAGCATCTCCACCTCATGCAGTGCAGCCTTAAAAGGTTCTTGCTGTGGTCCAGCAAGACCTTAGATGTCTTCAAGTTGGCATCCCTGCAGAGGTGAAGAAGCTAAGCTGAGAGTACCATCGACATGGAGAGTGCATGACTTGATACCTTCGCTAACAATGAATCCTCTTTCAAGAGACTGAAGGAGGCTGCTGAAAAGAGATTGGCTTGCAAGGTGATCACCACTAGGATGCAGGCCTTCAGCTCCAAGGTTTTACTTGGAGGTGAGCCCAGGCCCCAGCTGATATCCCCACTTGGAATGTACCAGATTTCGGGGTGGGTGGTGGGGGTGGGGGGCTTAAGAGGCTAATCCAGAGAATGAACTCAATAGCTGGAGGCAGAGACCAGTGGCCAGAGCATAGAAGGTGGGGACAGACTACACCTTCTGCTGCCTGGTGAACTCCTGGCCCTGAAAAAACTTCTGTGTAAGTTCCCTGACCATCACAGAGTGTGGGAGCAGCAGAAGATCAGGATGAGAGGAGGTCCCAGAAAACCCCTCAGACTGGAGAGAATCTTCTTATCCTCAGCACCAGAAGGAGTGATGGGATCAACCCTACAAGCTGTCCTCCTAGGTGAATGGAATCGCTCATCAGTTCTCAACATCTTGGAGGTGTTTGGCTGTCTCCCTCCCCCAGGTCCGTTTTGTTGGACCAGAGGCAACGAAGCAGGTCCACAGCCTGAAACCAAGGTAGGGACATCCATGATGTCTTGATGGGGTTTGGGGTGGGTAGGGGGTGGGGTGGGGAGTGGAGGGAGAGATTAAACAGGAACATAGGAAAGGGTGGGTGGGGTGGCAAATGCTGATCCGAATGCCATCACTAGCCTGGGATTAAAGGGTAACTTAGGAACAGGGGAGTGAGGGTATCAACTCAATCACTGTCCCACAACTGATAATCAAACCCCTGTAACTTGTTCTTGAAGCCAGGTGACTAGTGGCGGACTGGTGACTGGTGTCCAACTGGTGCACGGTGACCAGTGATTGGTCTGGTGATGAAGATCTGACAGCCAAGCACACTTCAAATATATTTCAAGATCACTGCTATTCCCTCTCAGGAAGGTGTGATTCACTTATCTTCATCACCAGGACACTCACCTTTAGAGGATGCTGCTCATCCCTAACTGGAAGGCATGACTCATTCTAATATATTTTCTCTCCCTTGGGAGGGGTCAGCAATCGATTCCTCATCAGCAATGAGCATCAGGGATCCTAGTTTTTTGGGCAATCTCCAAACCATGGAAGTCACAATAAACATTTCTGCCTCACAGGGGGAGTTGATTTTCCCAACATGAGAGAGATCCAGACCCCTCATGGAAAATGATGGGGTCATCCAGTGATGAGAAGGAGGAAGAGGAGTCCTTCTTACTCGTGATGTATATGTGGCTACTTTCCATGAAGTCCCACACTTAATATGTTCAGAGAAAACAAATCGGACATTCGTCCATATGTGCAAAACCGGTGCACAATATGCAGGTGGTGTGCGTGTCCCATGGGGCCTTCCTTTACCCACACCCTACAACATATTAAGCCTGAAAAAGAGAAAAACACAGCAAACAAAAAAATCCAGGAACACAAACAGGGTAGGCAATTCTTACCCAAGCACTGGAACTATGAAGGGGATTACAATTAATAAGAGTCCCTCAAAGGGACTGATGCTCTACTGGGAATTCAAGATAAGACCATTTCTTCCTTTTAACTGCAGAGTGCTGAAATCATCTCTGATAACAAGATTTGCAAATTACTGCTGTGGTGCGCATACTGTATGTCAGCTTGGCAATATTTTTTGTTTAGGACAAAGCAGAAATCATTAAAAGTCTTTTGGTTGTGGGTTTTATGAGTTTAACGCCATTTTTCAGCACATGATAGGCTATACATGGCGGCCAGTATATTTGGAGGAGGAAGAACCCGGGAAGACCGTGGGAAGAACCACTGACCCACGGGAAGCTAGATATAACTGATACATATTATAATCAGCTGTATGCAAATATTACTGACACATACTGTAATCATCTGTATGCATATATTACTGATACATATTGTAATCAGCTGTATGCATATATTACTGACACATATTGTAATCAGCTGTATGCATATATTACTGACACATATTGTAATCATCTGTATGCATATATTACTGACACATATTGTAATCATCTGTATGCATATATTACTGATATATATATTGTAATCAGCTGTATGCATATATTACTGATACATTGTAATCAGCTGTATGCACATATTACTGATACATATTGTTATCAGCTGTATGAACATACTACTGACACATATTATAATCAGCTGTATGCACATATTACTGATACATATTGTAATCAGCTGTATGCATATATTACTGACACATATTGTAATCAGCTGTATGCACATATTAGTTATACATATTGTAATCAGCTGTATGCACATATTACTGATACATATTGTTATCAGCTGTATGCACATATTACTGACACATATTGTAATCAGCTGTATGCATATATTACTGATACATATTGTAATCAGCTGTATGCATATATTACTGACACATATTGTAATCAGCTGTATGGACATATTACTGATACATATTGTTATCAGCTGTATGGATATATTACTGACACATATTGTAATCAGCTGTATGCATATATTACTGACACATATTGTAATCAGCTGTATGCATATATTACTGACATATTGTTATCAGCTGTATGCACATATTACTGACACATACTGTTATCAGCTGTATGCACATATTACTGACACATATTGTTATCAGCTGTATGCACATATTACTGATACATATTGTAATCAGCTGTATGCATATATTACTGACACATATTGTAATCAGCTGTATGCACATATTACTGATACATATTGTTATCAGCTGTATGCACATATTACTGATACATATTGTAATCAGCTGTATGCACATACTACTGACACATATTGTAATCAGCTGTATGCATATATTACTGACACATATTGTAATCAGCTGTATGCACATACTACTGACACATATTGTAATCAGCTGTATGCATATATTACTGACACATATTGTAATCAGCTGTATGCACATATTACTGACACATATTGTAATCAGCTGTATGCATATATTACTGACACATATTGTAATCAGCTGTATGCACATATT
The DNA here is from genome assembly GCA_029931535.1 of Margaritifera margaritifera. NCBI lineage: Eukaryota > Metazoa > Mollusca > Bivalvia > Unionida > Margaritiferidae > Margaritifera > Margaritifera margaritifera. The sequence goes on along the minus strand of JAQPZY010001376.1, from coordinate 330,699 downwards.
ACTGATACATATTGTAATCAGCTGTATGCACATATTACTGACACATTGTAATCAGCTGTATGCATATATTACTGACACATATTGTAATCAGCTGATGCACATACTACTGATACATATTGTAATCAGCTGTATGCACATATTACTGACACATTGTAATCAGCTGTATGCACATATTACTGATACATATTGTTATCAGCTGCATTAATTAAGAACCATGTCAAAAGCAGGTAGTTACCAAAAAAGGAGAATATCACAAGGGTGCACAAATAAATGATGTACTATGTGATGAGCTGCCTATGAAACTGATGCCAAAAATGGCATTATAGTATGTCACACACACCAGCTACATGCATGTCATACACACCTGTCTCTTGCATGTCACACACACCAGTGATATGATGTTATCAATTCCTTCTAACAGTGACACATTTTTCCAATTTATGTCACACACTGCTACACAACTTCTGAAACGCTAAAAATCAGGCTCCATCCAGCAGTAACAAATGCTACAAGTGATATCTTCATTATGGTGCACACACTAGTGCTACACAAGCTACGTTGGTCAGGAAAGCTGGTTAGTGCTGCAGTGCATACCTTGGCACTGACATGTTTGATATTTGGTGGGAAATATAAACACCACCAAATATATCAAACATATCTGGCTGAGGCAAGCTTGTTAGACTAATAGAACACACCATCACCAGTACCATCACCACCAAAGACACCATGATACATATGATATAAGCACACTGACGAAGACACACTTTTGACAACAGATTACGTAACTACTGCTTATATGTTTGTAACAAATATGAGGCAAGGAAATTACGAAGGTAAAAACATGTGGGAAAGAGTCTGAAAGTACACAAAAGCAATTAGAGTTTAAAGGCGAGTCAAGAAGTGGAAGATAGTAATCAGCAAACAGTGTCATTCAAGTTTCATATTTCAAAGAAAACTGATTGTGCAGGGTGTAAAAAAAGCCATCACTTTGCAAATGACAGATGATGTAGCTAAAATGAGTGCTGTTGACAGCAATGATCAAACCATCATACATCAGAAGCTTTACCTATTATTAATAAATGTGGTTCAGTATAAACAAGGATAAGCAAGGATTAACTCGTTTTCTCTGCTGAGACCAATGGCCAGATTAAAAGCGCACAGTACAAATGATCCTGAAAAAACCATACTGCTAACTTAACGGAGTCAGAGCCACTCTACACCGTTTATAGAATTACTGTACGACATGTAATAATATAGAGCTCTAGATAAAAAGTTAGCAACTTGGATACTTTACTCCCTGGTTCGGAACTAAAATTGCATTTTTTAAAATTTGATGGGGCACTTTGTGAACACTGCAAAACACAAACTTACACAACCAGACTGAGTCTTAATCATCATGATGTTAATCAGGACTTTATCAAAGTGTCAAACAGCTTAGTGATTAAGACTAATTCAGGGTGTGTTCAATTATATGGCTCTACCGAATGTTCTCATAGTGATCAAGTATTATCATTTCAAATTGGCATGGAACATCTGGAACTTGTCCCAATAGCTTAATTTATGCTGATCAAATGCGCCATCATACAAGATGGACTGTGCTTATGGTAGAAGCAATATGCTGACAACTTTGGACTAAAATGCTTCAAATTAAATTGTTTTGCATAATTTAAATGCATTAAAAAATATCTTTGTGCATTTTTTTGGCAATTTGTTTGGATAAAATATGCCAATACATGTACACTGCTTAACTACAGCTCTGTAATGTGATGCAATACTAGGTTACTCACTGTTTCATAATCTCAAAAACATCTGCAAACAAAAAACAACAAGCGAAAGATAAGGGCTTTGAATATGGATGTTTCTGAGCATGGACTGCAAACTCGAGGTCAAAATCCACAGGTCTTTTCATTTCGCTTGGAATAAAGCCAGAATTATAGACTTCTGAGAATTGTTCCGCCTTTCATTCCTCTCAGTGCATGCTAAATTCCAATAACATAGCTAGACTCTAAAATAGTGTATCTGGCTGGGGTTTGAGCTCGAGTTTAATTTTTTTTCCTTTGATTTTTTCTTTTTGGGGGGACAGAGAATTTTGTCTTCTGACAGCAACCCACCTTCACTCTCTGCCTTGGCTTGAGCTGTGAGAGTTTCTTTGCAGCTGCCTCAATGGAGCTTGCAGCCATTAGAAGTTCATTCTCGGCAATCACAGTTGGATCATCCGGATCGACCCAGTCTGCACCTGCAGATCACAAGATAGGAATCTGAATCAATACTTATGTTCCTGAATGAAAAGTTTAATACATACAAGAGATAAAATCAAGGATAATGAAACTGTCATAAACTAACATTGTATATATATCATAATTTTTTGAAATAAATATGAGTTCCTCCAAACATTAAATGGGAATTGAGCCGGTTTGTCCTGAACTGTATTTACTGCAAATTAAAGAATGATGGCCTCATGTCCATGGAGAAATATATGAAAGAAAGTAACCAAAGAAATGCTAAACATGAAATATCCTATTAAGCAAGAAACTAATGCACTGGCTCGAGACCATAAAATGCACAATTACATGCCAGACTTTACTGAACAATAAGGGCTACCACAAGTATGTCTCGATGGCAAAAATTTCCCATAAACAGATTAGTAAACTGCCACATCAAAGATGGAAATGTAAAAAAAAATGTCAAGAAACTTATTAATGAATGCATTTTATCGTACCTGAACTTCAATGCATTTTTCATTAAGGTAAAGGGAATCATCATCTAAAGATCTATATGAAGTCATCATCTAAATTGAGACAGCTGGGAAATAAGAACAGTAATTAACCATACAATATAGACAAGTAAATAATTATGTACAAAACAATCCATTGATACTGGAAGAAAAGTCTGAATAAATACATCAGGATAAGGAATGCACAACTGTATTTAACAAAGTTTATGAAAGGTTGGGAATTTAAATGCTGGGAATGGTACAGTAATTCAGTACACAATACATATCTACCTAACCCAAGTCTTAAATTTTACAAGTTCTAATTGGATCCATTTATTTTATTTTTCTTTCTTTTTTTGCAGAACTTTCTTGCCATCCAATTATTACTCCCTGTTCTTTAAAATTCATTAGGAGATAAATCTTTGGACCAGGAAACAAGGATATTATCCAGTATTCAACGAGGGTCCCTGCTGGTTTGGAAGCAACCATATTTATGCACTAACAATGAAACTGTAGCACTGTGTATTAGATCTTTCATCAACCTGAACACAGACTATATCAGTATGAAAAGTTTTTCACACTGGGTACAGATGCTAACATCATGGCTTTTTGTAAGTAATAATAAGTAATAAATATATTCTGAAAAAAGGACTTTAATTATCTGTGGAAGACTAATTACACATAAATAACAGACTGGCATTCCTGACTGTGATGCATCAGAGCGCTAGATGTCACAATGGAGAAAGTACAATAGCTGTCGTATATCTGAACTGTATACCATACTATGTAAACCATGACAGTCACACAGTTCAATGTTCAGTCAGAACATTTTACACAAATATACCTTGCTGACTATGGGCCTTATCAGAAAATATGAAAATGATGTCACACTTTACATCCAGAGATTGCCCATGGGCACAACAGATTGATAACACATTGATGGTGGTCAACGAGTATTAGTTAAACAAACTGATAAAAAAGCTTTATAATGATTTGGGAAGCACGGTGTGAAGAAAGGGTATTGTTTCAGTTATTTGCAAATAATTATTATCTTAACCTTGACTGTAAAACAAACAAAGAGAAGGTTAAAGGTAGTGCCTGAAAATGAAAAGAATGAGGACATCCAGAATTGAGAATCCTGATCCAAATGGTTGGGATAGATACAAATTTTTTTTTACAAATAATATGAAACCAAAATTACAACTTTTTTTTAGCTATCATATAAACTAAAATAAACAACTTGTTTTGAAGAAAGAAAAAAAACTTGTGCATTATGAAAATAATTTCCCCAAGCATATTTAACAACTTACGTGCATGTTGGCCATCATGGAGAATGATTGTATGAATCCTCAGGACGCTATATATAATGGTATTAGCACAGTCTTAACATCATTAGCTTAATAGATGAAATTATTATCTTTGGAACTAACGAATGGTTGGCAAAAATAGTAGTTTCAGTCCCAGTGTGGATGTGAATGACCCCCAGCCATCCATTTTCCCTAATTTATGACTTTAGCATCCATTTTATTTCAGCAGCAGTAAATTACTCTGGTTCTACTAAGAATCTGTAAAGTATGTCACTTTTCTTCCTTTATATTTTCATTATAAACAATGCTTCATAAGCTTTACAATTAGTAAAGCTAAAGTGGCATTATTTTTCACAAGCCACCAGTATCTTGTACCCATGAACGGTGCCCACATGTGTAGTATGTGACATCATGCCATCTTTTCTAATAACGGCCATACAGACTGAATGTAAAATTCTTGTATGGTACATTAGAAGGGAGAGTGTAGGGATGGGGAAAGGGTGAAAGGGTGTGGCATTCATGCAATAATTCTCAACATGCACTTAGGGACTTGGGGGAAACTTGACAAGTGAGAGGAAATACTGACCTGCAATAGGTCTAGTCACTATGTAGACACGCAAGTGTACAAAATGGTTTTAACATGAAGTGTGATCAACATTTGTTGTTAATGTATAGTATGAGTGGGAGTGTGCATGTGTGTGTTTGTTTGTATATATATATATATATATATATATATATATATATATATATATATATAATGGCACAGCTGAATTGGGTATGCTACTGTATTTTCCTGACCTGTGTGGAGGATATGCACCAGCTGCTGCGCAGAACACAGTTACTGCACAATCATTACTTATTCTAGATCATGTGCACTATTTTTTGTAAGTTGCAGAGATAAAATGTTGCATACATTAAGTGAATATATTTTACTTTGCCATTTTAAAAATAGTGCACAGAATCATGAATAATTAACGATTGTGAAGTAACTGGTTCCATGTGGCAATTGGTGCAGACACTCTATAACGCTCACTCAACTTTGAATAGTGCAAAAACAGTCTATCTGTCATTGTAAAATGTGCCAGCAAATCAAGTTTCTACGTTGTTTGTTGTATGTGTGATTTAAAGCAAACAAATACACTGATCTATGGTTGCATTATGCAATGGTAGAGCAGAGTCTACTCTATTCACATTTGGGTTTGAATCATATACAGGTAACAACGCTAAGTGTAATGTGACTGATGGAATGTGAAATTTCTGATGCATGTGGTCTCAACTTTCTGACTTGTTAATGTATGCATGATACAGTTACTGTGATTTTGTGCTATGATCATTGTGTAGTGGAACAAGTGACTGTAACAGTTGTTTAGAGTAATAAGGTGATTTAAGACATGTTAAGGAGAACTACCAATATTTCATTTTAAAAAACATTAATTTTGTAAAACGAAGGCAAATATTTGAAAAGCAAATCTCTGATTATATAAATAATAAATTATAACATGTAACTATCAGCTAAACATAAGTGTCCTGATACACTTTGTGATAAAGCAATACACACCATGCATGATGAAATGAAATGATTTATGAAAAAAAACATTTTAATCCTAGCCCTATACAACAGCTAAAACAACTAAAATAAAATAAGTAGGGGGTAGTTTTTTGATGTCATAAATTATCTTAGTGGCTAGAAGATTGTTAGAAAACTAGATACTGCATAGGAATTAACACTCTAGAAGCCTGCATTCCAAATGTCAAAGGTTACCTGGTACACTATGAGACCATTTGATCTCTAATGAGTCTGAGAAAGAAAGGAAGGTCAAGGTGAATAATTTAGGTCAAGGTCAATGTAGTGTCAGTCTAACTTTGACAGTGGATATAATAACACACAGTTACCTCTTGTGGATAATTCTGTATAGGTGCAAAGTAAGTCTCTAAGTGCCCTCTTGTTATGTGTATATCATATACCAATTATCACTTGTAAGGTCTGAAGATTTACCAATGGAAAGGTTTCTAAAATTCATAAAATTCAAAGTTTTCATGCATGGTCGGCGAGTGCTAAAAATAACTGCTGAAAATGATTAATTGAGTCCATTATTTTCAACACGTGATTTTTTTTATAATATTAAATCTGATATCTCATTAAGAAAACATGACTAATGATGAATTACCTGTGAATACAGATGAAACTACAGATGTAAATAAGAATGAAGGTGAAAACTATGGAGAAAAAAAAGATCAATGAGATAACAATGAAATGGTAGAGAAGTAATTTATGTAACACTACATGAATATGATTACCAGTATACATGTTCATATAAAAACAAGTCCTGCTATATCAATATACTGTGGTTTGGCCAACAGTAACATTTTCATGACAAGAGTATTATAAATGCAGTCTCTGGGTGCAAATTTCAAACACTTGTTTTTCATGCATGATAAAAACAGAACAATACATGGTATTTTTGTATGCACAGTACAATACAACAATCAACCCGGTCCTACTTGAAGAGAACCGCTTAATAACAATCAAATATTTTGCATACATTTTTGTTTAAAATTTGTATATTATCTCTACATCAAATTACCTCAGTTTTTAATTAAGAATATAGGATATTTAAGCACAAGGGCCTATTAAAGGATGTTAATTCTTATGATGGACATGATACCTGCAAAAAAAAGGATATAAAATAATGATGTAGGAAATGCATGGCACAATAGAAACTGAAATACTAAAGTCAAACAAGCAATATAGATAGCTGGAAAAACATATACATGGGGCAAAACAAGGTAAAGGAATGCAAGACAGGAAGACCTACACTACATAGGGGATTCAATATTTTCTAGTATTTTATCATAGCACAATTTGAAAAGGGGTTTGGATGGTGCAGCATGTCCCATAGTCAAGAAACAGTCCAAGCACAAAAAATGAACTCAGGCTCAAATCTTAAAAACTCTGACCTTCAATAACGTCACTCCAACTGAGGTTTGATAAATCAAATGTATAGGGTTATCTTATTATAAGTATCTCTACACGCAGGTCAAATTTCAAAGGTCTTTAAAGTTTTTGGATTTTGGAGTTCAGAGTCCTAACCTAATTTTTGCGGACAACAGTTTTGCAACTATGGAGCCAGTTATCTGTTCACTCTGCAACACTGCAGTTCTGGTTTGATCACTGATTCTGTCATATGCAAGGACAAGTGGTTGCCCATCCAAAGTAAGTGGTTTTCTCAAAGTTTCCCAGTTTCCTCCAGTCCACCTCAAATCAACATAGGAACAATATGAGTATTGTATTCCACATAATAGTTATTCTGTGCACTTAAAAATTATGATCTGCATAAATTTCATGAGGTTCAGTTTGAACATAACAAGTGCACACCAATGATGTCATAAGCAGTGTCCCCATCACATGCATGTACACACTAATAGACTTAGCTCCCTTTGTCTCTGCTGGGAACTCTCCACTTTGGATGTTCATTCTCCCTCTCATCAATATGGTTGTACCCAATAAAGCATATGTACGATCCATTTTGTTTGGATGATTTAGTCCACAAAGTTAAGTGGTAATGATAGACAGCTATGCATGCTGGTAGACTATGAGAAATTCATGATTTAGGCAGATTTTAGTAGCTCCTTTCCTCTCACAAGGGATTCTAGAATCAACATGCTTGCATTTACAAGTGGCTGCTTTTATGCAAGTGTTGACCAAAAGAGGGGTGTGCACTTCTTAAGGCATGTGTGGGTTATACATTTAATATTTTATGTGGTACAAATTCTTAGAATCTGTTGCACAACCAACAAATAATGAACTACATTTACGGGGGGGGGGGAGGGGGACCAAAATCAAGAGTGATCATTACAATCTGTGAACTCATCAAGTGTGATCTTTTCAGTCTGTTGATTAAACAAGTGTGATCATTGCAACCTGCCAACTTGTCAAGTGTGATCATTACAATCTGCCCATTCCTCAAGTGTGATCATGACAATCTGTCAACTCAGCAAGTGTTATCATTACAATCTGTCAATTCATTAAGTGTGATCATTGTAATCTGTCAACTCATCAAGTGATCATTACAATCTGCCAATTCCTCAAGTGTGATCATTGTAATCTGTGAACTCATCAAGTGTGATTATTACAATCTGTTGATTTCTCAAGTGTGATCATTGTACCCTGTCAACTCATAAAGTCTGATCATTGCAATATGTCAACTCATAAAGTGTGACCATACCAATCTGTCAACTCATCAAGTGTGATCATTAAAATCTGTCCATATTCATCAAATGTGATCATTACAATGTCAACCCATTAAGTGTGATAATTAACATGTGTCAACTCATCCAAATGTTCATTACAATCTGTCAGCTTGCTTAATCATTAAAATTTGCAACCTAATGAAGTTATCGACTTAAATGCTTGGCAAAATGAATCTAACTGATGTCAGAATTACTGATATTGAAGTTTTTCATGAAATCCCAACAGATGTGAAGTCTCTGTTTTATAAATCTCCTCTTCACTGTGTGGGTGTTGGTTTCTTGTAAGTAGGCTACAATAAATATGCAAGTTAGTGTCTTATAGAGACATTATCTAACTGTTTAGTTCAGATGTTCCACATGATGAAAATCTTTATGTAGGTCCACAAAATAAGCTTTAAAAATACCTTCCAAAGTCCTCAATATAAAACACCCAAAAATGTGTTTTTTCCCCAAGGTCTCATCAAGTAGTATCCTTATCCTTAACAGACTTATCATCTGACCTGCTACCATATGAATTCTTTTAAAATGAGGCTGTTCATTATAATGCCCCTGGTTAGAAAGTAGTCACATGAGGGTTTGTAATGAAAAACTTCTCTGTGAAGACTGCAGCCTCACCTGAAGCCTACATATTTACTGTGAGAATGCATAACTTGTACAAAAATTAACAATGACCTGATGTTCTTGACCTTTTGCTAAGGGGACTAAGAGGCATCTAAACAAAATTCATGCTGATTTAAGTACGGGAAGATTGGAAAAGATGCGATGGAAATGTTCTAGCATCATGCTCATCATAATAACTTGCATACAATCATTAAGATCCATGCAGAAGAGTATAAAACAAGCAGAGGAATGAAGTTTTAAAGCCTCTTTTTAGCTTTGGTTCAAGACAGACGTAGCTAAGAATTAAATTTTGCTATGAGCACTGGAAAAGAAAGATTTGTCCCCTGATTCAAGAGAGAAGATATTATGTGTGAAAGAACAAATTAATTTTGAATTTGAAATAATCAAATGTTTACCCAATCTCTTAGGAAGGACATATCTCCCAGCTTGCATCTGACTGCTAAGAAAGTTGTTTTTCTATACATCTTGAATACTATGTCTATAAATCAGTATGAGAAGGAAGTCGTAGCAGGAATTAGTTACATTTCATAAAAATTTTAAGGGGGAAGAAGCCCATAGATTACCAAAATTAAATGGAATCCACTCATGAAAAAGTTATACCGGTATTTATCAAATACAGATCTCTAGATAAGCAGTGTATTTTATATAAATAAGCTAAATAAAAATACATATAGAGGCACTGACCACAGTGTTCCTGTGAAGTTGATAAAATCAGAGCACATGCTAATGGATCACCTCTACATTGCACTGTGAAACGGTGGAAAGGTCAAGGTGAAAATTTCTATTCTCGGGTACCATTATCTGTCTTTGTCTTTTCTTTCCCTTTACTCTTTTAATTTTATGGCAAGTTGTTGTTGTTGGGGAAATATGTGGTGAACCAATCAAATTAAGTCTCATGGGAATATTTAACACACTCTGCTTTCTTACAAAAAACTTTGTGTATCTTGTGGATAAGCAATGCCTGAGGCAGCCCTAGAAAAACTTGCAATATTTGTTCATGTATACTGCACCACTAGATATAGGTCTATGCTGTTTTTTCTTCATATGCCCCCCTCCCCCCCCCCCCATGGGCTTGGGGAGGTAATAGGCTTGATGCCTCCTCCTGCATGTTGTCAAAGATGAATAATGGACGCAATATGTTTGCTGTGGAATGAGGTTCTGGACAGTTTTTGTCATTTACCATATTTGCTAATTAGTTTTCATTTGTTACAAGTGACTTTATAGCCAGGATTGTGCTGATGTGCCATTAAAACCTATAAATACAGACATATTGTTCTCCTTATAATTTCAAATGAACAGGGTGAACTCTGATCCACCAGCACATTATGTGACAAAAAGTCTAGATTTATGGTGTTCTCAACTGAGAGTGTGTTATAGATGGATTTCAAGTTGATCACTTGTGAAATGTTGGAATATTTAACTTTAAAAAAAAATGAAAATTTTACTACGAGTCCAAGCAATCCAAAATCACTTCAATTTTACATAGCTACGAGTCCAAGCGAAAATCACTTCAATTTTACATAGCTACAAGTCCAAGCGATCCAAAATCACTTCAATTTTACATAGCTACGAGTCCAAGTGATCCAAAATCACTTCAATTTTTTACATAGCTACAAGTCCAAGCGATCCAAAATCACTTCAATTTTACATAGCTAAGAGTCCAAGCGATCCAAAATCACTTCAATTTTACATAGCTACGAGTTCAAGCGATCCAAAATCACTTCAATTTTACATAGCTACGAGTCCAAGCGATCCAAAATCACTCCAATTTTACATAGCTACGAGTCCAAGCGATCCAAAATCACTCCAATTTTACATAGCTACGAGTCCATGCGATCCAAAATCACTTCAAAATGTACAGGTAGGTGTGCATTTTCTTGCACTACTCCAAGTTGAATATATATCCGCAGGTAAAGGTCATTATGCAGAAAGTATGAGAAAAAGTACCAAGTCACTAATTGTCCATCAAATAATAGCTGAATGAGTATTTAAAAATCATAAAAATTTTGTACCAGGTTGAAGATCAAAAACTCCTCTTATTAAATACACAAAAAAAGGTATGCTGGGAGTGCATTTTTTTCACAATGATGCAATTATTGAAATCAGATTGGTTTTCTGCAACAGAAAGCTTGCACTGAAGAGTTTATGGCAGGGCATAAATTGGTAAAGATTTCCCAAAGTCTCATATAGTTTTTGTTGATTTTATTATTTTCTTTCAAAGGACCATTTCACAGGACTGTTACTACAGCTATTAACATTGTTACTGCAGTTATTAAAATTGTTAAAGCATTTTTCTTTTCATTATTTAATATGAGATAGAAGTCACAAACATGCCATTTTATTTCCAATCTCATCCAGAATTCCCAGTGCTATGATAAACCTATATAAAAAGTGACATCATATTGATGACATTTCGAGTTGTGCAGTAAGCATTGATTTTACAAAAGCAACTAACATAATATTAATCAAAATCTTTTGGTTCATTCAAAACTGTATCCAGTAGACTGCTGCCTCACAGGAAATTCCTGTATATAGCTAGCCTTTTCATGTGAGGCTATAATGGTGCAAGACAACTTTCTTAACATCCCCATAAAAGGTGTTAAGGTGGGAATAGGGAATCAAAAAGAATACACTACAAACATGGAAAACAACAGCAAGGGACAACAGAAAAGTTCAGACCTGAGGAGAAACGAGTTTTTCGATAGGCAATCTGAAACGGATTTTTCCGTCTGTGTGCTGCAGCAAACAAGTTGAAAACAACTAAAGAAATTAACAAAATTCAGAAAGACTAGCATGCCAAAAAAAGCAGAAAGCCAGAACATAAAGAGGTGAGAAGGAAGGCAAGGAAAAGCCAGATATAAAGATTTAGAAAAAATGTTCTAAATTAGGCAGTTCAAAATAGTGCCCTGTGCAAAGCATGTAAATTTTCTATGTTGATTTCTTAGATGTATATGAGATGCATGAATTTGATGGTATGAAAAAAACAAATTTCAAGGAACGACATCTCGCCTGCTCCCCTACATGATAAAGATACAGGGTGTATTTTTTCACCTTCAAATGACCTTGAGCTTACAAGTGTCAGAGGGTGAAAAGGAGGGTAGATGTGCATGAACATTAGAGGGCAGTGCTTACTGATTTTACACTACAAGTATGACAGCTATCCCTCTAAGGCTTTGGGATTTGTGGCCATAAAAATAAAACTTCAACTTAAAACTTACCCAAGATTTTCAAATCACCTTGACTTTGTCTGGCAGTCAAAGCAAGGGTAGGGGTGCATGAATATGAGAGAGCACTGCTTACTGATTCCACAGTCAAAGTATGATGGCTATCCTCCAAGAGTTTGGGACTTATCACCATACAGAAAAACTTTGATTAAAACTTCAGCAAGATTTTCAAATGACCTTAACATTGTGGAGGATCTGAATGAGGGTACGGGTGCATGGATTTGAAAGGGCAGAGCTTTCAGATTCTACAATCCAAGTATGCCAGCTATCCCTCCATGGGTTCGAGACGTATGCTATAAAGAAAAATTTTAAATGAAACCTTCACCGATGCCACTCACGGAATGAGTGGTACCCATGTCTTGCCTATACTAAAGCTGGCAAAACTATCTAGCATTAGATTTCCAAAATTGTTGATTCATAACGTGTAATTTGTAAGTTGTGAAAGCTACAAATGAAAAACAACAAGGATTTTTTTCCATGAATACAAGCAAATGTTATGTTATCCTATAGGTATAATTTATTTTCATCCTATTTTCATTGCGATTGATGTACATTTTATTTTATTTTATTTTGCATCTGTTCACTAAAAGATGTCACTTGTCATGGCCCAATCAAATGAAAATACAAAAGTTTAATAGCCAACACCTTTTAATTTGTTTAATTTCATGGTGCTTAGAAAATGTCTGTTAACATGGATGCATATACAGTCTACTCTTCTTTATCTGACAAAGTCTATGACATTAATATTCAACAGACTAACCTGAATGTCCTATAAACAAATATTACCTAAACAATCCATAATTAATATATTCAAATATTACCATAACAATCTATAATTATTATATTCAATTATTACCTAAACAATCAATAATTAATATATTCAAATATTACCTATGTACATAAGTGTGATACGCAAGTACTTTAGACAATCTACCAATCTGAATTAATAAATGTTTGGATTAGGTAACACTCCTTAATAATTATGCAATTACATTTCTAGCTATACATCATCATTATCACCGAGTATAACATATCAGTCACCTAGTGGCATACTGCTTTGATATCACCTAGTGGCATACTGCTTTGATATCACCTAGTGGCATACTGCTTTGATATCACCTAGTGGCATACTGCTTTGATACATTAATGAATGCAAAACATGTACAACTTAAGCAAAATAAAGACATCAGAATTGGAAAGTGAGACTATTGGTTAAATGTGTAGCTTAAGTAGTTAAACGAACCATTTCATGTTTGTTTGTCATATGAAACAAGATAGTTAAATGGAGGTCAGATAAAGTTAAGAAGACTGTGATGTACAGAAAAAGGTTGATAGTCAACCAGATTTTTCATTTTTAAAACAAGTTCTATTGTAACTACATGTATCTTTATATTTACTGGTCCCCTGGTAGAAAGAAACTCCCTATTATGAATTCCTCGATATAATAAGCATCCACAATGGATTCACAAGATATGTAGTGATTAAGGAAAAAGTTATAATAGTCACAGTGCAAAACGACTTACCGTATATACTCGTGTATAAGCCTATACCAACTGCAAACTGCATAGACCCAGATCTGCCGTCGCATAATGCACCAGCAGATCTGGGTCCATGCAGTATGTAAGGACTAATCAGTAGAACAAGCAACATAGACCCTGATCTGCCGGTGCATTATGCGACGACAGATAAGGGTCTATGTTGTTGCATTTGGACCTGGAATATACGCAAATATAGACGGTATATTAGCATGTCAGAACTTTAGCACTCTCACACCTATAGACCTTTCAGTGATAATTAATGTTTAATTTAATAAAATAATTGTTAATTTAATTTTATAAATTTTTATTAAATTAAATACAACAGGTAAATACAAATGCTGATGCAGATTTATCCTGGCACACATGGGTCAGTTTTATCCTCACACACATGGGTCAGTTTTATCCTGGCACACATGGGTCAGTTTGACAGTTGCACTAATAATTTACATATTAGTCATTTTATACAGTAGAGTGACAACCAATTATAAGAACCCCACATTCTATACAATAATGGACTGTTGTATTTAACTGAGTTAATATTGATTAATAGATTAATAAAATGCAATTATCTATGTTTTAATATCTACTAGTAAATCGACCCATACATTCATAAGTGAGCATAATGCCTTGACAACTAGTATGATGAGATGTACTTGATCAGTACCCCATATAGCCACTACTGTGCTGAGGTGCTGTTAAACACTACTACTACTCTATCAGTGCATATGGCTAGTTATAGTCAAGTATCAACAAAACAAAATTCTTGGGTATTTTCCTGAAAATTAAACAGGCATGAAAGTGTATACACCTACTTCTATTTGGGGAAAAAAAAGGGGAAAAACAAATGCAATTCATTCTTTGAATATTATACAGATGTCATCTAAACTTATATTTAAAGAGCCAGTCTTCTTTGAATTTATGATACAGAACTTTAATATTGTTTTTGTTTTTTTTTACAAATGAAAAAAGTCATATCTGTGAATTTATATAAGTGAAAAAAGCAATAAAGTAATTATTGAAGAGTACCAGTGTGTGATGGCTAAATTTGAAATTATTCAGTCTGCACAGCTATGAACAGAAGAAACTCAGCATGGTTTGGCAAATTAGACTGCCAACAAATCGCAATGAAAAGAATAAAAATTTACCTATATACAGGCTGAGTTTAAGCAAGCAGCCAGTTGAGGTTGTTGTGGAAGTGGTGGTGGGACCAAAGCATTGATTACAGACATGGTAATGAGTAAGAAAATAAAGAGATGTAACAACTTTGTTGTAGGGTATTTCTTGTCACACAATGAAACAGATTGTGATTATTTATCCTTGTATAATGTGTCATATACTGTAACATGAAATTCTTTAACTAAAGTTTACCAAAAGTTGACACATATTATTTTCTATTTACATGAAGTCACTGGTGAATGTAGCAGATAAATCTTCAAACATGTGCATCTCTTGCATGCCTTATATACTCGCTTAGAAGTAGAGTCCAACTGCAAACTGCACAGACCCAGATCTGCCATCATATAATGTGCCAGCATTTTTGGGTCTATGCAGTTTGTTATGACTTATCAGTAGAATATACAACACAGACTCTGATCTGCTGGAGCATTATGTGCTGGCAGATCAGGATCTATGTTGTTTGCAGTTGGACATGACTTATATGCAAATATATATGGGACCGATGTTAAATGTGTACAGGTACTGTATAGATGCTGATACATGAAGGAAATGTATATATGCTAATGAAATGAAACAAGTGACTCCATCATAAAAGGTGACCACAGCACAACCTCATATACTACTGGGCCTGACACTGATGATTATCACAAACTAATCCCTGTCTTACTTGCTCGGCATTTGACACAAAGATACACATATGCCTGGAGAACGCTAACCTGTAATAACCTGTAATATAATGAGGTTTTTTTAAATAAAATTATTATTATTACTATTATTGTTGTGTTGTACTGCACACAGTGACAGAACCTACCTTTGATCAATTCAGCAGACTGCACAATCTCAGCTACAGCATTTGCTACCTGTCTGGACAAGACTGTCAGATGCTGCTTGGAATCCTGGGAAGGTTTCTGCATGATCTGGATGTGAATAATATGGCAGTTATTATAATTCATACATTCAAAATTCAAGGATAAAATCCTAAGCAACTTCAATTTACATAACATCTAAAAACTCATCATCCTTCAAACTAAGACACATAGATGGACTTTAGAGGGCAAAAATAACTTTTGAATGGAGATACCACAAATAGAGGAAATCGGTATTTTTTTAAAACAATAAATGTGAAATTTATTAAATTAACTGCATTTTTTTATGCCACCAAATGTTTTCAGAAAGTGGCATATTATATTATTGACAATAATAATAAATTCCAAGCAAATGAATACAACTGTGTGATTCTATTTATCACATAGGCATCAAGACTGCATAAACTCAACGATGCTGATATATGATGTTGCTGTAATTCCAAAGTGTAAAATATAATTTTTATGACAAAATGCTGTGGCATTTTAATGTACCTCGGTCTCTCACATCCTTGCTTATGTTGTGGTCAATGTCTGTGGATCTCACTGCTCACAAGTTATATACAGAGAGATGTAAACATTTTTTTTATGAACCTTATTGTAAAATACTGTAATATTCAGGAATAAATTTTTTAGCAAATACAAAGATTAAGCAAATAATTTAATATAAATAAAGTTTATTGCACTACTCACATTGGCACAAAACAGTCAAGTAGGAGTTGTTTCTCTTGTAGAACTTAGCATGTGTATTCTATCCACTGAAATTGCTGAAATTGAACTCAACAACACAATTGTGCTGAACCATTCCTCAATTTAGTGATCTGATATGTCAGTATAAACAACATTGTTAATGCCACATGTTACAAAACAATTGTGACAAGTCCCCAGATTTGACTAAGGCAAAAAAATAATAATGTTTCCAAAGATGTGATTTTCACAAGCAACCAGACTGAACCTCCAAATGGATTGCACCACAATAGCAGCATGTCACATGCATTGTAAACAGTTGTGGAATTGAGAAAAATTAGTTATTCTATAGGGATTTATATAAAATATAGGGATGGATGTGAGGTCTGAGTAAATTAAATAAGTAACTCACATGATTGACTTGTTCAAGGAGAACATTGTAGGCTGCAGCACACTTTCTTCCCGCGACTATGGTCCTCTGTCTGATATCTGCAGTCTCACCTGTGGTAGCAGCTGCCTGCATAATGAAAAGGACAAAAACTTTGAAAAACTACCTTCCTTATTATCTTCGAATTCCTCTTGGATATATGGTACCACTAGTCTATGTGAAAAACCTATTTGGTACACAAGATATCTTAACATATACTGTATAGCAGGTATTTTTTGTCGATGTCAATTTGATGATTTTGTCTAAAATAGGGAAATTTAATTTTGGCTCATTACATTTTGGTGATTGTGAATCTAGAGAAGTGACAATAAGGTGGTGAATTTTGATGGGATTCATTTTTGCAATCTCAACCTAAGAGAGCTAAATTGCAACATTTTTTCGACAGATACAAATTCCTGCTATATGGTATGAATTGTTTCAAGCTACATGACATGAATTGTCTGCTGCTACATGGTATGAATCATCTCCTGCTATACACTATGAACTGTCTCCTGCTATACAGTATGAATTGTCTCCTGCTACATGGTATGAATTGTCTCCTGCTACATGGTATGAATTGTCTCCTGCTACATAGTATGAATTGTCTCCTGCTACATGGTATGAATTGTCTCCTGCTACATGGTATGAATGGTCTCCTGCTACATGGTATGAATTGTCTCCTGCTATACAGTATGAATTGTCTCCTGCTATACAGTATGAATTATCTCCTGCTACATGGTATGAATTGTCTCCTGCTATACAGTATGAATTGTCTCCTGCTATATGGTATGAATTGTCTTCTGTTATACAGTATGAGCTATTTCCTGCTACATGGTATGAATTGTCACTTGCTATATGGTGTCTCATGCTATACGGTATGAATTGTCTCTTGCTATATGGTATAAAATGTCAACTGCTATATGGTGTATCCTGCTATACAGTATAAATTGTCTCCTGCTACACAGTATGAATCGTCTCCTGCTATATGGTATGAATTGTCACATATTTTCAAATATGGCTGCTGTTATTCTTATGTTTTATTTATATAAAAAAATTAAACTTATATCTAAACAAAATACATTAATTATGAACTACAGTTTATTTCAAGTGCAACTCATTTAGTTATGAAAAGTTTAAACAGAAAGGTTTTCTATAATGACATTTCATTTATACATAACTCAAACAAGTCAAGTCAGAATTCTGGCACAAACAGTTGTGAAAATGTTTGCCACTGTACAATCCATGATACTTTGTAATTATGATAACAGACTTAAAGAATGACTGCATGACTTAGACACTGGGCAACATGGTTCTTATTTTTCATAGCATATAAATAAACAGGAAGAAGTTGTTCACTGGGTAGGAACAGAAAGGACAAATGTAGCTAGGTCTTAGAGTCAAATGGCTGTTTTCCCATGAAATTAACATATATTTATATTTTTTCATACCTTGGAGACTCCGAGCAAATCAAAGACAGCTTTCCTGCCCATGTTAGCAGCCACAATCACATCCTCTTGGCGACAGGAGTTGCCTGCGGCAACAGCCTTGGCAGTTGCTGTGGTGATAGGTTTAGTATATCTGACGAGGTCCTCAGCTGTAGCCTTCTTGTCTGTCTCTTGGTTGCTGTCATATGCCTGATAATGGAGATATTTATAATAATAATAATAATAATAATAATAATAATAATAATAATAATAATAATAATAATAAACTTTATTTAAGGTTATCCACAATAAACTATCCCCATCCACCCCACCTATCAAAACAAAGAAGGCAATTAAAAATACAGTAAAAAAAAAATCATGATATAATCATGACATACAAGTAACAACAGGATAAATGTAATCATGAAAAAATTTTGACACTGGATTTCAACAAGAGTACCATAAACAGTACTTTATATACCCACCATGCAGAAAATAGTATTGTTATTCTTTTATGTAAATCCATCTTTCATTGGTCAAATACTCTGGTACTAAAAGATGTAGTACCCATTTAACTTGTGTACTATGCCACAGTCACTAAGCAACTTTGCCTAGCATGGTCAATGACATCAGAAGGCATTTTTACAGTTACATCATAGCATGTGCTAGACTTAAGTGTGTCCTGGAGTTAGTGGAAAGGTTTGCATTCTCTCTTTGGTGATGTGCGACTTTGAGTTTGTGATTAAACACGAGATATTTTGTGGAAACCATTCTTCTTCTTTCAATCTGTGACCTTGGCCTTTGACCTATTGGTTTGTGGCACAGGGCTTAAGTTATTTTGTGTGAACCCTTTTCCTTCTTCTATTTGGTCCTTCAAAAGTTGGTGAGTGGAAGTGAAATTTGCGAAGTGACGTAAGGGGATAGATGGACAGGAGTAACACTATATGCCCACCCACCCCTCCTTAGATATGGTGAGGCGTAACAAAGTATGTCAAACATTAGCAATGGAAAATATTGTGCATAGCTTCAAATTAAAGATATCTAGGGGCAGCAATTAAGATAAGAAATGAAGCTGTTAGAAGCCACAGTGGCAATAAAAGTGACATTGCAGTTGTGGCAATATCACCTCTTGAACCACTTTCTTTTTCCATTCAGGAAATATATTTGCCCTTACACAACATATATTTTCCATGTTTAATTCATTTTTTCTTCTTTAATTCTTCTCTCTCTCCACTGTATGAACAGATCATAACAAAATTATGCCTACACTGCACATTTATGACTGTATTGTGAAGGAATGAGGAGGTGCCAGTCAAAGAAAATAAAATGCCTAAAAACAAACTCCAACGAAAATGAGTGAATTTCAAATATAAGCTTTCTTAAAATAATTTTCTACATCAATCATCTGATCATGCAAATTCATGGTTCATTCACACATTTCATGACAGAATTCAAGCACTTTTCAAGGAAAAAGTTTTAATTTGTAATCACTATTATCTACGACCAAACTTACCCAGAACAGGACTGTAGACTACATTCTTTTACATCTAAACACATCCATAGTTGGACTGTAGACTACTTTCTTCTATGTCTAAACATATCCACAGTTGGACTGTAGACTACTTTCTTCTATGTCTAAACATATCCAGTG
The DNA here is from genome assembly GCA_029931535.1 of Margaritifera margaritifera. Classification (NCBI taxonomy): domain Eukaryota; kingdom Metazoa; phylum Mollusca; class Bivalvia; order Unionida; family Margaritiferidae; genus Margaritifera; species Margaritifera margaritifera. The sequence continues at coordinate 310,817 of JAQPZY010001376.1, read as the reverse complement.
TTGGACTGTAGACTACTTTCTTCTGTGTCTAAACTTACCCACAGTAGGACTGTAGACTACTTTCTTCTACGTCTAAACATATCCAGTGTTGGACTGTAGACTACTCTCCAACAGTTGCATCTATCCTCTTTCAAGGTCAGTTTTCAACAAGTAACACATTTACAGTACAAAAAGATGTCCAACATATTTATAGCAGAATCTGTCAGATGATTGTCTTTTTGAAACAGCTTTCTTATGTATTGTTTTCCCTACCCTGCCAATGATTCTTTATTTCTTAAGTCATTCTCCTGTCTCATCAAGTTTTTTTTGCAAAGTTTTTCATATGTATCAAGTTTCTCTTTTGCTCTTTTTCTGTTGGCATCAGACTGTGCCAGGTTTTCAAGGTTTCCTGTCTTCTACTTTAACATACAGATCATCTGCACTTTTCAAATGAGAGTCTGGGTTCAAACTTCACCTACTTTTTTCTCTTTGTAAGCCCTTCTATTTTATCTAAACTGAATTTCCTTTTCCTCTGTTCTGATTCTGTCTTTTTTTCTGTTATTCATGCTTTTCCAAGTAGATCTGGTACCTCTGTGTAGCTCCTACAGCACTAATCAAAAGCTTACTTTGTAATTGGTACATTAATGCACTAAATAACCTACTTGTGTTGCTGTGCCATAAAACATCGAACCAATCATCATTCCTCAAGCATGTGTAACTAAATAGAGTTTGCCCTTACATATCCTCACATTTTATTTCCTTGTTTACTGAAAACCTTGCTCAACCATGGCTTGACCAAGAGATAGTAATAACTGAGCTTGACCATCCAAAGCAACTTTTCATACTTAGGATCTGACACGTACTTCATACAAAATTGGTCAAGTCTGTCCTTGTACTGATCAAAACCTGAAAAATGATCCGAACTAATTATTGGGATACTATTAAGACACTTGTCACATTGCTGGAGGATGAGTTCAGCTTCATTTTCCTAGACTCTTTTAGCTGCAATAAGTAATCTCAAAACTATCTTGAATCTTTCTTTGCTCTGATTCTTATATCCAAAAATTTCTTTTGGATTTACCGTATATTCTCGCGTATAAGTCAGGTCCAAATGCAAACAACATAGACCCAGATCTGCCTTTGCATAATGCAACAGCAGATCTGGGTCTATGCAGTTTGCAGTTGGTATAAGCTTATATGTGAGTATATACAGTAGTCAACCTAGATTTCTAACCATAGAGTAAAAGATGGAGCATTTCAATGCAATCTTCTTCAAACTTTCTTTCCAAAATGCTTTATACTATAGTCTACACTCCATAACATCCTTTTCAGTCACATGAACAATTCTAGCTTCTTGCTGCCAATCCAACTTCAATTTTGTTGTAATTCACATGATTTTTCTTCTCATGACTTCATGTATGTCTGTGTTAAGCAAGCTATCAACTGAAGCTGCTTTATCCAATACCTCAGGCTATTTTAATTTCTTCATTATGCATTTAATGACCATAGAGGTCAGATGGTAAAAATAGAACCATTGGCCTCTCAGTTTCAAAAGTGGACAAGAAGGGCAACAATACCAGTGCAATTGAACATCCCCCCCACCCCACCCCTGCAATTTTGTACAAATGAGCTTGTTTTTAACAGCTTCTCCTATGTTGATGTAAGATTTGTTTGTAGGCTTTGTTATTTCTTTCAAATCAATTTTTTTCACATACTTATTTGAAGGGTTTGAGGACATACTGGACAGTTTTCTAATCATCATGATCAACAAATGTTAATGGCATCAGAGATGATCCTGCAGCTTTCATGTAGTCCTCCTCCAACTTGGGGAATCTTTAAATACAAACTGCTCAGGAGTGAAGAAATTCCCCATTCTGTTACAACTGCACCTAATTTCAAGTCATTATGCATGATACAAAGTCAACGGTCCAATATTTATCAAAAGACTGAACACAATCCTGCTCAGTTTGGCTCTGCATAATATCATAAAACTTCCAGTTAACTGCTGGTCCATCCCTGCTAATTTGGATCATATCATGTACCTCTAAGTATTTAAAGTTGCTGATCCAAATGTCTGACTATGTCTTCAGCAGTAGCATGCCTTAAAACTGTGATCCGAAATATATGGTGATGACCTCTTGTGTTTCACTGTCCCAATATCTCACATGAATGTCCATTTGTTTCTCCCGCATTTTTTAGCCGAGAGATTCATCGAAAAGAACTACACATGGGCCCTTTACTTTGGACGGAAGAAAACTTTTCAAGTGTTCTGCAATACCAAAGTCACACATTCATATTCCCAAGTGAAGCTAGGTACTAATGACAATATAGTAAAAGCAACCCAAGTGAATGTCTCTTTGAGCATGTAAGTGACTCTATACAAAAGTCAGATAGAGAGTTTCTTCAACTGCCTTCACCATCTGTTTTTTAATGCTTTTTGTGTACAAGTAAAATAATTTTTGTTGTTGGACATGAAATGCTTTTATTTAAAAATTAAAGCACTTTTCAAGGACAAATGGAATGGGGTTTACAAGCACTTTTCAAACACTTTTTGGAGCCAACCAATAATTCAAGCACTTTTTAAGATGTGTAAACCCTGACCTTGTCACTAACTGAACTTACCAATATACTCGTGTATAAGCTGGGTCCAAATGCAAACAACATAGACCCTGATCTGCCAGCGCATAATGCACCAGCAGATCAGGGTCTATGTTGTTTGTTCTACTGATTAGTCCTTACAAACTTCATAGACCCAGATATGCTGGCACATTATGCGACAGCAGATCTGGTTCTATGCAGTTTGCAGTTGGAATCAGCTTATACGTGAGTATATATGGTCCTACAACCTGTGTCTTTTTGATATTCAGTTGTCACCTATTGACAAATTATACCAAATATAAAGGCGAAACTCTCGATTGAATATAATACTAAAACTTGGTTAACTAGACATCTTAGGACTCATCACACTCATACCCATATTTGTAAACACAGAAATCAGGCATGGATGAGTGCTGATTGCAAACAGAAATCAACTGACTATAAAAATTTCAATTATGTGTTCATCATCAAACTAGAATGGCAGCTCCTCAAGTCCATACAATTCATGTTTGTATTCAGAAATAACAAAATAAATAAAGAAACCAGAATAGGTAACTCAAAAATTACAATCTGTAGTTTAATGATGTTATGCTTTGAAAGCTGTCAGATTCGAACTGTGATGCTACACCTGCCCCAAAAATGTTCACTGTATCTATCCATGCAAGAAATGTTTAAAAAAATATTCACTTAATTTTCTGTAAAAAAAATAAATCCCATAAATAATGAAACAAAACACTATTTAAAGCCTTAGAATTAGAAGAAAAATGTGTAAAAATTTACTGTCCTGAATTATTCTAAAATACTGGAACTCGACTTACTGGTCTAGAGCATTAACTGCAATGGCACAAACAGAATGGGAAAAAAAAATCCATGCAAGTTAACATTTTCCACCTTCAAAATGATAATAAAAAAGAAAATCTATAGTTTTTTAAGTAGATATAAGGAAATATTTCACAAGTAAAGGAAAAATATTTTGCCACTTGTGACAATACAATGTTTTCACTTCACTTGTGAAATATTCCCTTATATCTACTAAATCAACATAGATTTCTTCCAGATAGTAATCATATCATTAGATACAATATTATAGTGAAACCTGCCTCAGCAGACATCTCCATACTGAAGACGCTGGCTCCTATATAAAAAAAAAAAAATGCAGAACTCCCTCTTTTTCATTTTCTTTATATGTTTGCCCTCTATATTCAGGGTCTATTCTAGAATTGAACGTTTTGAAACAAAATTTCCACCCTCTTTGGAATTTAAAAGAAGGGATGGGGGTGAATTTTCTAAATAAGAATGATTTAACAAAGAATAAAGGCGGAGTTTACAATATTTGCATATTCTGTCGATTTTTAAGTGCAATTTTTGACAGATTAGCATGAATCTGGCAATCACATGCTCGAATAGAACCTGTATGTTACAACCACCTGTACAAAGAGGACACAATTGTATGATCCCCAATGTCCTTTACAGAAAGATTTAAATTTATTTATAAACCATCAAACAAGTAGATAAAATAATTACTTTTAGCTCCTGGTGGATGGCCTCAATAGTGGACTCCAAAGCTCGTGTTCCTCTTGTTGCTTCATCTTCCACAGACTTGACTGTCTTCAGCAGCGATGTTACATTGGTAACCATGACCTAAATAAAACCCAGGTAGAGTGAAGTGTAGTACAAGCTGTAAATCATATAAAATCATGTATAGAAACAATGTAACATTCAATATGTATTTCTGACAATGCTTTACACTTAAATACATTCAATATGTATCAATATGTATTTCTGACAATTCTTAAAATTAAATACACAAGATCATGATTTCAAGAAAAGAACTATTTTAAAATTTAGAATAAAATATAAACAAACAGCAAAATTGAGAAGTAACACGTTCAACTTCAGATCAAAGTTTGGTTGATAAGATATTAGACACTTCTGAATCAAATATATTTGCCTCCATCAATGGGATATTGAATTACATTTTTCTTGTATCAACAAAATTGCCTGTGATAATTCTGCTGGGATAATAGGGAAAAGGAACTGCCATTTGATAAAGAGAGTGTCTACAAAAATTTTTCTTTTATGTTTTAAATTTTTTATTTCGTTAGGAGTTATATGTAACACTAGTACAGCAAATGCAACCCACCTACCATAAACTTTAGGACACATTTAGCAATCACCTTTCCTGAACAGCTGCATTATGTTTTCAAGGTTCCTTAAAGTAATTTTTATTGTAGAAATGACCCTCTGATAAGCAGTCATCTATCTTTGGGGGCCACTTTCCTAACTTCCACAAGGCGGCTGGTTAAAGACAGCTTTGACTGAACTTGATCACTCACCTGGATTGGGCTATCTGTATCATTTGTTCAAAAGTGACAATTTGTTGGCAAATATCACAAAAATTCCATATATACTCATGTACAAGTCGGGCCCAACTGCAAAAAACATAGACCCTGATCTACCATCACATAATGTGCCAGCAGGACAGGGTCTATGTTCTTTGTTCTACTGATCAATCCTAACAAACTGCATAGACACAAATCTGCTGGCAAAAATTATGCAATGGCAGTTCAGGGTCTATGCAGTTTGTTGTTTGATCTGACCTATGTGTAAGTACATATGGTAAACACTTTTGCAAGAGTGTCTCACCTGATAAACTACAGCTGGAATAGCCATTCTTCTCATTTTTGATTTATCCTCCATTAAAAAAATCACAATGTTCACTCACCCCTCGACACATGCTAGATAAGCAACAGGGCAACTTAATGCCATTATTTGAAGGTAATTACAATGCAGAGTAACAGCTTCTTATCCCTCTCCTAGTAAATCTAAATACTCCTACAGAACTGTAACCACATACTGTATTTCTCCCATGATAAGACCATGGGACCAGCCAGTTACTGTATATCCCCCAAGATAAAACCATGGGACCAGCCAATCCAAGTATTTCTCCCAAGACCCGATAATGGTACCAGCCTAATGAATTTGTCAAAAGAAGGGCATGTGCTTATTATCAAAGATATCCTTACTAAATACTTGCAAAAGTTTTCAACAAATGGGGGCAGGATTATTATCAACATGGGCCTATCATTGACTAAATATGGGTATTGGTTAATTTTTAACAGAATCCAGAGAACTAAGATTGCTTCATCATACAACAAGACTCTACTATAACCTATAAAGTTATACATATTTTTGGCAAATGCTCTGGCAAGTACAGGGGGTCTGTGGTATCTTGCCTTGGTCTTAATTTTCTCTGTTTTCAAAATCATTTTGGTTAATATGTTTGGAATATCACATTGTTCATTTCTAAGTTCTATTGAAACTCATGAAGTTTGGGTCAATGCAGTGGAATGCATCATTTAGCTCAAGAAAAAGTGATGAACTTTTAAAGTGTTCAAACTTGCATCTGTAGGAGACAATCAGATTTTGCGAGAGAGAGAGGGGGGGGGGAGGAAGAGAGAGAGAGAGGGGGGGGGAGGAAGAGAGAGAGAGAGAGGGAGGGGGGAGAAAGAGAGAAGGCAATATTCCAATTTCATCCTTTGCACAGCAAGTCAACATTATTTACAATCCCATGCATGAGTACTATTTGACCACAAATAATGTTGAGGTTCATGTTAATATGGAAAAATCTATTTGGAATTTCAGTACGTTAAGATTGTATGCACTTTCATATTCATATTTTGCATTTGCCAAAGCAAAAATGAGCTAATTGGCTGAAATGTTTCCTTTCTGATTTACTTACAAAAGAAAAAGTAACATAGGGAAGAATGACCTGACCATGCCAGGCAGTTTCTCATATGATTACCATATTCCACACAATATTGACAGATGTCCTAATAAGCACCCCTCCCCCGGTCAAACCCTTCGTAAAATTATCCAATATGAGGACTCGTGTCTTGATCCAGGTATGTCTGGTGGTAGGAAATTAACTGCTCAAACTCACCTTGAACATCGTAATTTTCTGAGAATTTACTACAATGCATGTCCCCACCTCCCCCATACACCCCCTTAGTTAAATCTCTCAAAGAAATAATCAATATGAGCACTTGTCTTATTACAATGCATGTCCCCCCTCCCCTCTACACCCCTTTGGTCAAATTTAAAAAAGAAATAACCAATATGAACACTTGTCTTATTTCAATGCATGCAAAGTTGCACTTCACACCTTAATGTTCAGGGTTAAATCAATCTTGTAAATAGATCTTGTATTTTATTCAGTGCAACCATGCTGGGATAGAGAATGCACCTCCAAAGTGAGCAAATTCATCTAGTAAGTAAATACATGAGATTATAGAAACACAGATTTTGATTGTTGTTGGGCACTTGTTGTAATGAACTTTAACCTCATGAAATCGACCCAAATAATAATTTTTCAAGTACACTGTGTTTTATACATACTCCAGGAACAATGAACTCTATGCATTCCAGAGTACACACAGTACACTAATCCATAGCACAGGGGCACTTTAACACTCTCCTCCTATGCATGTGTGTGTGAGAGAGATCCTGAAATTCTAATGTCTCTTGGCATACATTTTTTCCCCGAAAATTAATGTTATAGCCATACATTTGTGAAATTTAATATAAAAACATTTTCAAAGGAGATGTAACAAGCTGTGACAAAAAAACAACAACTTTGATATACCTAACTATTAAATGTACCAGAAAAATATGTCATTTTAATTTCCAGATTTTCTGCTGCTTTGGTATTAGTATTATCCTTTCATGATTAACTGGTTTCCTTTTAAACTAATTATTTATAAAACATAATTTTCCTTTCAGAAAACTATACTATAGAACTTCACCCAACAACAGTTTATTCCACTCGACTGTTTTTACAAATTAATTATTTATTGACAACAAGCTGGCGTACTGCCTAAAAACTATTTTAACACCTAATTAACGGGCATTTCAGGTCTCCAAATAAGTCTTGGACAATTATAAAAGTTAGTTGTTGTTGCCAGTATCTTTTTTTCTTAATCTGGGCTTAGGTTTCACATAGTTTGTTCTGAAGTCATCATATGATGACGTGTGACACAAACCATGTGGTGTGAGGGACTGATGCAATGTCTGTAGCACAGACCCTGTGGTGTGAGGGACTGATGCAATGTCTGTAGCACAGACCCTGTGGTGTGAGGGACTGATGCATTGTCTGTAGCACAGACCCTGTGGTGTGAGGGACTGATGCAATGTCTGTAGCACAGATCCTGTGGCAATCAATCAATTACAGGGCTTTTGATAAGTCTAGGAGATAAGCTTTCACACCTCCTCTGTCTCGGTGTTTTGTGGCTACAGAGTGTTTAAACAACTGGGAAAACACAATGACTAAACACGCTTAGTCAGTGACACATCTACTGATTGTCCAACAAAGGAACAATGTAGTCACCTTTGAATTAGGCTTAGTCGGCAACATCTTCATTGATTTTTTGATAAAGAAACAATCTGGAAACTTGACCTATTGACCTTTGAATTTTACTTAATTAAGATGTTTACTTGGCATTATAATGGATAAACAAATCAAAGACAAGTTTATATAATGATGTCTGAGAACTCCTATGACTGATGTTCAGTTGCTCAGAGTATGTGTCGGTCAAAACCTTTAACCTACTGGACATGTCTGGCAAATACATGTATTTAAGGATCTCTGATATGTATGTACATGAAAGGAGAGCATTAAAGAGCCCTGTGATCCAATGCATACTTTTGTAGTCAGGTAGCAAGAGCAGCAGAGCTGGGTTGGAGTCCGATGGGAGATTGGCTTACATAACAGCAAATGCCAGGGGAAAAGCAAAACAACAATTGTATGATCAAACATGCTGAAGCCCTATCTCATGATAACAACAATCTGATAACAATGTAAAAAAAAATATATCAAACTACATAGCTGTATGGGAATGTGTGACAATGACTGTGACTTCATTCTGAATAGAATAAAACAAAAAATGACATGGCTGTTTTTCTCTTTTCTGTGTTAGAAGCCACAAATATGAACTAAACACATCTTGGAGAATAGGTGCATAAAATCAACCTCAATGTACTTTTGTGATCAAATATTTGCAAAATGATGCAAAAATAAGAGAGAATAATGTGAAATAAATGTTATCAACTTGTGTGTCAGAACTTTCTCAGAGCATATAAAGTCTTTTAACTCTGCCTAAACTTTCACACCTCTTTTGTCTTAGTTTGGTGCCTTCAGCACAGCAACACAAGTAGGTTATTTAGTGCTGAGGAAAATGAATCAAAGTGCCATGCCCAAGAAGACACAACAGTAGCCGACCTGAGCTGATCTAATGGTAGAATTTTAACCTGCACCCTAAAATTTGGTCACGAGTTGCTCCTCACCTACTTTACATCCCTGGTTAAAGTTCCTATTCCATCGGACAAGATTCTTCTACTATTATTATGTCAGAGTATCCTGTACAGATACATTTTTTACACAGACCCAACCAAAAACCAGCTTCAAGGAGGCAAAGTTTTTTGTTAAGAAAAAAGAGGAAAATCCAGCACCAAGGCCATGTAAATCCACCACAAGCTGAATAAATTGCAATGAACAGGTGCATAGACCCAGATTACTTGCAACAAAGAATGGTCTGTGATCTAAAGATGCTAAACACAGTTTAACCAGAGTCTGGTTGCAACAGATACTTAGGTTCTGAACAAAACGATTATCTAGTTTTCATCATTATGCACCAGATTCCATTACTGAAGTTTGATAACCACTATCTAACTAAAGATCCAACTAGTGTTTAACCAACAAAAGAAAAGAAAACTGACCCTTGTTTCTGACATCTCATCATTACGTACAGAAAAAACTTCAGTTACTGGTAATAGATATGACAGTTACTGGTAATAGATACGACAGTTACTGGTAATAGATACGACAGTTACTGGTAATAGCTATGACAATTACAGGTAATAGATATGACGCTGCAATGAATGGAAGGGTGAAGCTCCTTTTCTCTTGACTGTAAGTGTCCGACAATGATTATCAGACTGATATAAAATGTCTCTGCTTTATGAACAGTCTCTGGTGAGTAACAGTCTCATGCAAGACATTGTCTTATGACAAGACATGGTCTTATCAGAATAAATTCTTCATAATGAACAGTCTTACAATTTGGCACATACCCATATATAGAAAAGTTTCTTATACAGAACCGACTTCAGGATTTATCTCACATCTTCAAAAGTTCTGTATCTGAATCTTTTATGGCAATGAATCCTATGTGGCGGAAAAAAATCAACAAGTTTTAGCTTAAAAATAAAAAATAAAAATAGTAAATCAGAACTGTCAGTAACGGCTAGAAATGTGTTAAAGGAACACCAATGCCTGACCACAGTGACTGAAAACTGACATTAATTTACAACCACACGGGATGGCATGATAGATGAGGGTAACACTATATGCCTTTATAACATTTGTGGTTAGGCATAACAAAAAATTAAAGTATGAAGTCTGACCCACCTCCTTGATGATCTAATATTAGGCATAAGAGAGAGCTCCACCAAGTGTGTTCAGGAACAGTATGAACAAAGTGTTTACTCATAAACACTAATCATCTTGCCAACAAGAGTACATCTGGAGTAACCAACAGTATACAGACTGGTATAGAGTAAAATACCACTGTCATTCATGGCTGAGCCAATCTCCTTAAGATGCATCCACATACCTATTTTCATGTATTGGTGAAATAGGGTCAAGATATTGAGGGTTTAACAAACAAACAACTGAAAATACAAAGATCACTCAAGCATGCAAATGAGGTCACACTAACCGAGTTTTTGTACAGTTGAGTTACTTTCATCCAGATGTATCTATATAAAAATTTTCATGTGTAGGTGAAACAGAGTCCAAGATATTCGTATAATGAATGAACAGCTGAGTGCATGCAAATTAGGTCACAGTGACCTAGTTTTGGTATGGTTAAGTTACTCATCCTGATATGCATCCACATATTAATTTTCACACGTGTTTGTGAAATAGAGCCCAAGATATTGAGGAAGCAACATAATATTGAGAGGGTAACAAATGAATTAACGAACATACATACAAACACACAAATGAATGGGGAAAATGCTACATCCCTCCTAACTTTTTTGGCCAGGGGATAAAAATGACTGCAATATAGCCAGACCAATTGATGTGTTAGTATTAACTGGAATTGGAAACATTTCCGAACTGAAAAATGTAAACTGTTATTACAACATCAAAAAGCCATTAAAGTGCAGAAAAACCCATATAAACTGGACAGCCACAAGCAGCCACTACCATGTTCAATTTAGTGGAATCAACGAGGGAGTAATAACAATTAAGTAATATCCTGTTATCATGTAATGCAAATGCTCAGATTATTTTCTACATGACAAAAACAGGCTTACTGAATTCGATGCAAGAAAAAGCAAAAATACAGTATGCAATGACACAGGTGTCTTAATAACTATGTCTGTATTTATATTTATCCACAGAAAAACAGATGGACACATGGATGGATATGTATACATGTGTATGTGTGTGTGTGTGTTTGTGTGTGTGTAGCTGCTGGTATGCATATGCTTTATACAAGACCATAATCCATACTGCAATCTGTGTGCACTCACCCAAAATCTCAAGGTAGACTAGTTCTTATTTATGATTACTGGTACACAGAGATCTGATTGCACATACAAGTTCCATAGAAATGTAAATATCTGTGTCAACAAAACATAAATTGGCCCAGAAATTGGGTGATCAGCTAGCTCAATGAAGACTCTAAACCTTCACTAGTCCGCAATTCCAAGTTCCACCTGAATTAAGCTATTATTGAGTGCACAAAAACTCTCAATGCAAACATGGTTGTGAGTGATTGAGATCTTTTGTTTATTTGTTTATACTGTGTTTATATATATTTGAACTTGCTTCTGTTATTAAACTGTGTGTCATTATTCTTTGTAGGACTGGAATTTTTCATGGAGCCTTCCTTTTGGTTCAAGTTTGAATCTACATGTAGCAGGTCAAAAGTTCATTTCAAGATCATAAAGTAAATGATAGACATACATGTACTACAAAACTCCCAATTCTATTTTTTTTATAAATTCTAAGCCATTTTGCTTTTTACTCCATTGATATAAACACTACTGAAGTATATTTCTGATTGGTTGAGTAGGTACACCTTTCAAGTTTTCTGAAAAAAAAAAAAGAAAAAAAAAAATACTCCACCAAATTAAAGATGACAACTAAACCATCACAACATGAGAGCTCAGCTACTTTGAGCTGGTAAATGAATTTCAATTTCAGCTAGAAGTATGATTTTTTGCAGACAAGGGCCTACGCAGTAGAAATTTCTGGACCAATCAGCACCATGTTTACAAATCATTGTGAGTAATCTTCTGCATGGAATTAAGGGTATAATTGGTATAATGTTATCATTTGGAAAAGTTTTCACTGATATATCGGGGTGAAGTAGTGAAAGTATAACAATGTACCAAAGAAATTACCCACAATGACCTGCAAAAATGGCCAATTGGTACATGAATTTCTGTTTGTCATCATCTGCTACAAAGCATACTTCTGACTGAAAATGAAATTCATTAACTTCAGGGTTCATACAGCTGTTAGTAAAACAAATTCCAGAACTTTTCCAGACTGGTTTGCGAATTTTTCCAGACCATTCTGGCACATATATTCGAAGTCTGTATCACTATAAATGAGCATGTGGTATCTGCATAATATAAAATAATATCCACGAATCAAAAGTGCGTGATAGGTCACACGTCTCGCCAACCACATTTAACCAGCTGGGCTGTCCCTAGACCAAATGGCACCCCAGGGGATGAGTGTCTTCAGCGAAATAAAACCCAAAATTCCATACTTTTTTCAGACCTCTAGGGCAAAATCTTCATTTTCCATCTTTGTTCCAGGTCTGGAAAAAACACTTTTTCCCTTTACTTTTTACAGACTTTGTATGAACCCTGTTATTTGCTCCAAATAACTGTGCTCCTGTGTTATCAAGATTTAAAGTTATCTTTTTAAATTGGTGAAAACTGGAAGGTTATACCTACTCAAGCATGTTGAAATAGACTTTAACTTGTAAAATCTTTGAAGTGATAGGCACTCACACTACGAGAGCAACTGATATTCAGAATGGAAAAATCCTCAAATTATGTATACTTTAGTCATCCTTCATTATAAAGTATGCAAACACGTGATTTGTATCAAACACCGAAAAATCATCACTTGTTATTCAGCCTGAATCATTATAAAGTTAACTACTGTATATACTTGTGTATAAGCCAGGTCCAAATGCAAACAACATAGACCCTGATCTGCCGTCGCATAATGCGCAGGCAGATCAGGGTCTATGATGTTTGTTCTACTGATTCGTCCTTACAAACTGCATAGACCCAGATCTGCTGGCGCATTATGTGATGGCAGATCTGGGTCTATGCAGTTTGCAGTTGGTATTAGCTTATACAAGAGTATATATGGTAAATTGCTGCTATATATTACTTGCAGCTGCTCACATTTTTAAATAATTTGTATCCATGAAACCAGGTCCTACATTTTAGACCTGAGTTTTTTTTTTTTTAAACACCATCATCAATCAAGGAACTTTTCAATATCAGTCTTCACAATCCTTGTGGCATATCTTATAACTTTCAATTGGCTTCACAGTACCAGTTACCGAACAAAAATATTTCATTCCAATACTGACATTGAAAACAAAATTTATTATGAACAAGAATGTGATTTAGTATATATGAATAATATCTCAACTATTTTTTAAAAATAACTGGTTTGCATTGAATGAATCATACAAGTCCACAAATTTTATTATTCTGAGTGGGGGATGAGCCTACATTAGGACACAGCAGCCATCTCCAGCAGAACCACAATTAAATAATATTTCCCAATCATTTCCATGGGGATAAAAAAAGTAACAAAAATACATTTCTTCCCAAAGTTTATTTAAGTAACATTGAATAAATACTATAGAACTTGCAATTATTTATTTATTATGCTTTCCTAAATATAGTTTTAAACAACATACAGTCTGAATCTCTAGCAGTATGATTTGCACAGAGGCATGCAATCAAAACCATTTCTAATGATTCAACTGGATATCCTTCCCATGTATCTGTTCATTACGTAACTTTTAAGATGCCCACATAAAAACGTCTAACAGAAAGTTTCTTTACATTTTGAGGTAAGGTAATCAAAGTGTTGTTATATCAATGATTCACAAGCTTAAAAGTTACATCAAATAATCTCTCGGCAATCATGGTTTGACTAATGCATTATGCAACAAAAGATCCGGCCCCGTAGTCAGAAGCAGCCTGAGCACAAAATCTGAACTGGACTCAAAATGCCAAACTGATAGATCGTACTTAAAATATCTCAATATCACTGAAATGTGACATTCAAACAGAAAGTTCCTGCCAACATTTTCTGAAACTCTAACCCCACTTGATCAGAAGTCATACAATATCGAAGGGTTTTACATCAGAGCACAAGTTTGTTTTTTTGTGCTCTCACAGTTTTGAGGCCAGGCTACTGATTCATGAATCTAACAGAGCACAATAATGGGACTCAAAAGTCCACAAATTTAAATTAATACTTACATTCTCTTCATACCACTGAAATTTAGCTGGTATGTAGAGATACAAACAGTAAGATATTCCAGAGATGTTCATACTTCAAACCTTACTTCATGCAAAGTTAAAGCAGATCATCATTTTTGAAAATTTAGTACAAGTTCTATTCTTTGGCTCAGATAGTTTCTTCTCAAAACCTTTAGCACACAAATCTTATGCTCCAGCTTAAAACCTCAAAATCTGATACAATATTTTTGCAAGTAAATTTGCATAATTGAAATTTAGCATGTAAGTAGATGAAAAAATGTCAAGAAAATCATGAAAGTTCTTTGAATCTAGCTTTATTACAACAAAAGTTATGACTTTGATAATTAACTACAATTAGAACTAGAGAAATGGTGAGCAAATTTCTCACATAAATATATCCCCGCTTCTCCTTCATCCTACCCCTACCTCCATGATGGAGACAAGACCATATAAAAAAGGTGCATAACTCTTCTAAAAAGAGTGCGAGTACAATGACTGGTCAATATGCGTATCTTCTGATAATGACCAGGATATGTACTAAATTTTACAGCATTTCACTGAAAACTCTGCAGTTGCACTGACAAAATTCTGACATATACTGCATCCAGCTGTAAGTTAAAAAGGGCAATGACTCATACAAGAGTACCATAAATGGTACATGATACACATATCTCATGACCTTTTCCTTACTAATGACCTTGACCTTACAGCTAAGGATTTAACTGTATGGTGTGGACCTTAGTAAAGTTCATTAAAATACATGTAGGAGTTACAAAGTGACAAAATGGATAAGGAAACAGACCAATGATTTATATTATCACTTGCTGTGACCTTGACCTTCTGGGTATGACTGAGTTCATCAGATAACTGTCCAGTCAAGCTACATAAAAAGATAAAGTTTCATTAATACATCTTTACTGGTTTAAGTGTTGTACCCATACGTAGACAGAGGGCACCAATTTATATTTTGTCCTTGCTGTGACCTTGATCGTGAAGCAGGGGGTATGACTGCTGTATGTGTTCTACTTCCTAGTCAAAATTTATAACTGATTAAGGTTTCATTTAAATATCTCATGTGCTTCAAACATTATATTCCAGACAAGGAAACAAGTCAAAGAATTACATTTTCCATTGCCGTAACTTTGATCTTGCGACTGTAATAAGGTATGTGATACACAATCTAGTCACGATATATACATGTACTTGGCCAAAGTTTCATGAAAATCTCTCCAACTGTTACAAGTATGGGCTGCAAATCTTAACAGAAGGACATACAAATGGACAGATGGACAAACAATGCTATAATATAATATGACCAACTTAAGACAGGCACATACAAATCAGGCGAGTGCCAAGATTTGTCAATATGTGAATCTTTAGATGATGACCATAATATTACCAAGTTTCAAAGTGATCCATAAAAAGTTGCAAGACAAGTTGCACTCATTGGATTCTGTCTTAAATTGCATTCAGATGCAAGACAAAAAGGGCAATAACTCTAAAAAAAAAATGGGAGGACAATGTAATCTGTCAATAAGCACAACTTCGGATGATAACCATAACATTTCCAAGTTTCATAGCAATTCCAATGAAAACTTCAGGACTAATACTGTTCACAAGAGTCTGTCATACACTGCATTCAGCTGCAAAACAAAAGGGCAATAACTCTAACAAAAATGGTGAGAGGACAGTAATTTGTCAATATGCACATCTTCAAATGATGACCATAATATGTACAAAGTTTCATGTTGGTCCACTGAAAAGTGAGAAACAAGTTGCATTTATAAGACTCTGACATACACTAATTCAGCTGCAAGTACAAAAACGACAATAACTCTAAAAAAAATCACAGGAACAAAGTGATTTCTTAATATGCACATCTTCAGATGATGGTCACAATAAGTCATAATAAATACCAAGTTTCACAGTGTTTCTCCCCTCCCAATCTGACACTAGATGTGATTACAAGAGTATGACATACACACCATTTTGATGAAAGACAAAAAGGGCAATAACTCTAATAAAAATTGCAGGAGCAAATTGATTTATCGATATGCTCATCCACAGATGATGACTATAAAATTTACCAAGTTTCATGGTGATCCACTGAAAACTGAGACTAATTGTGTTCATGAGATTTTGTCATGCACTGCATTCAGCTGCAAGTCAATAAGGGCAAAAACTCTTACATAGAAATTGGAGGAGCAAAGTGATTTGTCGTTATGCACATCTTCAGATGATGAACATAATATTTACCAGATTTGAATGGCAATCAATATAAATCTGTGAGATTAGTTGCATTCACAAGATTATATGGAAGGATGGAAGGATGAACACAATTATTCCTACAAGCCCCTGCCTATACAGAAGTGGTTGGCATAAAAAAGCTAGAATCACAAAACTTTTAGATTTTTTAAAACTTGGGTTACTAGACTGCCAAATTTTGATGATACAGGTGCACTCTAAGAATTTTATCTGATTTTGGGGTTTTGAAGTTGAGCATAAATTTCTTGCTCAAAAATGTTTAGTGAATATGTGACCGATCTTATTAATTTCTGTTGAACCATAAACCTCTTTGACACCCAAATCAATCAGAAGTCTGATTTCTTTACTGCACTTATTACCTCTAATGAAACTTTGTGCTAAAAAAAGTCTTCTGTTCAAGAGATAATTTCTTCAAATTTGTTTAAACATTTTCACACAAAAAAAGCTTGAATAATTGAATTTTCTATATTAAAATATGAATTTAATAACTGAATTTTATATACTAAAATATGAATTTATTGTCATTCAAAATATACTGACAAGATGAGCTACTGATGAAAATATACCTACACAACATTTTTGTCACAGCAAATGATATGTCATTAGAGCACAAATAATAAATAGCAATTTAAATCAAATTTTTGGATGCTAATGCAAGACAAGAATAATTTCAATTAACATGAATATGAAGCTCTAGAAGAGAATAATAATGGTATGTTGCTGATTTTGTTAACCTTTCATTTTAGTTTTGGAGTCTAGAACTTATGATAAATGTATAAAACCAGTTACACTGATGCAAAAATAAAGCAAGCATTAAGATCATACACTGGCTTTGGCAATCAACTGGCTTTACAATGCAGGCATAATTATTATCATTTTTATTGTTTTAAATCTATTTGAAGTTAACGATACAAAATTTCCTTATGATCCATTCATTAGTTCCTCCTTTTAATCCAAGTGAGTTTGTTTCTCCTTTAAATCTAAGTATTTTTGCATTTGGCATATGTAAGCATTATATTACAAACACAAAATGGTACCTTCCATTCTCCATTATTTATATTCTATTGAGATGGACTCATGATCATGGTGAAATGGTGACACCAACTGTCTTCATGATGACATCATAACAACAAGAGGCCCAGTAGGTTGCTTTCTTTAGAAAGCTCTTCGTATGTTATTGATTGCTTATGTTATGAAAATCACTGTTTCAAGGTTTCTCTTTTTATTTGTATTTTCATCCATATCTGAAGACATATCAGCACCATTTGTCCAATATTGAAAAGTCATTATATCATGATGCTTTCTGTCCAATATTGAAAAGTCATTATATCATGATGCTTTCTGTCCAATATTGAAAAGTCATTATATCATGATGCTTTCTGTCCAATATTGAAAAGTCATTATATCATGATGCTTTCTGTCAAAGTTGATCATATTCTGCTGAGCAGTTTTTTTTAGTTAATGTTGTTTAAATTTAGTAACAGCAGTCGTATTTGATGTCATATTGTCAATATTTGTAAATAAAAAAATGTAAGACCTTTGATCTAGGATGCTTTCTGTCAAATTTGATCACACTCTGTTGAGAGGTTTTTGCAAAAAAGCTGCTAAAGGTTTTTGTACTGTTAGTAACAACAGCCATAGTAACAACAGCCATATCTGCTCCGAGATTGGCATCATTTGTATAAATTGGAACACCATTCATGGCAGGATGTTTTCTATCAAATTTGGTAACAATATGTTGAGTGGTTTTTGAGAAGTAGTTCTTTAAATGTTTTCTATTTTTAGTAACAGCAGTAATATTTGACAGTGAATCAGCATCATTTGTAAATCAAATTAAAAAAGCCCTTCATGCCAGGGTGCTATCAAATATAGTTAAATTCTGTTGCTTATCGAGAGTGCTGAAATATTGTAATATATTCACAAATTAGGTCAAAAAATTGTGTTCTGTATCAAACTTAATTTGCCAGAAGTAAACTTTGTGGTCACTTCAGACATTTGCAATTTGTAAACATATTGGGTAGTACACTTTCACTGACAAGATTGAAACAATCAAATGCAATTTTTAACCTCTAGCTAATGGATTGCTTGATAAAAAAATAGTGTATATAATGGAATTTTCACCAGCATAATAACTGTCATTAATCTGATAAGGAAACTGTATTCATAAAAAAATATTTTCATTTCTATGACCTTAATAAAGGGAGATATACATTTAGCGATTCATTTCTTTTAATGTCAAAAATATGCTACAATTACTGACTTTGCTGAAACTTAATGACTCTAACATATAATGATGTACAGTTTGCCCTCTCTAGAGAAATAATTCAATGGAATGCTATTCTCACCTGCTCCATGGTGGCATCCTTGCAAAGTCACTTGTGCAAGATATGTAGGTCACTGTGATCTACTTTGAGAAGTATCAGTGAAAAAAATTGGTTTCAATGGAATTTTAACATATTACTGGCCATATTGTGCTGAACATATGGGAGCTAAGTGCCTTTCCCATGGACACACCGAAGCAGCTGACCCAGGCTGATACGGAGAGGTATAGAACCAGTGACCATTAGATTACAAGTCCAACACTTTACCAACTGAGCTCCCATGGCTCCCTCCATCAAGATAAATGCAAAAATCAAGTTTCATTACTGTAAATGCAGCAGTGTCAGAGAAACTGAGTTTAATGCATTAATGCACAAAAATAATCACTGGAACATGAAAAGTTGGTCAATGTGACCTCCTTTAGCATGTGATGAGCAGTACCTTCCACAATACATACACCCATCAAGTTTCATGGCTATACATACAACAGTGTCATGAGAAACTGAGCTAAATGCCATTTATTTCAAGACATGAGGGATACTGAAGGTCATGTAATTTTTCATGGAAACTGTTTGTACTCTACATCTGTTATAAGAGGGTGATCAAAGATGGTGGACACCGATTTCAAGAAAAAGTAACTATATAAGCCTATGACATCACATGAAAAGTAATTATTGACCTGGCCCCAATTTCACTCATGCAAGTCTGAAAGTAAAGTCTAGACTTAAGACATCTGATTGGTCAGTTTTAAGTCAGACTGCAGGATTCTAAAGTCCAGACTCAAATTCTGCCAGAGAAATCCTGACCTCGTACATTGGAAAAATCATTGTGTGAAAAATGTAGACTTTTGTCCTTTTTAAAAATTATCTTGCTTCACCACAAGTATGTAAAGACTGCTTCAATGTAAACAAATTGCTTCTATAATTGTGTTAAATTTTGACTTGTTAATTCAAACATGATCCATTCACTATGAATTCTATCACAAGATGACTGGTTCATGGCATCAGAAAGTGGACTGGTTCCCTCACTGAGACTGACTTGTTAGGTGGCTGTGATATAATCAAACAATGGAGCAGCTGCCCTATTTGCTGAGCAAGTTAATGTACAAGTGGCAGGAGAAAACAAAGGGAGGGGTTACAGAAGATGGACTGCCTATCTGCTATCCAGGCTACAGCTGCAAATTCAGAGCATGCCAGTAACAAAAGATCTATACCCAAACTCTGGAGCTCTTAGTATAGAGTCCACCCGCTGAAATAAAGGTAGATAACTTTAGGTAATTACTAAAAAGGGACATTATCATATATACTCGCATATAAGCCAATACCAACTGCAAACTGCATAGACCCAGATCTACCATCGCATAATGTGCCAGCAGATCTGGGTCTATGCAGTTTGTAAGGACTAATCAGTAGAACGAAAAAAAAACCCCATAGACTCTGATCTGCCAGCGCTTTATGCGACAGCAGATCAGGGTCTATGTTGTTTGCATTTGGACCCAGGTTATATGCAAGTATAGACGGTAATTTGTGACTGAAGATTACATGCACATATGCTTATATAAATGTATTGACTCTCCATGTTAACTGGTATCTGTTAGGATGACAGTCACATCATTGTCACATTCCTTTAAGCCAATTAACAGACACCTCTAAAAAATATCACACCTCTGCCTGTACTGTAACATACTAGCTCGTAATAATATTAAGTCATCTGGTTTTAGACTACAATCTCAAATGACTTAAGGAAAAAAAGAAATATCTGCTGGACACAAGAATAATGAGATGGGAGTAAATAAACAGTCTGTTTGATTGTTAAGTGGATGATGGTGAATGAATGACTGTCTCGCATTCCAATTTGAAGTAATAGACATTTATTTTTTTATTTGAAATTGTTGCATTGAGATGTAAAAAAGTACCATACACTTTCAAGAATTATGTGGTAAGAAACACCTGTGCTTGCTCTCATAAGCCTGATAACATATGAGTGAAAGCAGACTAGATGCATTAGAAGGCTGGGGGTGGGAGGACACTTCAAAAATAAAAGCAAATCCATTCTGCCAGCACATTTTAAGGAACACAGCACTAGCAGCCTGAAAATGTTTCAAACAATTTTTAGAATAAAAAATTACTTTCGCACATTGTTTTGAGCTATCTTCATTTATTTCCCTTTGAAGGTTAAAATTTGTGTGCAATGCTGCAATTACATTAGTTAAAAGTGAAGTCCAACTAAACTGGCAGGCATTTATTAAGAAAGCCAAGCAGAAGAATTTTGACATCTCAGTATGTGCATATGTCTGTACACCAAACAACAGACAAATGCTGATATAAAGTACAGGTATTATGAAAGAAGTATGACAAGCCAAAGAGAGAATGAAAGAAAGAGAAAGTCTGATAGTATTTCTTTTGAAGATAATATGTGTGTGTGTGTGTGTAGGTCTTGCCTATTCAGTAATGTGCAACAGAAATATGTTCCTACCTGTCTATAATGAATACAGTAAAACTTCTTATCACATCAAATATATGTCAAGTCCTTAAGTCCTAAATTGTTTCATATTTATCACCTTAAAAACATCCATCATGCGACTTCCATGTATCACTCATAGTCACAAGTTGGCCCAGACCATAAGAATACTGTTTCATATTTGAAAATTTGGCCAAACTGAAATCAGCATGTCAACTCTCAAACAAGTGTGTACTGCGACTAGAAGAGTTAAGCAGAATGACGCACATCTAATTGGCATATAATCAAATTAACAATGTTTGTTTGGAGATGGCTTTTCATAAATAAGACAATGTATAGGACAAGAGTCCCTCGAAGGGACTGATTCTCTACAGGCAGAAAAGAATTTCCACGAATTCAAGATAAGACAATTTCTTCATTTAACTGCTGACTGTTGAAACCATATGATACTCTTAAACAGTAAGATTTTCAAATCAGCCACTTTGGCAGCTGTACTGGATGCAAGATTGGCATCATTTTCATTTAGGACAAACTATACAGCATTAGAAGACTTTTGGTGAAAACCCCATACCATTCAAAAGAATGTGACAAGATTTTCAATATGTTCAGTGTGGCAGTCATATTTGATGTCTGCAGGGCAACATTTTCATTTAGGATCAACTAGATATCATAAGAAGTCGTTCGTGAAAACCATGTGTCAATATGACCATTAATTCTGGAGTAGAGATAATAAGATTTTCAAGATGGCACCATGGTGCCCATACTGGATGTCAGATCAGAATCATTTTCATTTAGGAACAACTAGACACCATAAGAAATCTTATGGTGAAAACTCCATGTAGATATGACTTTCTGTTTACGAGGAGTAGCGACAAGAAGAATTTTAAGATGGCTGCCATGGTGTCAACATTTTTTAGCTCAAATTGGCACCGTTTTTATTAATGACCAACAAAATACCATAATTAGTCTTCTGGTGAGAATCCCATGTTGATGCGACATTCCATTTAGAAGGAGTAGCAATAACAAGATTTTCAAAATGACTTCCAAGGTGGATATACTGGATGTCAAATTGGCACCGTTTTCATTTAGTACCATCCAGACATCATAAGAAGTCTTGTAGTGAAAACCCCATGTTGATATGACCATCCATTCAGGTGGAAAAGTGATAACATGATTTTCAAGATGGCAACTGTGGTGACCATACTGGATGTCTGGGCGGCACCATTGTCAATTCGGCCCAACTGGATATCATAAGAAGTCTTTTGGTGAAAACCCAATGCCGATATGATTTTCCATTCAGGATTAGCTATACAAATCTTTTCAAGATGGCTGCCATCGTATTAAAACTGGACCTCAGATCAGCACCATTTTCATTTATTACCATCAAGAACTCATAAGATGTCTTTTAGTGAATGTTGATAATGACCATCCATTCAGGAGATGTAGCAATAACAAGATTTTCAAGATGGCTACCATGCGGCCAAATTGGTTGTCTGAATGTAACCATTTTCATTTGGAACCAGAAAGACATTATAAGCAGTCTTGTGGTGAAAACCCTATGTCTATATGACTTTCTATTCAGGGTGTAGCGATAACAAGATTTTCAAGATGGCTACCATATTGGACATCAGATTAGCACCATTTTCATTTAGGCCCAACAAGACATCATAAGAAATCTTTTAGTCAAAACCACATACTGATATGACCATTCATTCAGGAAGCGATAGCAAGATTTGCAAGATGGCTGTTTTGGTGGTCATACTGCATGTCTGGGCAGTGCCATTTTCATTTAGGGCCAACTACACCTTGGGATAAATGTGATGAAAGCTTCATGGCAATCATCCAAGTAGTTCAGGTGGAGCAGTGATAACAAATTTGTGCCAATGGATAGATATAATTTGGACCATCCCATAAGCACTTCTGGTCCAATCCCAGTGGAGCTAAAAATGAGGTCTGATATTGTTCTATGCACACCTGTCCGTTCACTGCTATAAAGGTGAGTAGCTGCAATCAGCACTGGCTCTAAGTATCAGGCTTTACTGTTTATACTTAAAAACCAAAATCAAATTTACAATTAAATGTTTTTAAAAAAAGTAAAAGTACCATATATACTTGACTATAAGTCCAACTGCAAACAACATAGACCCTGACCTGCCATTGCATAATGCCTAGGCAGATCAGGATCTATGCTGTTTGTTCTAATGATTACTCCTAACAAACTACATTATGCAATGGCACCTGGATCTGACTTATGCATGTGTATATATAGTACCCTTGCCAATAGGTCTTAAATCATTATTGTTTCCTGATGACTGTCACGGAATTGTATAAATCCCTTATATTAGCAATACATGTACTCGGGTTTCGTTTTTCAGTATAACAACGATGTTCGAGAGTGAGTTATGTATATTGTACAATATTTCGAAACAGTGAGTTCGGTTCACCCCACGCCGCACGTGCGAAGTGCTTTCGATGGGGAAAACCGAATACACCAAGCGTACGGACGATGTAATTAGCAGATCATTTTCGTTCAGTATTAAAAGTTGAATGTTTCAAATAATTGTTTATGTTCACATTCAGTGATTTTTCTAAAAGTGTTACCACTTTTTTTTAGGGGGGGAGGTATTGTCACGGAATTGTATAAATCCCTTATATTAGCAATACATGCACTCGGGTTTCGTTTTTCAGTATAACAACGATGCTCGAGAGTGAGTTATGTATATTGTACAATATTTCGAAACAGTGAGTTCGGTTCACCCCATGCCGCACGTGCGAAGTGCTTTCGATGGGGAAAACCGAATGCACCAAGCGTACGGACGATGTAGAGCTGCATCGTCCGTGTATAAATGCCTCACCGTAAGACTAAATCTTTACATTACGGAACGTCTTGTCAGTGAGCAGTCTACTTAAGGACTTGCACGTCTTCAGCTGTAGAGGTACGTAAATCGTTTATTAATTTATAGCGTATATTTTTTATGTAGCTTCGCCTTGCGTAGTACAATGCAAATATTTTCTATTCTTGTTTGTATATTTTCTATTCTTGTTTGTTCTTAATAAGAGCTTTATATTAGCAATATGAAGTGGCGTTTTTAGGAAACGTTTAGTACCATAAGATTCTTATCGGACATGTGTAGGTTCACTTTTGAACTTGTTCATTGCTTTGTAATGTTTGCCGATAATGTAATTTGTATAACTTACCGTATATAACGTCATTACGTGTTATCGTATATGCCCGTGTCAATCATACTACACGGTGTTAGATTTATTTTCAGCTGTAGAGTTGTAGAGCTGTAGAGATCAGAGTCGACGAGGTCCCAGCTATAGAGGGGACAATAGAAGTTGACTAAAGCTAACCATAGCAGCCATGGAGCTGAATAAACAGTGGGTTGCTTGAATACCAGGTGATCGGGCGTTGTTGACCCATTGGTGGGCGTGGATCGCTTGATTGACCAGTCCGACTAGCAGCCAAGTATGCTAGTGACGGAGTGTTTGTGAGTCACTCCATATATGTAATCTTTTAGCCGTGGGCTAATTTTGGGTTTTTGTGACACCCAGTGATTTGGGAATGTAAGATATATCGCATGATATCTATCCCATTTCGTTTGCACCACATTTTATTATTTGAATAAAGTGCCTCATGTTTCATTATTTGAGGGTAGACATTTTTGCTATATGAGTAAAAACACATCATTTTTGCTGTCTGAGCAAAACACATCATTCCTTTCTCATGTTTCATTATTTGAGGGTATACATTTTTGCTATATGAGTAAAAATACATCATTTTGCTATCTAAGCAAAACACATCATTCCTTTCATCGTGTGAGATAAATCATTAGCCTTTATCATTGCACTGTGTATTTATTTATTTGTGCTCATATTTGGGTTACCGTATTAGGTTCGTGCGGATTATGTTAATTAGTCCAATATTTGGACCCTACACACGCACGTATTAATCATAACCTTTCTTAACATTCGAGTCATTCATCAATAAACATTGCATTTTTATCACCATCAACAGTGTTCTGTTATAAATCCGAAATCCAACCCGGTTATCTTGTTACAATGACATCAAAACATTTCACCCACAACCTCTGAACAATGTGTCTATCCCTGTCTACTGCTCCATCTGGCTTTCTCTATATCTGTCACTTCTTTCTTTACTTCCTTCTCTTTATCATGATGAAACATCAATTAGCCTTGTCACAGTGAAAAGCTTTCATTAACACAACAGGTCATTGTTCAGAAAATGCTTAGTTATGGCATACTTAACACCAATGGTTCTGAGCATGGTTTTGAAAATTCAAACTAACCAAAAACTTGAGGCTAAATTTCGGTCCCATAGTATTTAAGAGTTTTTGAAGTTTTACTGTACTCAAAGCCTGACAGGAGTGACTCATGCTAAGACTGGTCAGGAAGGATGAAGTATGAAGAAAACAAGTACTGATGGCTTATGTACATAAAAAAAAGGGGAAAAAAGGCTTACCTTGGCAGACTCTTTGAGAAGTAACATAGCTGGGTCTGAAACACTTTTGCCTGAAGCATTTTTTGTGGCACTGATCAGGTCTGACAAAGCTGAGGCAACATCTTTTACTGCATTAATTAGGAGCACCTGTGGGTGAGAAAAGGTGGTTAATTAGTAATTTAGGCATAAATAGTAACTACACCTATTAGTGATGGGTATACTGCAAAAAGCCATTGGCTTTCATTCTAATCCTTTACCTTCTATATTGTACCTCTTGTAATCTTGAACTACAAATTTATGGAATAAAATATATTTAAACCAAAAGCCCTCTTCACTACAATTCTCTTGGCAGGGTCTTAAAGAGACCAACTTATGTTGAGAAACCAAATGAGGCGAAGACAAGGATTCAGTGGCCATAACTTCTCTAAATGATGATGTGAAATACTGGAAATTAAACTAATTCAAGATCTCCTCAATATAAAGCCACATGCCAAATTACCATATATACTTGCATATAATCCGATACCAACTGCAAACTGCATAGATCCTGATTTGCCGGCGCATTATGTGACGGCAGATCAGGGTCTATGTTGTTTGCATTTGGACCCGGTTTATACGCGAGTATATACGGTATGTTGAAATCCAAAAATTCTTGATAAGCAATCCAGCAGAAACCAAAGTTAGAAGGATGGTTAATCTACAGATATAGCCTTTGTAAATTATATCATGAAAACTAGAAATCAAACTCATTCAAGGTCTAATCAATATAAAGGTCCCTGCTTAATTTACTCTAAATCCAAACATTCTTAGTGAAGTTATGCTACAGAAATCAAAATTAGGAGAATGGAAAATATGGGGATGTAATTCCTCTCAATGATGTTGTGGAATGCTGGAAATTAAACTCATTCAAGGGCTCATCAGTATAAAGCTGCAGGCAAAATTTGTTTGAAATCCAGCAATCCTTGGTAAAGTAATTCTGCTGAAACCAAAGTCAGAAGGACAATCAGGGGACATTACTCCTGTAATTCAAATCAGCGAATGATGAAAACCATTCAAGGTCTCATTAGTATGAAGTTGCATGTCAAATTTGGTTGAAATCCAACATGACTTTAGTAAAGTTCTGCTGTGGAAAGCAAAGTCAGGAGGCATAACTCCTGTAAATGAAGTTGTGTAATGCTAGAAATCAAAGACATTCAAGGTCTCATTAATATACAGCTGCATACCAAATTGGGTTCAAATCCAAGATGCCTTAGTAAATTTATTCTGCAGAAACCAGTCAGAAGGCCAAGCAATCAGGGGGCATAACTCCTGTAAATGAAGTTGTGGTATGCTGGAAATTTAACTCAATTAAGGTCTCATTAATAGAAAGCTGCATACCAAATTTGGTTGAAATCCAACAATTTCCAGTAAAGTTATACTGACAAAAAAAAAATCAGGAGGCTGGGAAAACAGGCCATAATTCCTCTTACGTAAACCAAACTGTTGACAGATGGATGGACTATTTGATAGCTACAACAGAAAACTGATGCTGAATGAAAAGTTTTAAAATAACCACGGGTGAAAGCTGGAGCAGTCAAAGATATGCTTGGAGTAAATGGGGAAACAATTCAGAATCTATATTGTACAAATCAAATCATATGCATGGCTACAAACCAATCTCATATTATGGGTGGCATTCTTGCTTGGTTTGAACACCCTTATGTTTCCCTAAAACTCTTTATGAATCTTATTTATTTATTTATTTATTTAATTGTTAAAAGAAAACTGTGTAATATGGAAGGTCATGATTGATATTTACCTTGGACTTTGTGGCAGCATCCCTATGATGACTTTTGATTCTTTTTAATGTTTTCATATAAAACTTACTTCTGAAAGATCGATTATTTTTGTGAAATACTTTTGTAATACAACAATATAATTCCATTTTTGTAATTCCAGGAACTGTTTTTTACTTAGGACAAATAAATACTTTGGAATAATATATATCACATATATGTATAGAGTTGTAGTGCAGAGAATTTTACATGAAAACAGATACACATAAAAAAAGCATTGCAAAAAAGAAAAACAAAGAGACAATTTGAAAAGAACACAACACATATGACAATTGTGGTTTGTTACCCTTAGGTTAAAACAACTCCTGGGGAAAATGGGGGATAGAAACTAACTCCGCCGTTCCATATGTAACACTGAAGAAGTTTAATAACACTGTTTGATTAGTCGGATAAGGATTTGTACATGTGCCATGCAATACTTAACAAGAGGCCCAAGTGGATCTGATATTGCTCACCTAGGTAGATGACATATGTCAGCTTATGAATTCAAGTTCACACATGTATTCAAACTGTAGTTGGAAAGAAAAAACTAAGTGCACATAGTTGCTATATTCTCTAGTCTTCTTTCCTAGACCATATATATAGGATCACTTACTTGGCATAAAAAAAAACCAAGCGATTTATACAACCAGTATTGTCCCATAGATCTCTAACTGCCCCCTGGGAAGTATGCCCTGTTTTGTAACTTAGAAACTGTTCATGGTCTCACCCTTAAAGAATATACACTTATTTGGTATTACAAGGGGAGTTAATCAGTGCAGTCAGCATGGATTCCTCGGTTGGTCCTTACCTCCCTGGGGCCCTGTCCCTGGAGTCATAACTTGGAAACCATTGAGATCCCCGGCCAAGAAAGGTGCAATGGATCTGTGGTTAAGGTGTTGGGCTTGTGACCAGATGGTTTTGAGTTCGATTCCCACCATAAGATCAGCCTGGATCAACTACTCAGGATTTTTTTTTTCTAAGGTCATGGGCTGTGTTTGCTTTTATTACTTAAATCTGGAAGCGTTTGAGTCGGATGGCATATTGTTTTTTTTTTTATAATTTATTTATTTAAAGTTATAGATACAAACTATATATTTAAAATAATTTGTGAATAATGGCACTGAATATATCAAACGCCATACAAAGTGCACAATATGTGACAACATATAAATGGCACATGTTTCAGGCACTTTAATATGGCAATACTAGCAACTGTCAAACTCTATTTAAAACAAGAGTCCCTTAAGTAGCTGATGATCAACTGGTCAAATTTTTTTTCCAGGAATCCAAGATAAGATCATTTGTTCTTTTTAACTGCAGATCCTGCCAACCCTAGCAAGACCTTCTCAGCAAGGCAATACAAATTTCATGTACTACTATTGTTGACATGCAAACATGCATTTAAAAAGTTCAGAAGTGTGATCTGAGACAAATGCAGCGAAGGAAAACCTTATGCTCAACTAAAAACATTTGTAAAGTACACTTAGACCTTAATTACCACCAGTACAGTTTCAGAAACTGCAGTTCCAAACCCCATCAAGCTCAAAGGCTTCTTGCTAGATCTCTCAATTTGATGCAATCTTTGGCTTTGTTTTTTCAATTTCAAATGTTGACGGCAATCATCTCTCATGCCATGAGACATAGTCAAATTAACACGACATGATGTCCAATAAAAATTATTGTTGCCTTTCCTGTTTTCTCCCTAAGAACGTGAATATTCCTACTTATACTTCTATGCTGACCGTTCAAAGATTTTAAGAGTGTTTAATTTCCCATTGGATGCCATTTCTAGAAAATGCTATTAGCACTAGCTTGATCATGCAGGTGTTTTGCGTGAAAAATATGGGCAGTTTAAAGCATCTGACATACTACTGTAAAATTTAGACTGGTTCCCTGACCAACTCCACTGAACTTAATATAAAACCAGGATCCAGATCAAGCACGGACAAGCCAGTTTCTGAATTTGACCTCAACGATCATATTTTCGTAAGTTTTGCTATTACACCTCTCCCTTGATAACTCGTGCACAACGGGGTCCAAAAACATAGACAGCACTATAAGTGAGGGTGTGAGTTACCGAGGGACCTCAAAAAAATTAAGAAGGGGATGCCATCCCTGCTGGACATCGAGAAAACCACAGGGATGGGGGGGGGGGGGGGGTAACGGGTCTGTTTAATGGCTGAATACTCGTTTTATAATTATATTGGGAATAATTGTCAATAAAGAGCTTTTTCTAATGTAGTTGTTTGCTTTTCTGTATAAATTACCTTTATTTTCAAGATACCGAACCTCTGAAAGATCGTTAACAACATTGGTCCAAGCGGTTTCAACAACACGTGTATATGAAAACATTGTGTATTACATCACTGCTTTTTGTTGTTGTCAATAAACAACTAAACAAGATTCCTTTTTTTTCAAAAACTAGGGACATTTATTTCGTGAAACAACCGTCAACGTCGAAACTCGATATTGTTCTATTAATAAAATATGGATGCCATGATTTCATTGCAAGTAACAGTAAAACTTCTTCTCATCCTTGAGGAAATCTCTGAGTAGCAAGTTAGAAGTTTTAAGTTTAATACAAACTCTGGAACTCGCTTCTCCGTAATGAACCGTATCTGTAAAACAAAGCTTTTTATTCACCAAGTACTCATTTGGCTTGGATGCCTTACTATCTTTGATCACATTTGTGAATGAGTAGGATAATTTAAGGTAGTTTAATTATATTACTTACATAATAATATTTATAACAGTGTTCGATTGATCAAATGAAATGAGTTGACCTGACACAAAGCCATGACCGCTAGCTCTTACACAGGCAGGATTTGCACATCATTTAACTTTTCTGCTATTCCAACCTCTTTATTTGATTTGATACAAAAGACATAATAACGTGATAATACAAAGCAGGTCTGCTATTAATTGAGTGTAACAGCACAACAAATACTTTAGCAAGTCAGAGATAAAAAAACCAGTCGGCACTTAATTAGGTACTCATGGAAACGCTCACGACGATAGCTGGATCGGTTGAATGATATTTTTCATGTTTGAATACAAGAGGACATATTGCATTTATGCTGATTACACTGAAATCGAATTAAAAGATAGAACTAAAACACAAATTTCAATTGAAAAAACTTATTTAATTGGTATTTATTTTTAAAGTGTTGCCACCAGTAGGTATTAGTGACATTTTCATTGATCGAAATTTTGTCGAATATTGTTATTTACAGTGTACTGAGAATGTTGTTTGGAAAGAAAATTGAACAAAATATATGACTTCTTATTAAAACTTGAAAATTTCATGATGTTGATTCAAATTTCTGGGTACTAACCACTGTTTTTGATGATAAAACAAGCGTTATATCAAGGTTTTATTTACTAATTTTAATTGCGATTTTTCTCACATTCAACAAATAGGGGCCATTTGTTTTGTATTTTCTAGTAAAAAAAATGGGATCCATGAATGACCCCACGTTATAAGCGGGTTCGCGAGTTATCTGGGCGCGAGTTATCGAGGGAGCGGTGTATTCTGTTAGTCCATAATTTAAGGGTTATTTCAGTAAGACTTATGGTCAAATCAAAAGGGTAGGTAGGTCTGTAACTGCTGAGTGCTGAAACCATCTCTGATATTTTTGATTCATAAAAAGATTTTCAAGATGGCCATTGTGGTAGCCATATTGGGTGTATTGTAACAATTCATTAGTATTTCACAAACTGATCTATTAATATAATTATATTATCAAATTATTATCAACTCGGGGTGTTACTTGTTTTATAGATATTTTATACTTTTTGTTGTTTAAATTACAAATTGGGGTCACAGGTGGCCAAGTGGTCTAAGGTGCTCACCTTGACAGATCACTCAAAACATCTCACCCTCTGTCCATGGAAGTTTGAGTCTTGGCTCAACTAATGCAGGCATGTGAGAAAGCTTGCCAGTAGCTTCCAGCTGGTCAGTGATTCTTCCTGGGGTCTTCCCAGGTTCTTTCTCCACCATAATTACTAACCGCCATGTATAGCCTATTATGTGCTCAAAAATGGTGTTAAACCCCACAAAACCAAATTAAATTACAAATCATTCACTATAATCCCTAATGTTTATCTGTTTGCTATTTTTAAAAAAATCCATTGAAATGTAGTCATCTTGTATTTTAAAATTATTTTATCTGTTTCAATCATTTTTTCCTGCAATGGGAAGAACTCTGCATATGTCTAAGCCTGTGATTCTAAACAGACTCTATCACAGGTCACTTCCCTTGCTTTTCTCTAATAAAAACAGGGAAGTAATTGCATGCACACTACCATGTGTATACAAGGTTTCAATATGAAATTACTAGAACTGAATCTCTTGACATTACACATGCTATACACAATAATCAATCCATCCAAAATCATGATACAAGCTTATATTAACCAAGTCTGATTAAAATCTGATCAGAAACAAGGCCTCTAGAGTGGTAAAAAGCTCAGCCTATCGGATACAAGGTCATCTTATTAATATGCGTGGATGTCGCTCAAAATTAAATTTTTCTAAGATCTTGTTGATGCTTGCTTATATACCATGTCTGATCAAAATCTGATTAAAAATATGGTCTCTACAGTGTACATGAGCTCAATCAATCAGATGCAAGATCACCTAATCAATATGCACTGATGTTGCCCATAATCAAACTAATCTGAGATCTTGATGATACAAGCTTACATGTCTGATCAAAAGATGTTCAGAAATCTGTTCTCTATAGTGTTCACAAGCTCAGCCAATGAGATGCAAGACCACCTCATTAAAATGCACGGATGTTGAACAGAATTGTATTCATCCGAGATCTTGATACAAACTTACATACCAAGTCTCATCGAAATCTGATCCAAAGTATGGCCTCTAGAGTGTTCACAAGCTCTTCCAATCAGATGCATGATCACCTCATTAATATGCATGGATGTCGCTCATAATTGAACTCATCTGAGATCCTGATCATATAAGCCTACATACTAAGTCTGATCAAATGGTGAGAAATATGGCCTGACGAGTATTCATAAGATCAGTCAATCAGTTGGAAAGATCACCTCGTTAATATGCATGGATGTTGCTCACAATCAAGCTTAATGAGATCTTGATGATATATGCTTAAAAAACTCATCTAATCAAAATCTGATTAGAAATAAAGACTCAAGGGTGTTGCAAACAAGTGTTGATGGACAGATGATTGATGCAGGACTATCCCAAATGCTCACTTGGCCTTTGGCCAGTAAGCAAACAAGAGGCCCAAGTGGGATTGATATCATTTACCTTGCTTACCTAACTTAAAAGCTGACCATTTCACTAAGCAGGCTTATGTAGTATTGTAAGAACACAACCTACTATCTCCCAAACTTTATTTCATGTCAATATTACCTATTTTACTATAATCTGATACAAATTCTTCCCAACGAAAAAGGTATAATTAATATGCATAGTCTCTTCCTGATATCAAAGTCATCCAAGATCTATACAGGTTAAGTTTACAGATGAACTTTAATCTGTGGTCTACAGAGTCACATGTCTTTCACATAATTCATACGTGAGAGTTTTTTTTAAGCCTTTGGTTTCTTTGTTCTTGGTAATTAAATTTGGAAGTGTTTCAGGAGAAAACATATTGAGGTATCTTTTTATTAAAGACCAGAAATACAAAATATAAATTCCAAACAATTTGCAAGTAATGGCATTGAATATATGAAATGCCATAAAATAATGCACAATACATGTGATAACATATAAATGAAAGAAATGTTTCAGGCACTTTAACATAACAATGCTAATTACTGTCAAACTCTATTTCACCAAACATATCAGACTGGCTTCCAAATATTTAAGAATTTCAAATGTGGCATTTTTTTAAATATATATAATTCTCTGCAAATAAATTTATAAACCTGGATTTTACAAGAAATATCTTCTTATTTGAGCAAAAATCAATATTTAAAAAAAAAAATCAAATTACTTGCAAACAAATATCTATAATTGTGTAAAGAAATTATATTCCTGAATTACAACACTGCGCATAGTTTATGCTAGTCTGCAATTGTACATTTTCTCTAATAATATTTATATTTTATACTTTTACTACAGTTATGTTTTGCTACTTTATTTTAATTGTTCTATCCTTTGTATACATCGTGTATTCTACAATTTATTTTTCATATCCAGTTTTTATAATTTTAGCAAAGGAAAAAACTATGTTACCACAAACCTGTGATCCTCAATATTCAATATCATGGGTTACTTCCCTTACTTTAATTTAGAGTGAGAGGGAGATAGATAGATAAAACAGGTATTTTAAATGCTGAAGAAATTTTTAAAAATTGTGTATGATTTGAGAACTATTTCTAACTGCACTGAATTTAATAAATATGTGGAGATTTTGCTCATAATAAAAGTCCAGGATTGGACATCTTGGATGATTTAAGCCTATTTACCAAGTTTACTCAAAACTGGATCAAAAATACATTCTCAAGAGTGGTAACAAGTTTGGCCAATCAGATGCAAGATCGCCTGATTAGTACATGTGGATTTTGCTCATTATCAAACGCATGTGAGACCTTAGTCATATAAGCCTATACTCCAAATTTTACCCAAATCTGTTCAGAAACCTGACCTCTAGAGTGGTAGCAAGCTCATCCAATCAGATGCAAAATCAGCTCATAATTATGCCTGGATCTTGCTCATTAACGAAACTTTACAAGATACTTGATGGTGCAATTAAATATTCCAAGTTTGATCAAATTCAGATCAGAAATAGGGGCTCTAGGGTGGTAACAAGCCCTTCGAATCAGATGCATGATAACCTCAGTAATATGTTTGGATCTTGCTCATTATCAAACTTGTCAGAGAGCTTGATGATATAAGCATATACTCTAAGTTTGATCAAAATCAGATCAGAAATATGACCTTCAGAGTGGTAACAAATTCAGCCAATCAGATGCAAGATCACCTCATTAATATGCATATATCTCGCTGATTATTAAACTCTTTGAGGTATTGATGATATAAACTAATGTTCCAAGTTTGATCAAATTTGAATAAAAAACATCTCTTCCTGAGTGGTAACAAGCAATTGTTGATGGTCAGATGCTGGGCATATGTCCATACCATAAGTTCGCTAAGCCTTATGGCCAGGTGAGCTGAAACTTAAAGCTTTTCAAAATTCAAATTTCCAAGTAGTTAAGACTAGTGTCAAATAGAAATACATATTTAAGTCAATAGGTGAAAGTGAAAACCTAAAATGACACAAAATGCACAACAAGGAAAAGTCAATTTGTGATCTGAAAACATCTTACATTATTCACTACCTTTACACTCTAGCTAATAAATGCAAAACAAGGCATCATACATTGATACCAGGTTGTTTTTTAATAACAGATTTGCAAACATTTTGTATTCAATAATGATTAAAATTTTATTAGTACAATTTGTGCTTAAAACTTTTAGCAATATTATGCAATATTATTTCACTGGGAAAATTAACACATATTCTTAAAAAATACCCCCCCCCCCCCAAAAAAAACAAACTGTTGCTTGTAACAAGATGTAATATGGAGCTATGAAAAACATGAGTATTGCAAATGGCACATGACAAGCCTATCTAATGACCTTTTCTCCACTTGTGACCTTAACCTCTGAAATAGGAACTTAACTACTGTATGACAAAGTGTGTACTTGGGTAAAGTTTCATCAAAATATCTGAAGGGTTAAAAAAGTGAAAGCCTGGATAAGGAGATGGTGTACTGGCTTACAATATCACAAGTTGTGACCTTGACCTTGAGGCAGGGGGTATGACTATGAATATGCAAGACACTGTTAAGTCCTGATATTTGACGGGCTAAAGATTCATTCAAATATCTTCATTGGTTCAAAAGTTACACTCATACATGGATTGAGATCACAATTTTTTATATTTTTCCTTTCTGTAACCTTCAACTTGTGGCAGGGTACATGGGTATGGATTGTGACACACTGTCTAGTCATGATATATAACATGTTCAAGTTTCATTAAAATATCAAAAATAGTTTAAAAGTTCTACTTGGGAGAAGGATACAAGTCAAGAGTTACATTTTCCCTTGCTGTGACCTTCATCTACAGACAGGGGGCTTGCCAATGATATGCAACACAACACCTAGACATGATATAAAATGTGCAAAGTTTCAAAAATATATTTTAAATGGTTCAAATGTTATACTCCAGACAAGGATACAAGTCACATAATTACATTTGCCCTTACCATGACCTTGACCATGCAGCATAGGGCTTGACTAGGGTATGTGACACACTGTCTATACATTATATATAATTAACAAAAGTTTAATGAAATTATCTTAAGTGGTTCAAATGATAAACTCTGAACAAGGATACAAGTCACAGTATTACAATTTTTCCTTGCTGTGACCTTGACCATAAGGCAGGGGGCATAGCTATGGTATGCAACACAGATTCTATTGATGATATATACTTGGGTGAACTTTCATGACAATTTCTCCAATCATTATAAAGTTATGGGCAGACAAGCAACAGCTAATGGAAGAATGGACAGACAGACAGACACAATAACATAATAATATGCCTGACTTAAGACAGGCATACAGAAATTATACTGTTCAGCAACAAAATGATGGCAAGGTTACATGTCTTAGAATGATTCTATTTTGTACTGTTGTAGATTTGAACTCTGTAAGAGTTTTATTTTTCGATACAGTTTGTTACTATTACATCCCCAGGTAATTGTAATTGGGAAAACACAACTTTGATGACTAGTCATCACAAATTGGCATGCCTTTTACATATATACTACCTTAGCCTCTTCCCCCTCTACAAACCTCTGACTGTGACTCAGAGGTCAACTCCAAACACATTACATATATTACCGTATATACTCACATATAATCCTGGTCCAAATGCAAACAACATAGACCCTGATTTGTCGTCGCATAATGCGCTGGCATATCAGGGTCCATGTTGTTTGTTCTACTGATTAATCCTTACAAACTGCATAGACCCAGATCTATGTGACGGCAGATCTGGGTCGATGCAGTTTGCATTTGGTATCAGATTACATGAGTATATACGGTACTTGTCATCCTATTATGACCACCAACATGGAGGCACTCCAGAAATCATAGATAGAAGCAATAATCTCAGTGTGACAATCAGCAGTGATCTTTCATGGAGGCTGTATATAGACTGTACAGATGGGAAGGCTGTATATAGACTGTACAGATGGGAAGGCTGTATATAGACTGTAGAGATGGGAAGGCCCTGTTCACCCCTTAATTGTTTTGAAGAAACCTTTGGAGTGT
Source organism: Margaritifera margaritifera (assembly GCA_029931535.1). NCBI lineage: Eukaryota > Metazoa > Mollusca > Bivalvia > Unionida > Margaritiferidae > Margaritifera > Margaritifera margaritifera. Next base: position 273,988 of record JAQPZY010001376.1, on the reverse strand, counting down.
AGAGTCAGTAAGGGAGTCTGCCAACCTTACCATTAGCTAGGCCTATACTGAATATGAATCAGCTGTCTGGGACCCTTCCACAGCAATAGGCAGATATGGCTAGAAATACACAGATCGTATGCCAGGATGTGTTACCAGAATGATAAAGAGACTTATATAATTATTCAAAATAAGCAACTCAAACATGTAAAATCAATGACCAGTTTCGCTTTATTGTTTTTTTAGACTGATTTCAGATCAATACAAGAGACTTGTATAGGACTCCCTGGAGAGCAGACACTGCTCTCAACACCTAACCATGCTATAAAAAATCCAACAAGGGTTGTTTAACATGGACTCCAGCCAATTTTTAATACCAAATGATAGCAAAACCAGAGGAAGCCAATGTCTATTTTTAGCCCTTTGATGACAGCAGTGTTTTGAAACAGTTTTAATTTCTACCCTTGGACCAACACAGAATGGAACACTCTGTCAACAAGTATCACAGATATGAAAACCATTGAAGAATTCAATGCTGACTCCTCTCCCACTATGGGATTAGGGCCTTAGAAAAGGCATGTTGTAACTGGTGACTAATGGAGGCAGGAGCCACAGTGACTCAGTCATTAGTGTGCCCTACTCATGAACGAAAGGGCTGCGGGTTCAAATCCTACTATCAGACCAGGCAAGGCACTATACTCTAATTGACTCTGTACTAAATAGCCTACCTGTGTTACTGTGCCATAAAACACCAAACCAACTAAACTTAACCTCCTGTCTGGCTTTTTTCAAGTCAACATAAGCGTCCAGAGCAAAACAAGTATATTTTAACTGTACATCTCTGCCTTTTAATTTTATTGTAAGGGTGAAAATTTATGTTGATCTCTGTAGAGTACATTAGTTGGCAGATAACAATTAATTAGATTTATGAGGAAAGGTACCGTATGAAATACTAGACTGCAATAGTTTTAATGTCCCTGTTTGGGGGTGAGATTGATTCTTAATTAAGCCTTCATTGTTTCTTAATTGAACCTTCATTGTATCACTAACGGTAAGAAGGTTATTTGGAGGTCTAGATATAAAAAATGTCAAAGTTGAGAGTTTGCAGAGACTAGGTGTAAAGCTAGTGCAAGTAGTATTATCTTTTTTAAATTTTCCAGAATCAGTTATTTAAATAGGCGTGAAATAGAGGTGTATTTATAAAAGGCGGTAGATATGTTTAACCTGATTGGCTACGCCAAATAAGAGGTGTGTTTCCAGGACGAAAATTTCATGATTTAAGTATTCCACATCGTAAAATTTAATCAATCCAAGTTTTTCCTGCGAGAGGAAGAGATCTTGACTCTGAGATAAAATTAAGAAGAAATTCTCTTGTATAAACAATTGTTCAAGGGACAGGTGTCTGGAAGTTGAGGGACACAATTCTGGCAGTAGAAGCGAGCGAGTCTCGAAAGCACAAGGTATTTATATCAATCTCACATAATTCGTTGATATCAATATAATTATTTGTTTGAATTTATTTGTTTAAATTCGTACATCAGTTGTCTTGATACGAGTATAACTATTTTGTTAGAGTTCATTTGTCTGAATTCGTACAAAAATCTTCTTTATATGAGTTTGACGAATTGTTTGAATTTGTCGTCTTGATTTTTATAGGAATCATGTATTCTAAGAATTTCGTGCATTACTTTATTTGACAAGAGTTGCGAGAATGTGTGAATTTATAGATGTTATATGATTTCATGTGTGATAAAGACCTGAGTGAGTATTCACTGAAATTAATGTAGTAAGCTATGAAGTGAATTTCACTGATTCATTTGTATAATTGAGACATGAACTGAAACTGTTATGTCTCGTGTGCTGTTAATGCGAGTTAGTGATGAAATAGCCATTAGAAAGTACATTAATCTTCTGAAACTAGGTTTGTTTATGGTCTGTCAGGCTTGGCCTGACCAGATAGCCTTTGGTATCTGTTTGAATTCCAATAGGACGAATCTGACGTAACGAGAGTGGAGTAATGTTCTATTCCCAGGAGGAAAATCTGACGGGGTAGTTAGGTTGCTTCTTGTTTTATTTTTAAGGGGAAAATAGCTCTACCTACCTATCTACATATCCACCTACCTACCTACCCATACAGAGTTTGAGGGCCGAAAGAGGCGAGATAAGAGAGAGTGAGTAGGAAAAAAGTGGAGAACATCAACATTGACCGGACAGCAACAATGAATTTGGAGTGACCAGCGATAACCAGGTTATGCAGGCATGCTGTGCAATGACTTTGATTGTTCACTTGATTCTATGATGAACTAAGTCTATCGTTTTAAACAGATCAGCTATTTACATGTACATAAGTATATTTGTGTTGAAATTCGGTAAATGATTTATTTCAAAAAGAAGTGTATCTTCCTAATGTTATGTATTATCTCAATTTGTTTTATGTAATTGACTAAATTGTTATATTTCATGTACGGGGGCTCGTGTTATTCTGTTCTATATATCTGCTCAGATCTCTATTTATTCCATCTATAAATTTCGTAATTTATTTTATTATTTACTCGATCCGGGCAATAACACCGAGGTCGATCATCCTCTAGATAATGATAACCAACCAAATCGTACCCCTTGTAACAAGGGGTCCACCACATTTATATATATTTGGATCCTTGAAGACATGGCTATACCATTTGCCAAACATTTCCGCAGAACAAGTATACATTCTTTAACAAGAATCACATCCTAGTAAGGAAGAAGAATAAGAAATATAAAACTTTCACACAAAATATTAAAATATGTCACTGTAATTCAGACAAGTAATAGTTGAAATTCCACCTACCAGTCTAGCTACAGTAACAAATAGATGGAGGGAGGGAGGATATTACAATATTCCTAATTCTTCAACAACAACAACAAAAATAATAATGAAACAGCTAAACATGTCAAGTAGTCACTCATCTTTAACTCTGCCATCATTTTGAGATTGGATATTACCTCAAATCGGCTTCAGTTCTTGTCAGTCGTGAGTGAGAGTGTTAAAGCTTGGGGAAAAAAATGACAAGGATGATATGTGAATCACCAACAAATATAAGCATGCATGTGTTTTTAATTTGGATGGCTGACATTCACAGGAAAAATGGTTGCTCAAAACTGTTGCTAGGTAATGGGTTGCTGTTTTGGTCACTAATGCATCCAGGTGGGTGTTCTAAAGTATTGTATTTCTGTTAAACTTAAGGCTGGGAAGAGGATTATCTTGTAGGAATTGGAAATACACCTCTCCCTCGATAACTTGTTAACAATGGGGTCCAAGAACATATACCATGGCACAAGTGAGGATGTAAGATAATGAGGTAGTGTGTGTGCAGTACCAACCGTTAATGTATGCGAATTGTCCATTTTATTGTCCTATACAGATACAAATCTAATGGTTTAAAAAATTTAAGATATGAGGTCCAAAGAAGTCAATCAAATCCATTAATTAATTGAATGATCAAACTGACATGCAATAATCACACATGCATGTAACTGCAAAGTACTTTCGATATCTTAGTGCGTATGTCAAACACAAAACAAAGAAAGAAAGTAAATCTTTCTAACTTGAACTATTCTCTTACACCATAGGAGCTGAATCCATCAAAACATTTACAACTGGATAATTCCTCAAGACCGCAAGTTTCAATGACAGGTTAAACTACTTCACCGATATCACATGGCAAATGACTCAATACAACACCATGTTGTTTATATTAATGAGCAAGATGGAATACAGCAGTGACATGGTTCCAAAAACTCTACAACCAAATCGTAAAAAAAAAAAAAAAAAAAAAAAAAAAATTACAAAAAAGACTGGACATAAAGAAAGCTTTTATGAACATTTCTTAGTAATTTTTTTAATAATATCACTGCAATTTTTGAAGATCAAGTCACCAAATTAGCCACAGGCAAAAACATAGATGTTGTATATGGTGTGTGATTTTACGAAGCAATAAGGTTAAACCTTCATCTGGATGTTACCGTGATGGTGACACCTTCCATGTATTGCATGTCATTGTGTCAAATGAGCATCAAGTTCTCAACAAATTTATTTAAAAAAAGCTAGCTTAGCTGCTGTGTGAGTAGATTAATTATAACTGCTTGTTTTATTATTCTTTTGATTGCACAAATGTAATTGAAGCCTCCCTAGTAAAGAGACACGAGATGAAGCAGCCCTTGATCAGTATAAACCTTTATAATGCTGATATTTTCATTTATTTCTCTCTTTGTCCTGATTAATATCAAAAGATAACAGGGCATTACAGGATTTAAAATGTGTGAATACTAGATGTCCAATATGACAGGACTTTGCTAAAGAAAGTCTAACTTGGTAATTACTGGTTTCTTAATTTTTGTCTGCAAATTTTGAAGAAAAAATGGGATCCATAGATGATACCACATTATAAGTTGGTCTGCAAGTTATCTGGATGTGAATTAACGAGGGAGTGGTGTATAATGGATTGGGGAATTGAGGAAGAAGTTGCCTGCCACCAAATAAACATACAGTGGTGTGACTCCCATCTCTGCCTACCTTTTGTGCTTGATGTATGGGATCATCTAAGGTTCCCTGGTGGGTCAGACAGAGACATGAAGGAAGTAATAAGTGACAAAACACACGTCAGCACATGTACATAAAATGGACAAACAATAACAGCATAGTATCAACTAATCCTCAAATCCTGGACTTGAACAGGTCAGGAAAGGTTGGGGCTATTCCATTTAAAAGAATATCATGGGCCAGAAGGCAAGCCAAAACTACAGCTACTTCTATTCCTTGCCATGGCAAATCCACATACTTTTCTATTACAAATGGAGATTGATGGACAGACAGATGGAACCGATCTTGATGCTTGTTAAAAAGCATATGGATAATGATGTCTATGGGTTGGTATTCTATGGAGAAAGTACTCCTTTACATGATGGGCATCAAGAAAACATCATGTCTATTGAATGTGGATCCAAAATGAAACTTGCCTTCTGACCCTGGAATGTCCTTTTTAGTGAAACAGTCTTGAAGTAGTTGCACATTCAAGATTCATAATTTCTCTTGGTACTCAAGTTTCCTCAACCTCAAAGATCACACTACTCAAAAACATCATTGTCAGTAAGAGTACTTAACACAAGTTCTGAAAACCTGTACAATCAAAATTTAATAACCAAAATTGAAAGATGAACTGTTAATTATAATTTCCAGTAAATTAATTTGAGTTAATTAACTGCGATGTAAATAATTAGAATTCAATTTGATATCTGCACTCCAAGATGGCAAATGATGATTAACTAATGAAGGCAGGTGTACGAGTTAATTGCAAGATTAATGTGGGCTTGCAACACACATCAACACTTAGTAGAATGAAGAGGTAATATCTGTCAAGGGGATGACATAAAGAAAGGGTTGCAAACAAGAGGCTCAACTAGGCCTGAGATCACTCACCTGATTAACTTCTCCCTAAAAGCCAAATGCAAAAGCAATTTGCCAAGCAATCTGAGATGCTTTCTGTAGAAACTTTCCCCAGTACTGTTGATTGCATATGTTATGAAAACAATGGTTTCATGGTCTCTCTAGTTTTATATCTTCGCACCATATCTGACGGCACATCAGCATTGTCTGTCCAGTATTGAAAGGCTTTTATGCCAGGATACTTCCTGTCAAAGCTGGGCAGATTCTATTGTGCAGTTTTTGAACATAAAGTTGTAAACATTTTTTTTTTCCTTCTATGTTTAGTAACTGGCCTTATTTGTTGATGGATAAGTATCACTTTAAAAATTTTGAAGTCCATTATGCCAGGAAGCTTTTTTTCAAATTTGGTCAAATTCTGTGTTAAGCAGTTTTTTAGAAGAAGCTGAAAACAGCCAATTTTGATTGTTGGTGCTTTACAGCACAGCAACAAGTGGGTAATTTAGTGCCTAGGCAACTGGAGCAAAGTGCCTTGCCCAAGGACGCACCATGGTAGCTGACCCAGGCTGGTTTGATGGTAGGATTCAAACCAGTACCCTTTCGGTTGCAAGGCCGGCACGCTAACCACTGAGCTACCGTTTCTCCTAAATTTTGATGGACAATGCACGATAGACACTGGGCCATACCAAAAGCTCACTTGCTCTAAAAATGATACAGATGTTGACAATGTGCAGTGTACAGATTAGTTTCAAGGAATATTCTGTATAGGCTGATTTTATATTTTTTAAGAGCTTGATAATCCAGACATGAAGCAGTGACAAACAGTTCCACATGAAACTTTAGGTGATAACAGTAACAAATCTTAAATGACCATAACTTGTACACACAATGAAGTCATGCTCTCAGCCAATGCATGATTACATTACTTCTTTGATTATATTACTTGTTATGGATATCCTAAAACCAACAAGACTAAATGTAACCTCTACTCCAGATCATGATAAAATAAACTATTGCTGCTGTGAAATTAATTAAACATTCTGCAATCTTTGTAGGAACAAAGTCACTTTTGCTCATTTTCTATGATTCATGTCACTTTTGCTCATTTTCTATGATTCATGTCAAGATTTATAGGCTTATCATGAATTCATGCAAGAGATCCCCTTTTTGTCAAACCTGCCTTTAATTCAGCAAGAAAAGACATACATAGAAACTTAACATTGAGGTTAATTCTGGGTGTGGACAAATGAACGTATGGACAAGCACATCACAGTGATTGCTATGTAGAATTTCCACCAAGGCAGGCTTGACAAAAATGATCTATTATAACTTGAATAATTATTTCTTGATCCCTTTTTCAATATATTATATCGAATAATCTTTACAATACTGGTTTGTAAAAGTTCTCATTAAATGACTCAATAACAGAAGGACATTCTTTAAGAATAGAATTGAAAGAGATATGTTCTTTGTGGGTTATAATCTTTTGCTCCATTTTGCAGAGAGAATTCATTTTTAGTTCCCGGTATGCACAGGAAATGTTCCTGTCTAGAGAAAGGATTCCACAGTACACTGTCTCACATGTAAACTGAGCTGTAAGTTATAAAACTTTCAAAATATTTGAGACAATTTTTTTTTTTCTCCAAGTACTGAAAACAGTGATGTCTTATAAAGTTGAACTGAAACTACCATATATACTCGCGTATAAGCTAATACCAACTGCAAACTGCATAGATCCAGATATGCCAGCACATAATGGGTCTATGCAGTTTGTAGGAAATAATCAGTAGAACAAACATCAAAGACCCTGATCCGCTGGCGCATTCTGCGACAGCAGATCAGGATCTATGTTGTTTGCATTTGGACTTGGCTTATACACGAGTATATACAGTAATTTACATAAGATCAAATGGAGGAATATAATATCAGAGATATTGCTATTCATGGTCCTTTTTCCATTCAAGGGAGATAACTACTATAAGGCCTAATTATTTACCTAATTCTGAGTTACCTCACTTGACACAGAATTTACCTTCAAGGCAAGTGGATCAAATACTGTGTTACTATTTTTAGTAAGACCATACGGTTTGTTAGTATTATAAGTAACACAAACTATATTTGGTAAAAGAGAATGGATACTATGCAATCCCTCCATGCCAAAAATGAAATCTTAAAATTGATGACACTGACGCCATTGCCATAAAATGACAACTACCATATGTACTTGCCTATAAGCTCATACCAACTGCATAGACCTATGCAGTTTGTAGGGACTAATCAGTAGAACAAACAACATAGGCCCTGATCTGCCAGCGCATTATGCGACTGCAGATCAGGATCTATGTTGTTTGCATTTGAACTGGTCTTATATGCGAGTAACATATGGTATGTCTCATTATCAGCTAAAGATGCCCACATCACTAAAACATTGTATTACAATACCTGTGCTTCAGGCTGGTCTGAGCCAAGGGAAGCTGCACCAAACTTGACAACATCAGCCAGTCGTGTGATTGTCTTCACAGCCATCTGAGCCGCATTGGCCAGCTGTTCTTGGTTGGAGGCAGCACCAGCAACAAGTGTTTTTGTGTCCTCAACAAGAGCTTTAGCTGTTTTCAGAATATTCTCCCTGAAATGCATAGATTTAAACCATTTAACTCATAAGAATGTTGACTAGCAGTATATGTTGAAACTCATAAGAATGTTGACTAAAAATGTTGACTAGTGTTAATCAATAGGAAGCAAGACATTGAACTGGAAACTAATTTCTTTGTTATTTCTGTACGAAAATTCACACACTTAGCACAGATTAGAAATTCATCATTTTCTAACTCATGGCACTAAAATTTTATGTCCTTCAGAAAAGGTTTTCTCTCCAAAAAGTTAACAGAATCATGATTTTAAAAAATAAAATAAGGACTTTTTCAGTAAAATAAATTTCAGAAAACACTGTCATTCGAGATTAAAACTGAAGTAACTGCTGTTCATCAAGGAGTGTTTATATGCATTCCAGGAATTATCTTTCTTGGATTGAGTATGACATTACTATGAGTGTTGTACCTTGAAAAAGATTATTTGTCTTTTTTGCTAGGGAGGGCATGGTTTGAAGATGTAGCACAGTTTATTTCCTAATGTTTTATAGTCAAGGAACATGTTCAAAAGTGAACTTAAAGTGCTTTTCAATTTAACAATGATGATGATGACAAACAAACAATGTTGCACTCATTATAAAGTATACTTCTTCCACTGACAACAAGACATAATAAAGTTTGATTTGGTCCAAGGGAGGCAACTTAAGAACTCTGATAGAAAGTGAAGGTTAAAGATACAAAGAAATTACCATAAATACTCACTTATAAATCAGGCGCAAACAACATGGACACTGATCTACTGTAGCCTAGTGTACGGGCAGATCAGGACATATGCTGTTTGTTCTGCTGATTTCTCCTAACAAACTGCATAGACCCAGATCTGACAGCATATTATGTGACTGTAGATTTGGGTCTATGCAGTTTGCAGTTTTATCCAATTTATTTTGAGTATATATGATAAGCTGGAACAGTTCCCTACCTGTGATCAGCAAAACTTTCATCTCCATCAGTGTGTAGCGTACCAGCAGTAGCGAACATGATGGTTGTGTCCAGGTCAGCAATAATTCCACTAACAGTACTGGCGGCATTAATACAAGCCTGTGTGCCACGAGAGCCTGCCTGGAGTGAGGCTAGGACAAAGGATACCTGAAAGATGAAAACAGAATGAATAAAAAAGGCATATTAAAACAAAAAAATATTTGAATATACAACATTGATAAAATTTTCAAAGAAGGTTTCTAGCTGAATTTACCAAGCTCCTTTTTTGTGCGACAGTTTTTACAGCTTGGCCACAAAATGATCATATTACTATAACAAATGCCAATGTCTAATTAACTCCGCATGTACTCGAGTAATCTTAATCCAAAATAAAGTTTGTATATTTTCATACACATAATGCTGCTTTAATCCATCTCACATCTTCTATTGCAAATTAAAATTTATGGCACAATATGAAACAATTAACCAAACACATCTAATTTATTAAATCTCATAGCAAAGTGTCAAACATTTAAAAGTCGTACAATTTTGTTAACATTACATGCAGTTATTTACTTAATCACATGCCAGATATTCTGTGATGCCAACATTTTATTTACTTCTTTAACCTTGATGAAACACAAAAAATTCAAACTTCAAAAGATATCATTCTTACAAAATTTATATTTTTCCTCTTGGATCAACTAGTAAAAAAAAAAAAGCAACATAAAAACACTTTTTTGGGATGCTTTAAAAACTTTAAATATTCCAAGCTTGACATTTTAACAGTTCATTGGCATATGATTTGTATTTGATTTATTTAATGTAAACCAAAAACTAAAAAAACTCAACATAAAATACAACAAGAGCACTGCAAATGACACATAATACACCCGTCTTGCAAGTTTTCTTACTAATGATCTTGACCTAATGACCTTGACCTTTCCCCTGCAGGCTCAGGGTGTGTAGTATAGGCCCAATGTGCCCTCCTGCATTTCGTAAGAGACAACAAATCAAGGCAACCTTTTCACACCGAGATACCTTCGATAATGATGTTCACACTGAGGTCTTGGACTTGTAAAAGAATGCAGATTATATTTTTAAAAATTTGACTTTGTATTTTAAGAACTTTACCCTTTTTTGCCTTTATCTTTGTTTTGTATGCCTTTGATTTTTGGATATCTAAATTTCCCCAGCACTATAAAGCCAGGATTGTGCTGATGTTACATTAAATCCTGTACATACATACATGCATACATACATACATACATACATACATACAGTCCTACTGTGTGACAAGGTGTGTACCTGGGTAAAGTTTGATTTAAAAATATCTGTAGGGATTACAAAGTGACAGCCTGGATAAGGAAACTGGCCACGGACATACATTATCCCTTGTTGTGACCTTAACCTCATGGGTATGGCTGTGAATACATGAGATATAAAAGGCTAAAGCTTCATAAAACATGCTCACTTTGTTTAAAAGGTTTTCTTCAATCAATGTTACAAGTCATTGAATAACATTTTCCCTTGTCATGACCCAGACCTTGAAGCTGGTATGCAACACACCATCTATACATAATATATATATGGTTAAAGTTTCATTAAAATCTCTTCTGTGGTTCAAGACGTATACACTGGACAAGGACACAAGTCACAGAACTGCATTCTTCCTTGTTGTGACCTTGACCCCGAGACAGGGGCAAGACTATGGTATATGACAAACCATCCAGTCATGATATATATTTGGGCAAAGTTTCAAGAAATCGTTCCAACTTTTACAAAGTTATGGGCTAGACATGCACATTTTTATGGACAGATCACTGGACGGATAGACAATGCCATACCATAATACGCCTGAATTAAGACAGGCATATAAAAATAGCAGATAAGGAGTCAATATATTTCAGATAAGCCCCATACCTTTTCGGACACACTACGAGCATGCTCGGCAAGGCTTTTTCTTGTGATTGAGTCACCAGGATTAGCCTGCAGACTGCCAGCATCTTGAACCAGCTGTATGCAACATTTGCCAAGATCCTGTACAGCACTACGAATACGACTAGCGACCTGAAAAAAAACCCCAAACCATAATTTAAAAATTACAGGAACATCAACCTACAGCATTAAGCTTTTAACAGATCATAGGATAATTACCAAAATTACAGGAATATGAACATACAGCAAGAGGCTTCTAACAGAAGATAGGATTATTTCCAAAATTACAGGAATATGAACATGCAGCAATTGGCTTCTAACAGAACATATGATAATTACCAAAATTACAGGAACATCAACCTACAGCATTAAGCTTTTAACAGACCAAAGGATAATTACCATAATTACAGGAATATCAACATGCAGCATTAGGCTTCAAACAGACCAAAGGATAATTACCAAAATTACAGGAATATCAACATACAGCAGGAGACTTCAAACAGAACATAGGACAATTACCAAAATTACAGGAATATCAATGTACAGCATTAGGCTTCGAGACAGACCATAGGATCATTAACAAAAGCAAAGAAGTTAAAATAGCTCTTACCAGGCAAAATACCCCCCACCCCACCCCCACTTTTTTGTGTCAAATTTGTCCTCACAGAAAGAAAACAAAAAATAATTAGATAACACTTACAGAATTTGACAAATTTTGTTCCATTTATTTTTATTGCAAAATTATTTAAACATAACAGACTTTTGGATGGTGGATTAGCTTCATTTTGTACAAACTTGAGAGACCTCCATGCCAATATGTTCTCTGCAACATTCATTGAAGCTGGTCCACTTGTTTTTTAAAAGGAGTTGAAAATGGTAATATTGATGCGCAATGTACCATGGATATGGACACAGGACCACACCATATTTGGATCACTTTGCCTTATGGCCTGATGAGGCAATAATTCAGACTTGGATATGCCAATAATTCAGACTTGGATATGGCAGACTAGATTCTGGAAAAAGTATTCATACTGACAAAAACTGCAGTTCAATATCAACAGATTATTATGCCATTGCTTGTATGTTTACACTGTATAAATATATCAACAGATTATTATGCCATTGCTTGTATGTTTACACTGTATAAAATCTATCGACAGATTATTATGCCATTGCTTGTATGTTTACACTGTATAAAATCTATCAACAGATTATTATGCCATTGCTTGTATGCTTACACTGTATAAAATCTTAACCATTTAAATGCATCTAATTCTTACAGTTTGTCAATAAAATCAGAGAACAACAGATGACTGAATAAAGTAAAGAATTATATATTTATGTTCTTCATAATGTTCAAAAATTCATTTCCGTTTACTGCATATCTGTACCAGCTTTAACAATTTGGGTGTTCGACTATTATTACTATGCATACTTGGCTGATACTTCTGGTGCACTGGCCCTAAGCCGGGTCCAATGTGCATGTGAGTACCCAGGTTAAGTAGACAGAAAGCTCAAATGATTTTTAAAAGCACTAGAATAGAAACAAAAGTTTCATTTAAATATCTTCATTGGTTTAAAAGTTATACCCATACATGGACATATGTCACTCATTTATACTTTATTTTGCCATGAAGAAAAACTAGAAAAAATAAAATAGAACAATTGGTTTTAAAAAAAGAGGCATGTCTTTGTAGACTTGCATCAAGATAAAAAATTAAAGGAAAAGAAGGATATGTTTGTATGTATAGGGTTTAACAGCACTTCAGCATATTACTGGTTATACAGTACCAATTAAAAAATTCAGTTCTAACATGAAAGATGAATTGCAACAAAAACAATTAGGAGCATAAACCCTTCCAAATAAATGTAAACATTAGGTACTATAAGATGAAAGACAGATGATATTAAATTTCTTCAAAATGCATATAAAATAAAAGATAGAAGAAAATAAAATCCCTAAAATGAAGGGTCAAAACTTTTTTATAATTGCAGAAGGATAACTAGATATTTCTTCATGGAACATAAATGTGTCACAACAGTGTCAGAGAAGTGACATATGTGCAAAACCTAACCTGATGAACAGTGAGAAAGAGGGACAAGGATAACTTTATATGCCCAAATCACATTCATAGTGGAGCATAAAAACTCAATTAAAAAAAATACCGATCCTTACATCTTGATTAGAAGCTGTGGCAGCCGCTCCTCTAGAATCATTAGCCAAAAGATCAAAGTCACGGGTCAGTTGATTGGCAACAGCACCCAACTCAGCAATGTTTGATGAAGATTTTCCCACCTGAAAATATTATGCAAACACTGTAAATTATGCATAAACCTTCAAATGTTCAGGTAGAAAATGTTCAAACATAGACAACTACTGAAACATACATACATGATGCATACATTTAGCATGAAATAATCCTCAAAGTAGAGCTATGTGTTGTCAATCACAAAAATGTAGCAAGCATTATATTTTCACAAATGTATCTAGGAAGTTAAATTAGGGAAAATTTCATTCATCTGAAGTATAAGATTGTTGGTTTTGTGAAGTTTAACGCCATTTTTCAGCACATGATAGGCTATACATGGCGGTCATTATATTTGGTGGTGAAGACATTAGGAAGAACCAATGACCCACGGGATGCTATTGGAAAGCTTTCTCACATACCCACATTTGTCGAGCCAAGACTCGAACTCACTCGGACAGAGGTGAGATGTCCGAGTGATTTATAACGGTGAGCACCTTTGACCACTTGACCACCTGAGGCCCCTGAAGCAAATGAAGCAACAAAGTATGTATATCAAACACAAGCTACATCAGCAGCCTAAAAAAAAGTTTAAACTTTATTTATTCTACATCGAGTCCACGACGAGTTCTTCAAACTTATTCAAATGTAAGTTCCACAGCTTAGATGTTAGCATCATGTTATCTTCCATGGTAAAGGAAACCAACAGGCTAACTGGTAGCTGAGGTCATCAGTAGTTGAAAATAATTTTCTGGAAAAAATATTCTGATGCTAAAATGGTGTGATTTTCAGTATTTGAGCATTTGTCTATTCATCTATGTTATTAAGCCCAGTCCATATACAAGATAAAAATGTAATAACATTTGTCTATTCATCAGTTATTAAGCCCAGCCCATGTACAATATAAAAATGTAATAACTAAACTAACAGAGTACATTAAAATCATTTAAAACTGAAATCCTGATATTCTTTGCTTGATTACAGATGCAGAAATCTCTCACCATGTCCTGTGCAGTATGAGCAATCTGCTTTGCCAGCCTGACCATGTTAGTTTGATAGCTAACAAAGGACATATCATCACCGACAGAGACTCGCTCATCAGTCTGAAACGAGGATACAAAGTAATGCTGAATGATAGGTATTTCAAACAGAAATACAGACATGATGTCACCTGCAAGAAACAAATCATATCACGAAACACGTAACAACCAAAGAACGTCCACCTCCACATCACTTAAGCAAAACAATGTAGAACAGTTGGGTGTATTTAACTTCAAGTAAGAAACATTAACGTAAATGTTTTTGTGCCAAGCCACAGAAAGCAATTTATAACTATATAAAATATCTAACAATAAAACAAAGATTAGTCTCATTCATGGCAAAGGCACTTCCTTTCAAATATAAAATTTCAAATGTCACTTTATCTTATTACAAAAGCAAAACCTCCAGTTTCTCAAACTGAATTCTTTCTAATATCTGACGTACAATAATTTTCCATCCATTAATACTAGTGGTTGGACGTACAATAATTTTCCATCCATTAATACTAATGGTTGGACGTACAATAATTTTCCATCCATTAATACTAATGGTTGGACGTACAATAATTTTCCATCCATTAATACTAATGGTTGGACGTACAATAATTTTCCATCCATTAATACTAATGGTTGGACGTACAATAATTTTCCATCCATTAATACTAATGGTTGGACGTACAATAATTTTCCATCCATTAATACTAATGGTTGGACGTACAATAATTTTCCATCCATTAATATTAATGGTTGGACGTACAATAATTTTCCATCCATTAATGGTTGCTTGTAGCTACTAAACCTTCTTATAGTAATGTTTTTCAAGATAAAACAATAAAGTGAAATATAACAGAAAGTACATCCCTCAAAAATATAATTATATTTGTCATTAATTTTAACAAACTTGTATAATTAAGATACAAAAATAAACTTAACATACCCTGGAGATGGATTTACTGATTTTGTCAATCATGCTGTTGACGATGCCAGCCTGTGAGGCAGCCTCCTCCAGATTTTGAAGCAGGTCTCCAAGCACTTCCCTCAACTCCTCAGCTGCAGTGTCAATGTTCTGATGAGTGTGAACTGCCTGAAAATAAAGCATCAATGTCCAACAATAGTCATCTCCTGCACACCGTGCTATAAAATGCATCCCTCACTGTGTCTGACTTGCAAGGTCTTTTAACACAAAACAGTCTTAATGCTGAAAACAAATTATGTCATCACCAGAAAAGTGAAACCTATGTCTCACCTGTGTTAGCAAATGGCAAGAGATAATCATTTTGCTAAGAGTCATTTATGTCTCACCTGTGTTAGCAAATGGCAAGAGATAAGCATTTTGCTAAGAGTCATTTATGTCTCACCTGTGTTAGCAAATGGCAAGAGATAAGCATTTTGCTAAGAGTCATTTATGTCTCACCTGTGTTAGCAAATGGCAAGAGATAAGTGTTTTGCTACGAGTCAGCAGAAAGAACAAGTTTGAAAGAGTATAGAGATATGTCAAGGCCATCAGACCCAGACATATTCCTATGCCATATTGGAAAAGTTCTTTGAACCATTGCTATATCTCAAACAAAATTGGCTCTTCAGTACACTACCAAACTATCTTCAAATTCATCTAATCCTGCATATGATGTAGTCTTAAGTCCATAATATGTACTAATTTTTAAAGTGATAAACAAAACACATCTGCAAGACAAACAATGGGACTAGTTGTGCTAATTGTGTCATAAACTGCATTAAGCTGCAAGACAAAAAGAGCAATAACTCTATAAAAAAAACTGAAGGGAGCAAAGTCATTTGTTAAAATGCGGATCATCAGGTGATGACCATACTATTTACCAAGTTTCATAGCAATCCATCAAAAACTGCAGGACCAGTTGTGCTAACAAGATTGTGTCATACACTGCATTAGCCACAAGATAAAAAAGGCAATAAACAAAAAATGCAGAGGCGAAGTGATTTGTTGATCTGCTCATCTTCAGGTCATATATACCAAGTTTCATGGCAATCAATCAAAAACTGCGGGACTAGTTGCATTCATGAGTGCTGGACGGAAGGACAGATGGATGGACATAATACTGATTACTATATATCCCTGTCTCTATAGACAATATGAAAAATTCTTATACAATTTGAATAGCATTAACAGTCCGGTCAAAGAAAATGATAAAGTCAAAAGAAAACATATACAAGGCTTTCAGAAATCTATTGTGATTTACAACCTATTTGTTGCGGAAAACCAATGTTAAGTCAGTAACTGAGTCATACTGAAACAATTCACCCACTAACATACCCATTTCTTTGCACATCTTAAAAGAGTTATCTATAATCTTCAACCTGTGCAAATTTGATGATTTTGAAATACTCATTCAGCTATTATTTCATGGGCAATTAGTGACAGGGTACTTCTTTCCCTATACTTTTCTCTGTTATTACCTTGGGATAGATATTCAACTATAAACAGTGCAAAAAAATGCACACCACCCAATACATTTTTTAATGACTTTTTGGTTTGCTAGGTTCCTGCAATATGTAACATGGTACTTTTTACAAAAGTTAAATACTCCAACATTTTACAAGTGTTCATCCTTAAACAAACAGCACAGACCTACATCTGCCCTCACATTATGCACCAGCTAATCTGGGTCTTTATTCTTTGCTTGGAATCATGAGCAGAACAAACAGCAAAGAGCTATCATACATACTTGAGTATAACCCGGTTCAAAATGCAAACAACATAGACCCTGATCTGCTGTTGCATAATGTGCTGGCAGATCAGGGTCAATGTTGTTTGTTCTACTAATTAGTCCTTACAAACTGCATAGACCCAGATCTGTCGGCGCATTATGCGACGGCAGATCTGGGTCTATGCAGTTGGTATCGGATTATACGCGAGTATATACGGTAGCTCCTGCTTCTGCAGGAGCACTATATAATGGCAGATCTGAGTTCATACTGTTCACATATGGCTGTACATTACACAAGAGCATATACTCAAGTCTGAAACAACCAAACAGTCCACCCCTTCCCTCAACACCCAAACTCTTCTCCTCCCTCAACAACTCAACTCGCATCCCTCTCTTCAACACCTGAACTCTCTCTACTCTTCCTCAACACCCGAACTCTCCTCCCCTTACCTCAACACCCGAACTATTCTCTTCCTCCTTCATCCCTCAACAACCGAACTCTTCTCCCCATCCCTCAACACCCAAACTTTCCTTCCCCTACCTCCACATCTGAATTCTCTACACCCGAACTCTCCTCCCCCACCCTCAACCCCAAAAGTCTTCTCCTCCTTCTTCAACACCTGAACTATCCTTCCCCTCCCTCAACACCCAAACTCTTGTCCTCCAACACCCAGACTCCCCTTCCCCTCCTATATCAGTTCTTTAGAAAAGCTGCATCTATACCTTTGGATTACCACCTCCCTCTTTAGAGGAGTAAGCAAATTGCAGGGCAGATTCAATAACAGTTTTTGTCATGTCCAGGCTGGTCATCTGTTGTTTGGAAGCTGTAGTCAATGATGCAGTTCCTATGGCACCATCAGCTAGAGGCTCAAAATAGCTTGACATCCTATGGATCTGTCAAAACAAAGAGATAATAAACTACTGAACATTTCAAAAGACAGCAATCAACTACCGACAGACAAAATTTAGTGGGTTTCAACAGAAATAAAAGGAGCCAAATAACTGATTTTTTTAATTATAACATGGAAATTGTGGTTTGTATTTACAATGACACTTCTAAAACAATAAACATATATAAGGAATTTTATATATATATGTGTGTGTGTATATATATACACATACACATATACACACAGTGATGAGACAAAAATGACACAGTTCAGTCACACAAAGTGAACATCTAATACGCAATTTCAAAACAATAACTCAAAAGCTAATTTGTGGTGCTTACCTGGGATTTTCAATATTTTGTAATATGACCTCTGTACTTAACTTCTTTGAGTCTCCTGGGAATGATGTTGAATAAAGCTTTGGTACAGTCCTGAGTGATTAATGGACAAATAGCCTGGACTGCCTTTACTAGATCTTGGGAAGATTTAATTATATGCAGGGATATTCCAAGTCTCATTTTGAGACCATACCACATATTTTCGTATATGTTTAGGTCAGGTGCTTGTGACTGCCATTAAAAATTGTCAATATTGTTTTCCTGTTTCCAGGCACAAGATGCTGATGAAGTGTGGCAAGATGCATTGTCATCTTGAAAGATGAAATGTGAACTTACCAAATTGTTTTGCAATGACTGGCCGTCAATGAAATTAAGAGTATTAATCTCCATATTTCACTCAATTTCAACCAAATTACTCACTCCATGATACAGGATCCCAAAACAGATAACTACCGTATATACTCGCGTATAAGCTCGTACCAACTGCAAACTGCATAGACCCAGTTCTGCTGTCGCATAATACGCTGGCAGATCTGGGTCAATGCAGTTTGTAAGGACTAATCAGTAGAACAACACAGACCCTGATCTGCCAGCGCATTATGCGACTGTAGATCAGGGTCTATGTTGTTTGCATTTGGACATGAGGTGTACGAGAGTATATACAGTACTATGACCTTATTATCTAGTCCCAGGCACCTGGATCATTAAGCCTTTTTTGCTGGTTCTCCTCACATACAGACAGTATTCACCAGAGATGACAACCTGGGATTCATTATAAATATTGTTTATTCCGACATGTTTCAAATGTGAAATGTTTCATTTCCTTGCACCACTTTGCCATTTGGTGGAAACCTTTTTTCCACATTTCCTTGTTCTTCAAATTTACTCATAAATGATGAAATGGTAGACTAATGAATACTGAATATTTCTGCAAGTCTGATCTGACTTTCTCCTTTTTTAAATAAATTCTAGAGCCACCTGTTATTGCTCAATTGACATGTCATGTTGTTTGCAGGACATTAAATATCTTTCAAGAATTGATGACTATAAACATGCAACAAACAATTTCTTACTGATTAATTAGCGAATTACATTCGTGATGTAGGCAAAAGTTGTGTCAATTCTGGCACATCACTGTACACATATACATATATACAAATACAATTGGACAAATGTAAAATTTCAAAAACTGGTTTATCCTGGGTAGTCCCAAAGAAGAAATTAGCTAAAAGACAAAGCAATTAACCCTTCTACTGATAAAGGTCTCTAGCATCTCTACTGCTTGGCAAACTTGAGCTGCACTTGAGCACTGTCATACTGCAACTAATAATATTAACACTGCAATGTCTGTATTTTTTGTTCTTAAACTTCTTGCTGAAATTCACAATCTCTTTGTATTCTGTAAGTAGAGTCTTTCAAACATGTTCAGTGATAACCATGCATGCTGTATTGATACTGAGGCAGATCAGTGCTAATGAGGTGGGTACTGCCTGATTAGTAAAACTGTTGTCTGTTTTCACACAAACTAACTACTTTCATATCTGTGCATCACTACCAAATCTATCTTGAAAACAAATTATACCTTAAAACGATCATTTTGAGGTGAAGTCATGTCTCTGTCAAAATAAACAGCCCATCACTGTTGTCAATGTATTTAGGTTTCTATTTTTTCCCCACCATTCTGTTCAACCACTTGCATATTTGGAAATACCTGAATAGACTGAAGTAACTGAGAAATCTTAAAATTCTATGAAAAATAAATCAGCTTGAAACTCATTTATTTGTTAATCAATGTTACTGAAAATCTTATGAAAGGGCCAATTCACGGAAGTCAAATAATATGAATAGATTTCAGCCAGTTCTCAACTTATGATAAATACAGACATCACAGCCTTAAACTGTCGTTAAAATTTCACAACTTACCAACATCTTGCACATTTACATAATAAAATTTTCAGCTTGGCTGTTATGTATTGTAAATAGGATCTGGTGACATATATTTCAAGGTGAATAGTTTTAGACCAAATGTTTTTTTTTTGTGACTGTATTTGTAAAATCATCATGCTTATTAAATTTACAGTCTAATCTTATTCCAACAAAAACTGTAAAAATAAAAAAATAAAAAAATGAATCTGTCAGATAAACAAGTTAAACTGTAAATAAACATCAATAAATTGTTCCAATTATGATATAATATTAAAAATAGACTGTATTTATATTTTTCTAACTCTAAGCTGTGAAAAAAAACCCCACAGCCTCTGACCTGATGTCCAAGGTTCTGAGGCTCTCCTTTGGCAGCAATTCGTATGGACTCAATACAATCCAGAATCTCTCGAGAACAGCTGATCATCTGCTCCTGGTATGACTGAAATAATTTAAATCTGTCCAGTTATTCTGACCATACACCTCAAGTCTCTCTCCACTCCCCTCCCCCTTCTTTCTGTCTCGTGGTTTACTAGTAATTTATAACACAGATTATTCTAATGAAGGCCTAAACATGTTATAAACTGCTCTCATCCTGCACATGGTTTGTACAGCCCTGGATTTTTTTTTCTCAAGAGATTTACAAAGACTTTCAAAAGTTTACAAGGAGGATTTTTTTCTTTGGAAATGATTCACATTTGCCTTCTAAATTGTAAACACAGCTTGTTTCTATTTGGGTCACATTCCCTGCAAAATCCTTCATCCCTCTGCAAATGTGACTAGCACTACAACAAAGGGATGCTGCTCCATCTGGTAACTATCAGTGTCATACATCATTTAAGGCACTAAGTTTATCCCATTTTATTTATTCATTATTTTGGGAAAATATGTAAATAACAAAACTCTTTAATTTTAAAAACAAATTCAAGTACTTTTCAAAGATAAAACCTGCTTTATTTAAATTCAAGGCATTTTTAAGGTAACCTTTTAACTTCAAGGATTTTTCAAGATTGTACAAACCATGTTGCAGCACAAGAGATTATTTAATATTACTATCAATTTTTGCTGTGTTTTATTTCGGAAAAAGTCACTTGTCCTAATCCAACCAACACACTCATCAGAATGAGTGATCCGGTGGATTTCTGGAGGCCTGTACGGTGTAAAAAATTTAAAATCAAATTACTTGAACAAATTCGCATATTCTATGAATTCATTTATTTTCATCAGTACTTAAATTCATGGATTGGGAAAGTGTTCTAACAGGATCATTGTTCTTTGGAACTTTAAATTCATAGTTTGTACCAACAAAGCAATCCACAACAATTGGTACCCTTCAAATAATACTGAATTCACATAATTTCATTTTCTTGTTCTTTTCTTTAACCTAAAGTAACTGCATGGTTTCTATTAATCAGGTAATCAATGTTAAATTGTTTAATTACTTGTTTTCTACGAAAACTGTGACCAGACTCAAACATTTTCTGTGCATGTATGTCTGCTTGTCTTTATATAGACATACAGTCTTCCTATTCACTACAACAATTAACGCAAAATTACCCTAAGAGATCTCTCTGAACGAGGTGGCAAACTTTCACTAAGCGCTGCCAGCGATGCCTGGTCCAGTTCTCTGATGGCATGGCCAATTTTCTCCACTGCTACATCACATTCTTTCTGGCCTGGTGCTGTATCTCTGCGCGAAGGAAAAAAGAGAAAATATTACATGCAATGTAACATTTAGTGGCCAAATCCAGACCAAAGTGTTGTGAATCTGTCTAAGCACAACTAAATCTGTGTTTGTGAAACACATATGACTCCAATGCTGATATAAAAATGTCAACAACTTTTTAAAAACATGAAAACCTACTATAATTACATGAAAATATAAACAGGTCATCTACATATGCATACATTAATCATACTAACAAGATTTTCACAACAAAAAAAAGTTCAAGTATCATAAACTAAAAAAAATGTATAATAAGAGTATGTTAAGCAGTACATTATACCCACACTCCATGTTTAATCATCCTCTATGTAATCACTATAATGGCATGGTTCATTTTGGAGATTATCAAGCAGTACATTATACCCCCACTCCAGGTTTAATCATCTTCAATGTAGTCACTATAATGACATGGTTCATTTTGGAGATTATCAAGCGACAGATCTCAGTGACCTTAACCTTTTAACTAAATTTGCTGTGCAGAAACCATTATTTTCTTTTTAGATTTACAATGACCATCACCTCTGACCTTTAGACCCTAAAATCTACGGGTTTCTTATTACCTCATGTGCATGGCATCTACAAAGTTTGGTCAAGGAATTTACTCTAGAACAAAAGTTATTCTGCAAAACCCAGTTTTCTTTGAGTCACAATGATCTTGACCTTCAACCTTATAACTCCAACATCAGTAGACCTCTTTCATACCTTAAGTGCAAAGCCTCAACAAACTTTGGTCAGGGTACATGGTCTAGAACTGAAGTTATTATGCAAAACCATTTTTATTCTTTCAGTCAAAATAACCTTGACCTTTTAACCCCAAAATCAATAGACTTCTTTTACCTTACTCCAAGTGCAAGCCATCCAAAAAGTTTATTTCAGGCCTATGATGCAGAACTAGTTATTGTGCAGAAAATTTTTTCTTCTTTCAGTCACAGTGACCTTAACCTCTGACTTTTAAGCTCCAAAATCAATAGACTTTTTCCTTACCCTAAGTGCAAGTTACTTGCAAACACATATGTATATCTGTGTAAAGAAATTCTGAGCCTCAATAAAAACACTGCACATAGTTTATGCTACCCTCTCTTTTATCACCCTTCTCATTATCTTCTGCAGTAGCTGGCTCAAAATTACAAGTACAAGTCAATGCAACAATATAACAAACTAGAGTACCTAGAAGGAACTGACCATCTACTGCCTAAAAGAATTTCCATGAATTGACAACCATTTCTTCTTTTTCAATGTTGAGTGATGAAACCATCCCTGATATTCTTGAGTGGTAAAATTTTCAAATTAGCCACACTGGCAGCCATACTGGATGTAAGATTGGCACCATTTTCATTTTGGATAAACTGGACACCATTAAAAGACTTTTGGTGAAAACCCCATGTTGATATGACCATCCATTAAAGAGAATTAGTCACAAGATTTTCAATATGTTCATTGTGGCAGCCATATTTGATGTCAGATCAGCATCATTTTCATTCAGGACCAACTAGAAATCATAATTACTCTTCTGGTGAAAACCCATGGGTTATACAGACATTTCATCTGGAAATTAGAGCACTTTTTAAGCACTTTTCAAGAACAAATATTTCATTTTCAAGCATATAATTAACTGTGTATAAACTTAGGAAGAATGTTAATTATTGTATGTAGAGTTCACAAAAAATAAGAATTAAGTACTTCATTGTGGGTAGAGGTTAAGTCATCTCATCTACATCAATTTGGGAGTTAGCAGTCTTATTTGCCAGTGTATATAACTCCTTCTCGAGTTTTTCATGTTTAAGCAAAATATCTTCTAAATTCATTCCTATTGTCAATATTTCATTTTTTGTACACTTTTCACACTTGCCATGAGACTTCAAAGATCTTTTACTCATTGATCTAGCTGAGGTTACTTTAGCTCTGCAAGTCCCCAGTTATACTAATGGAGGCAACTTTAGATCTAACGTCAAATGCACATACATTTTCAGAAGAGTTACCAGAGCCCAGTGATTTTGCACTTGGCACTAGTTCTATGATATCTTTTCATTGAATTTAACTAAATAGAAAAATAAAACTGTATCCTACAAGCAATTTTCTACTATTTTGAAAATTTTTAGGTGCAACAGGGCCAGAAATGTAACTTGAGACTTTGATTTTCTAGTAATGTTCCTACCATCAGTATGACGTACGGTGACCTAACCTACCATTGACCTAACGTTTTTTGACAAACACAACACATAGCTCTTTGTTTATTCCTTGGCCCTACCCATACATACAGTGTGTATAGTGCTTATGGCAATTTTGTTTGAATGTATGTATTCAATCGCAAAGCACCTTACCTACTTTTTTATTAGCCTTCAAGGCCATATCAATACAACATACATTCATTAACATCATGCAGTGCTTACAATCCCAAATGAGACTGAGTATCAAATGAGCATGTGAGCGTTCCACCCGAAAGTCACAGGATGATCCGATTCAAACTTTTCTAATGGATCTTTCATTTTCTTTCTTGATATTTTTGTAAGTAAATTAGTGCTTTTCAATGAAATATATTTGTTTTGAAATTCACTCACTTTTCAAAGACTACTGAGCATTTTCAAGCGCTTTTCCAGTACTTTTCGAAACCATCCTCGAATTCATGCACTTTTCAAGATAACAATCAAAATACAAGCACTTTTCAAGATAACCATCAAAATACAAGCACTTTTCAAGATTGTTAGAACCCGGAGATTCAATGTTGATATGACTTTCCATTTAGAAGGAGTAG
The DNA here is from genome assembly GCA_029931535.1 of Margaritifera margaritifera. NCBI lineage: Eukaryota > Metazoa > Mollusca > Bivalvia > Unionida > Margaritiferidae > Margaritifera > Margaritifera margaritifera. The sequence continues at coordinate 249,481 of JAQPZY010001376.1, read as the reverse complement.
GAATAACAAGATTTTCAAGATGGCTACAATGATGGCCATACTGGATCATAAATAGTCTTCTGGTCAAAAGCCAATGTTGATATCACTTTCCATAAGAAGTCTTCCAGAGAAGTGATAAGATTTTCAATATGGCACAATGATGGCCACATAGGATATCAGATTACCACAATTTTTTATTTAAGACCTACTAGACACTATAAGAAGTCTTCCAGTGAAAACCCCATGCTGATTAGAATTTCCATACAGGAGGAGTAGCAATAACAAGATTTTCATATTGGATGTCTGAGTGGAACCATTTTCATTTAGGACCAACTAGACATCTTAAGAAGTCTTCTCATGAAAACCCTATGTCAATATGACTTTCTGTTCCGAAAGAGATGCAATAACAAGATTTTCAAGATGGCCATGGTCGTGGCCATATTGGACATAAGATCTGCACCATTTTCATTTAGGTCCAACTAGATATCAGAAGTCTTTTAGTGGAACCCCCTTGCTGATATGTCCATCTATTCGCGAGGAGTAGCATTAACAAAATTTTCAAGATGGTTACTGTGGTGGCCATATTGGATGTCCGAGTGGCACCATTTTCCTTTTGAACCAACTAGACCTCAGGATAAATGTGTATGTTAACTTTTATGGAAATCCTCCAAGTAGCTTAGGAGGATTATCAATAACAAACTTGTGCTAATGGATTAACAGACAACGGATAACAGGCCATCCCATAAGTTCCCCTGATCTACTACCTGTATACCTAGGAGTGATGTAAAAGTTGATGGCTACAATGTTAAAATTTGTAGGTTTTTCAGCCAGCTACTCACTGCTAAGAAGAAGGTTAGAAATGACAAACTATTAATTTTAATCCCTAAGGTGTATTATTTTGCTAATTTTCATCAATTGTTCTATTGAAATTTATGCGTTTTGTATTCTAACATTTATTTTTTAAATCTGGGTTGCATATTTTTGCAAGGGGAAGACCACCATCCTATGATTCTCAATAGTTAAATTATCATGGGTTATATCCACTGCTTTCTCTTAGTGAAAATAGGTATGTTATAGCATATGAATTCAGAGCTATTTATAACTGTGCTGAATTTCATTAATATGTGCAGATTTTGCTCATAATAAAACTTACTGGATATACTGATGATATAAGCCTATTTACAAAGTTTGATAAAAATCTTATGAGAAATAGTGGCTAAAGTGTTGACAAGCTCAGCCAATCAGATGCAAGATCACTTCATCAATATGCATTGCTGATCCTGCTCACAACTGTACCCATCAAAGAACCTAATTTTTTTAAGTCGATCTGCCAAGTTTACTCAAAATCGGACCAGACATAGTCTCTAGAGTGGTAACAAGTTCAGTCAAACAGATGCAAGATCACCACATATGTCTGACTCTCGCTCATTATAGAACTCCTTCAAGATCTGTGTAAAATTTCATGGCTCTAAATTCAATAATTTGAGTGCTATCAAGCTACAATGGATTCAGGACAGATGTATGGATGAATGGCTGTATAACAGCAAAACAATATGCCCCTTCTTTTCATCATGGCAGGGGAATACAAATATGTACTGCCCATTATTCCATTATGGTTACAGCCACTCATAAGCAATTCCCATATCCACAAGATTACGTTTATCTCACCTGCAATTTTCACTGTAGCTGCCACGACACAAATGATACCTATGTCTCCCTTATGCTTTTAAAGTCTGACAAATTCTGACCTTATTTAGTGTATGACTTACTTAATGGAAGAGACTAGTCTCTTGATGGAGTCAGACACACTCTTGGAGTGGCTGGAGTACAGCTGATATGTGGGTGGGTCTTTTGGATTGATGGCCAGTTGTTTGGCTGCTTGTAGCATGTTACAGGCACCATCTATCATAGACTTTCCTGCCGTTGTTATTGGCTCTTGCGCTTTACGGGCCTAAATTTGCAAGAAGAAACAAGAGGTAAAAGTGACTTGAAATTTCTCACCTGTCTGACATCTGCCTATTAGACAAATGCAAGAGAATTTGGCCAAGAAATCCAGATCAGTAGGATGCTTTCTTTAGAAATTTCATCCAACGCTATTGACTGCATATGTTATGAAAACAACTGTTTCAAAGTTTCTATACTTTTTGTATCTACAATTCTTATTTTATTGTTGGCACATCAGAATCATTTGCCCAATATTAAAAGGCTTCAATGCCAGGATGCTTGCTATCAAATTTGATCCAATTTTGCTAAGCAGTGTTTGAAAAGTTGTCTAAACGTCTTTCTGTTGTTTAGTAACAGCAGCCATATATGACAGTGGATGGGCATCATTTGTATAAATTTGAAAGCATTCTATGCCAGGATGCCGTCTGTCAAATTTGGTCAAATTCTGGAAAGCAGTTTTTGACATTAATTCATTTAAAGGTTTTTCTATTTTTAGTAATGGCAGCCATATTTGATGAAGGCATTATTTGTAAAAACTTGAAAGCCCTTTATGCCAGGATGCTTTCTGTCATATTTTACCAAATTTTTGTTTACCAGTTATTACGAAAAAGTCATTTAAATGTTTTGCTATTTGTAGTTATAGTGGCCATATTTGATTGCAGACTGTTGACACTGGTATAAAACTGAAATGCCTTCATGCCAGGATGCTGTCTGCCAAGTCTAGTTGAAATTGGTTTAGTGGTTTTTGAGACAATGAAAATAGCAATTGTTGACTGAGACATGGCAGACAATGCACAATGTAGGACTATACCATAAGCTCACTAGGCATAGCATAACTGCCAGGTGCAATAATAATATTATTTTTGAATTATAAAGTTGCATTTCATTTTCATCATGAGATTTTGTTTCTTTATGTGTGTACATTAATATATCATATGTAAATCAACAAAGTTTTAATACCTATTCAGTCTTTTCAGCAATCCTTTGTGAAAACAGAGTGATAAAGCAGAGCTACTTTTTAAAAAAAGTAGGGACAAAGTAGGGGAAAACTGGGGCATGCCTCTGTCTCTTAAACACCAATCTTTTTTTTTTTTTTGCTCAAAAATACTGAGAGGAAAAATACTGATGCAAAATAGAAGGCTCTCAACATATGGTTAGCAAAACAGCAATTTTTATCACGTCAACATAAAAGTGATAAAAAGCAGGGATAGTAGGGCCATTTTGGACCAATGAGGGGAAAAATTGGGAGTCTGACAATAAAGTAGGAAAAAAACAGAAAAACTAGGAAAAACTTGGGCCACTGGAAAGACTGCCTACTGTAAATAATTAATCCAGTCATTTGCTCCTAATAACAATAGGTAATGTTTGTTTAATAACAATGAAATAACAACATACTTGCACGAGATTACATTGTTTCACCTGCAAACAGCATTATCATGTCTGTTATATGACTTTCAAAAAGTTTAACAACCAACCTCGACACTGTTGACAATGATACAGGTCTATTCTAGGACATACTGTTGACAATGATACAGGTCTATTCTAGGACATACTGTTGACAATGATACAGGTCTATTCTAGGATATGCAATTGCAGGATCTGAGCTAAGTTCTAAAATATTGGGCTGGAAAACTGAATATGTGAAAATCACCTATTATATTTATATCTTTATTTCTTCATTAAATTCCTTCTATATTCTGAAAATTTAACTAATTTTGTGTTTGTAGAATGTGTATGCCCCCATGCAGCCCCCAAACTCCAAGTCCAAAAAATGTAAGAAGAAAAAATTAAAAAAATGAAAAAATTGCTTTTGTGGTATGAATATCAGCTCCATTCATCTACACATGGATAGAAACATGCCTACTAAATAAATTTTACATATCTATGTCAAGTTGTTTTTGCACAATCATTCTAAGGGCTGTTCCAATTAAAGATACATGGTACACTGGGAAGGCTGTTTTTAAAAAACTGTATGCCAGGGTAGTCGGATTTACTCAATAGATTACACGAAAATAAAACAACATTCTAAATTGTATCTACGGGTGAAAATGACTTCCCTGCCATCGCATAAAGCGCCGGCAGATCTGGGTTTATGCAGTTTGTTAGAAGCGATCATTAGAACAAACAACAAAGACCCTGATCTGCTGGTGCATTATGTGACTGCAGATCAGGGTCAATGTTATTTGCAGTTGGACTTGACTTATAAGCAAGTACATATGGTATTTATAAACAAAACAAAAAGTAACGGTAGGAATGCTGGTCACATACCACAGGGCTGATTTTAGCAGGAAATGAAGCAAATTCGGGCGATGATGCAAATGTAGTCAATTCTTCTACAGCATCAATAAGTGGTTTGGCTGCCTCAGCACATTTCTGTCTATTTTCATCTGTGAAATTGCTGTCCAAGGCCTAAAAATACAAACACATATATTGGAAATCAAACTAAATCTATCAGTGAATGCTCAAGGAAACCCTCTCCATAAGAGACTTAAATACAATTTTAACAAAATGGGGAGATAACTCTAAAAGTACCAATATGACAAAGCCGAATCTTATATGTGACACAAACTGCTGTCATGATACACAATGAATACCAAGTTTCATGAAAATATATTGAATGGTTCTGGAGATATCATCCAGACAAGAGTGATGAATAGATAAAGGCTTTTCTAATCATAGTAACAGTGGCCATATTTGATGGCAAATCGGTCTTTGAATAGACTTGAAAGACCATCATGCCATGATGCTTTCTGTCAAATTTGGTCAAATTTTCTTGACTGGTTTTTGAAAAGTTGTAAGTAACAATTGTGAATGGATGATGCATGACAGACAATAGACAATGGATGACACAAGACTGATGAAGGACCATACCTTTGGATCAGGTGAGCTAAAATGGGGATAACTTTTAAAATGTTGGAGAGACTCCATATTTTTACAGGGCGTAGCATCTAGTCATGATACACAAGCATACAAAGTTTCATCAAGGCATCTCAAAGGGTTAAGAAGACATTAAGTAAAGAAAAGATTGATGGGCAAACAGACAAACTGACTCCAGTATGAACCCCCAAACATTGTTTGCAAGAGGTTTTAAAGAACTTTCATCCACATACTGCAACATTGAAAGATGATTCTCAGGTCACCCACACTCCTATTATCTTGATCCATTGTCATGCCCTCCCACAACAGACAATCAGTGTTCTGCTGCCATATTTATCATGTTACTTTACATCTTGATAAAACCCTGACACATCACTTCTACCTTTAAACTGTATGCATCTAAGCAGATTATAAACAAAAGTATCAATGGTCATCTGTTTTACATCTCAAACCCATTAACAAAGGTCTTTTATTCTGTCACTAATGTCTAGTATTATTTCATGTAAATTTAGGTCTGAATTTCTTTTTCATAGCAGAGAAGAAAAACAAAGTGACAAAAGTCACCTCATCTACATGAAGTTGACTGCACTGCAAGACTAGCTTTGTATATTCCTGTAGAAAGTTAATATTTTTTATAGAAAAGAACAACCCTGACATGAAATTTATGCTATTTTAATTTTTGAATAAGTTATTTAAAAGCAACCAATATCTGGCTGAGATGACCTTACCTTGATTGCCTTGACCAAGTTGGCTGTGCTGTTAGCCACATCTTTGGCACTTTGGACAAAATGTCGTTTTGCAACAGGATTGTCTGTCTTAGAAGAAGCCACACGACATGCATTACACAAGGCTGATGTGTGTTTAGCAACAATCGTGGCCGCTGATAAAACCTGTATAAAGAAATATAAAGATCATTATACAGAATGTTGTAGTTAAGCAATGTACAATGCAGTGAACACTGAATATAATGTCATCTCTACATTTCCTCTAGGAAACAAGTGCTACACACTGTAACGGTTTAGTCTAGTCTAACATCTCCACCAGTATGCTACTTCTCTTTATATTAATCCTCTAAGGGTTCAGAACAACAAATGGGATCACAAAACAAGAGGTTTTCATACCGTGGGAACATGATACTATTGCTATAGCATTTGAAACAGATCTCACTTTGTACAATAGTTACCAAAGTACCAATATGCGTATAACTGCTAACAGCATATACCTGGGGTCTGCCTTTGAACTATAGTTACCAATGTATCATTATGCTACAATTGCAAATAGCATACATATGGGTCTACCTTTGTACCATACTTATGAATGCATAAATATACATATAATTACAAACAGCATATACCTAGGTGCCTTTATATCATATTACCAATGATTTGATATGCGTATAACTATAAACAATATATATACCTGTGTCTCCCTTGGTATAATGTGCCACAGATTGGAATCTATGACTACTCTGGATGGGAATAATTTATCTATGAGCAAATACAGTACTCCATACATATATTATTCAAATTTGCAGTCTTGTCTGTCACACAGCTTTAAAATTCTACATATTAAACTTAAATTCATTCTTGTCCATCATACAGTACAACTAGAAATGTGTCCATATGACACAAATGACCCCACCAACATGATACAATTTATACATAAAGTTCTAAGTCAATCAAGGGACATAACTCTGTCAAATTATGTCAGAAATTGTTGAAATTTCAAAACAAAATTGACCCAGGTATTCTTAATGTTAAGCATAATATCAATTTTGGTTTCAATCCATTAATTCAAAAGTTACTGACCAGAAACACAATTTGTGATGGACAGGATGTGATGGGACAGACAGACATAAGTAACGTTGTATGCCCCATCCATGGATATGGCAGCGGCATAATAAAACAAGATATGTGTTTGTAAAACACATATGCCCCCAAATGTGGCTAATGCAGGCCAAAAAAGTCCAAGTTAAAAAAATTCAGAACTGAGGAACAATTTGATATATATATATATATATATATATATATATATATATATATATATATATATATATATATATATATATATATATATGTAAAAAAGCATTTAATGGCACATCAGCATAAGAATGGTTATATGGTACTGATCAACAGTAAAGGTTTGAATATGTACAAATAAAGAATTGCACACAAACGTTCTGAAGATAAACCTTTCCAAATAATTGTAAACATGAAGTATTACAATATAAAAGCTAAAAGGTAAAGATGTTAAAATTCTGTAAAATGTGTATAAAATAAAAGATAATGGTAAAAAGTATAAAATCCCCAAATTTGAAAAATTGCTGTAATGGCATAAAAATCTTATCAGGTCATCTATTTATGCATAAAACATGCATACCAAATTTCAATTGTCTCCCTCATGTGATTTTATTTAGTTGTGCCATAAAATTTTAAAAAAAAAAAAAAAAAAAAAAAAAAAAAGTCCTAAGAGGTTTTTAAAAAAATGGCCTGAAAATGTAATCTGGTCATCTACATGTGAATTAAAATATGCATATCAAATTTCATGTGTCTACTTCAAGTGGTCTGTGCTTAATTGTCCTAACAAGGTGTTTGTCAAAAGATGCAAGTCAATAAGTTATATTTAAAAAAAAAAAAAAAGGACAAATTCCAAAAAGTTCACAAATGTGTCAATTTTTTTATAAAAAAATCTCTGTACTGTAATCATTTGAAAATCTAACATGGTCTACATAAAAAGCTACCTAATTTCATCTATCCAAAGTGATTTTTGCTTAATTGTGCTAAAATAGAATTAGTCATATAAGTTCAAAAATGTGTACAAAACTGAAAATTTCTGCAATGGCCTCAAAAGCTGATTGGGTCATCTACTCATGACCATGATAAAGTGTATACAATTTCATGGTTTTGGGTCAAATAGTTGCTATGCTATTGTGCTAACATGGTTTTGGGATAAACATACAAATGTACAGACTTGCAGATGGACTGCTATCACTGTGGCAGCATAACAAGAAGCCAAAGTGGGCCGGAGATTGCTCACCTGACATGACATACCTAACAGCAAAATGCAATAGTTGGCCAAGAAATCTGAATGGGAAGAATACTTTCTGTAGAATTTTATTCCAATGCTACTGATTGCATAGGTTATGAAAACAATTGTTTCAAGGTTTCTCTATCTGATGGCATATCAGCGTCTTTTTTTGTCCCAATATTGAAAGACCTTTATGCCAGGACATTTTCTGTCAAAGTTGGTCAAATTCTGTTGAGCAGCTTTTGGAGATAAAGTTGTTTGATGGTGGATCAGGATCTCTTGTACATATTTTAAAGCTCTTTATGCCAGGATGCTTTCTGTCAAAACTATGCAAAAATGCCATTTTGTGAGTCAAAAAAGATTTTGGACACAGAATCAACATTTATCTCCTTATACTTTTTTAGATTTTAAATTCCAGTAAGCAAAATAAATCTTCCGATTGACCACCACATTAACTTCATTGCTTCTTTGCAAACAAACAAACATACATACAGAAGTAAGTAAATAAATAAACAAGGCCAGGGCCCACATAACAAGCCCATGATCAAAGCATTGCTGAAAAACTTGAACTGAAATGTTAACTGATGGAAAAAAGATTGCTATATCCTGCTTCCCACTAACATGAGCCAGACATTAAATGATCACTTGTCCTTCATTTTAGATATCTTAAGTCAAAAGTTGGTTTAATTATAAAAAGGTTTTAGCACACAGCATTATATACATCCCAAGAAAAGGGAGATTTTTTTTATGAACAACAAAATCAAAGCAACAATACAAATACACTAACATCTGTACAAATTCTAATAACAAAAGCTATTACCGTATATACTCGCATATAAGTCGATACCAACTGCAAACTGCGTAGACCAAGATCTGCCGGCGCATAATGCGCCGGCAGATCAGGGTCTATGTTGTTTGGATTTGGACTAGATTATACGCAAGTATATATACGGTACTTCTCCACGACAAATAATTTGTACAAAACGTGTAGTGACAATAGTAAGGATCAGGACAAAGAAATGCAAGATGTCTAAATGACAAAGAAATGCAAGATGTCTAAATGACAAATTAATGCAAGATGTCTAAATGACAAAGTAATGCAAGATGTCTAAATGACAAAGTCTCTGCATGAGGTCTGGGAACAATTCATGTGATCCAATATTTTACAATCCTATTCTATGGCACTGTGTCCTATGTACAGATTGTGAAGCATGGAATTACAACTTGCTCTGTAAAAATACCAACCACAAAAACATAGCCATATTATGTTTGAATCTTTAATAAAGATTTCCAACAAGTATGATTTGGTTTGGTTCAGTTAGGTTATGGCGCAGAAACATATAAGGTTTTTTCATGCAGAGGTCACTAGAGTAAAGTGCTTTGCCCTGGGACAACTATGGTAGCTGAACAGGGCTATTTGGATGGTAGGATTTGAACCCACAACCTTGTGGTTGCAAGTCCATCAGGTCAACCACTGTGGCTCCCCAATAAGTATGAAAGTATATAATACAGTTAGTATATCTGTGAGGATCTTTGGTGTGGCAAATAATTTGTATTCTTTTTTGTATGCTGATACAATCAAATGGATGACTTTCATTTTTTGTATATGTACAAGCCTGTGTATAGCATAAGGTTGCAAAATATGTAATAGGTCTTGCATCAGGATATAATTGAAATATCACAGCAATAGAAACATTACAGCACAACACAGGGTCAGAATTGTGTCAAAAACATGCACCAACAAAAACATTATTAAAAAAAACACCAACAAAGCAACAGAAAATATCGAAATGAATTAACGAAAACTTAATTGGGATTGATAATTGTAAAACAAACTCATGATTCTGATGAGGCTGATGAGGATTAAACCTGATGAGGATCATGAGGATCAGACCTGATGAGGATTGTTATGATCAGACTTGATGAGGATCATTAGGATCTGACCTGATGAGGATCATTAGGATCAGAACTGATGAGGATCATTAGGATCAGACCTGAGGAGGATCATTAGGATCAGATTTGATGATGATGATTAGGATCAGACCTGATGAGGATCATTAGGATCAGACCTGATGAGGATCATCAGGATCAGACCTGATGAGGATTAGGATCAGACTTGATGAGGATGATTAGGATAAAACCTAATGAGGATCATGAATATCAGATATATTTGACAAATAATGACATGAACTTGTAAACATCAAACACTAATCCTCAAACCTGAGTGATGATGCACTGAAATGTTTAAAATAAAAAAAATTATGTAATGGTAAAATTCTTGGTCCTACTTGCACTGAGTTATATGTATTTTCCTTGAAATTGACAGTTATCTGCCCTTTTCCTAAACAAACAAATTGGGTCACCTAATATTTTCGATATGTTGATATTTGTTGGGTTTTTTAATTCATCACTTTTGTTATTGTAGATAAATAAATCCACATATGTGTGCATATTGTTGCCAAAAGATTGACTTGTAAATAAATAATAGTAATCCATTTTTCACTTACAAAAAGAGCATTCTGCAACTTAAGTACCTCATTTGTACATATGTAGTTATCTATCTCTGCCTTAACAACAGACCTAACAAGTTGGGCTGAGGCAAGGTATCTTATAAAAGAGGATAAATACAGCAGTTAGATGCTATGAGACCTACAACTACAATCCACTGGTTACAAGTCAGATACACTACTAACTGAGCTGATTCACTTCTCAACTGGGCAATCTAGCTCTTTTGTACCTTGAGGTGAAAGAGCAGGCTCAATGGAAAACTTAATCAGGACAGCATCTTTTTAAAAAAATTCCTATGAGTAGATCACAGATGTATGTGTCTCACATCAGTGACAACTCTTTGCCATTACACACTCATCAGTGACAACCCCCACCCCTTACACACTTTATGACAACCTCTCTCATTACACTTTTATCAGTGACAACCCCCTCCCCTTACTCTCATACCAGTGACAACTGCCTTCCTTCACCTTTATACCAACAACTTTCTCCCATCATACACTCATACACTCATATCAATGACAACCCCCTCTCCTCACACTTGTACAAATGACAACCCCATTACCTCACTCGTATCAATGACAGTTCCCTCCTCTTGCACACTCATATCAGTGACAAATCCCTTCCTTCAATGACTCATAACAGTGTCAACCCCACCCCTTGCACACTCATATCAGTGACCAACCCCCCTCACTCACACACCCATATCAATGACACCCCCTCCCTCTTGTTCATATCAGTGACAATCCCCTTCCCTCACACACTCATATCAGTGACAACTCTCTCCCCTCACATTCATATTAGTGATAATCCACTCCCTCACTCCAGTGAAAAGAATAAAACTCTTAAAACTAGATGTGTCAATATGATACAGATGCTCCCACCAATATGAAATAATTGATGGAAAAAGTTTAAAAACTCAAACAAGAGTGATAATATTTAATATTGTCTGAAAAAGATGAAAATCTAACTTAAAATAGATATTTTTAAAGTAAAGCTGCATTCAGAATTTGGTTTCAATCCATGCAGTTCTTATAAAGTTATTTAGTGGAAACGAAATTTGCAATGAATCGGGCAGAATGGGAAGGGATGGGACAGGACAGGATGGATGAAGATGGACAACCCCATTATGCCCCCACCATAGATATGGTGGAGCATAAACAAATAAACAAAATACTGCAAATACTGCATACATTGTGATATGCCTGTTGCCTGTCTTTTTGGGGTTGTTGTTGTGATACTGACCTTGACCTTCTGATCCCAAAATTTACAGAAAATACTGTATCATCATTGGCAACCCACCAAATTTTAAGTTTTGGTGAAGTCTTAAGTTATCATGTGGAATTGTTTTCCTTCTTTGATTCACAGATACCTTGGCTTCATTGTAATCCTATGGCAACATATCTGAGTTTTGGTGAAGATGTTTAGAATTCAAGAACCCATTTTCCGACGATGGTATTCAATGACCTTAACCTCTGACGTTTAGGTTATGCAATCAATAAGCTATTTTGTTTCCACAAGGGCAGATTGTCTGTCAGGTCTGATTATTGTATGTTCAGTAGAATTTAAATTACTGCAGTGAAACCAATTTGCATTACCTGGTCACAATGACCTTTATCTTTGATCTTTAGGGCCTGAAATCAATATGCTTTTCTGTGGATATCCTACAGGACAATCCCACACCCACCCACCCTGCAAAGTTTTATGAAGATAATGTGAAGCAAAACAAAAGTTTTCACATGGAAACCAATTTTTCAATGGACAAATGGACACAAGGACATGGTGATAAAATAATGCACTCCACCCTATTGGTGGTGTACAAAAGAAAACAACCAACCATATCATAGTCGTAAGCAATGGCCCTGTGACTGGGGCAACCATGCAGATCTATCTTTATTATGTCACTTCTTTCATCTGACATCTTGAAAACATTGACTATATTTTAGTGTACATAACTTGCAATAAACAACAAGCAGCATAACCAAGATCTGTTGCTACATTATGTGCCTGCAGATCTGGGTCTACAATTGTACTAATTAAATTTCAAGCAACCAACACAGACCCTGGAAAGGAAGCGCATAATGTAACAGCAGATCTGGATCTACAATTGGTCAAGTTACAATTTCAAGCAAACAACACAGACCCTGATTAGGATGTGCATAATGTGACAGCACATCTGGGTCAATACTGTTGGCAGCTGAGTGTACGCTATAGAAATGTAAAAATTCAGTACCAAAATTCAATTAAATAAGTTTGTTAATCAAACACTTGAATTTATCTGGAATCTTTTGTGGCAATGAATTAAGTCAGATTTATTAGACTGTACATACATTTTGGCCTTACCTTGAAACATAGCACTGTTGCATTGTAACATATTCTCAGTTTCTTCTGCCTCACAAGTCTCTTATTGTGAACAAGATTTCTTGTTATAATTGTCATTTTTTCTCTTGCAGCTACTAAATGAATATTTCTTGCATTGGGTAGTTTTTTACCATGTTTTTCTGACCCTGAATGTTTGTACAATTCTATTTTTTCCTGATGACCCATACATAATCTTGTCATTGCACATGGTGCACATCACGCATCGGGGGAAGTTGTTCGAAAGAAGTTGGACATAAAATACCCTATTACAGTCCTTTTCGAGTGATTTTATGTCTGCGCTACAATCTAACACACTAATTTTTGAACTATATTTTTAAACACAATTAGAAACTTTTTTTGCAGCTGATTTCTCCAAAATGCCAGGACACATACATGTAACAAGTTATTTACTATGCTGCTTTACATTGGTTGAAACCAGTCAAAACTTTCTGTCATTGTTCAGAAGGACCAATCAAAATCTAGTTTACAAATACTGCAAATCATGATAGGTCTAATGAAACACTTGAATGCAGAGAACAAATAACAGAATTTGTCCAGATAATACCAGAATGAATCAGAAAATTCTGGAAACCTGGCTGGCGATGTCTAAAAGTCAGAAAATTGCAAAATCTGGAAAGCCCACATCTCTGCAATATATACTCTGATCTACCATCACCTGATGCACATATACATCTATGTCTGTGTTCTTTGTTTAATGATGATTTCAACAAAGCAGACCATGATTTGCCATCACCTGATGCACATATACATCTATGACTGTGTTCTTTGTTTAATGATGATTGCAAACAAAGCAGACCATGATTTGCCATCACCTGATACACTGGTACATCTGGGTCAATGATCTTTGTGCTATACAATTTCAAGTGAACAACATATACCCTGATGTGTCATCACCTGATGCACAGGTACATCTGGGTCTATGCTTTTGTGACTTACAATTTCAAGTGAACAACAAACACCATGATGTGTCATCACCTGATGCACAGGTACATCTGGGTCAATGCTGTTTGTGACTTACAATTTCAAGCAGACAAAATATACACTGATTTATCACCCAATGGACTGGTAGATCTGGGTTTGTGCTGTTTGTTTGCTGATAATTTCAAGCACAAATCATATACCCTGAGGTATTGGTACATATGGGTTTGTGCTGTTTGTTTACTGATGCTTTCAAGCACACAGCATATACCCTGAGGTATTGGTACATATGGGTTTGTGCTGTTTGTTTGCTGATAATTTCAAGCACACAGCATATACCCTGAGGTATTGGTACATATGGGTTTGTGCTGTTTGTTTACTGATAATTTCAAGCACACATCATATACCCTGAGGTATTGGTACATATGGGTTTGTGCTGTTTGTTTACTGATACTTTCAAGCACACAGCATATACCCTGAGGTATTGGTACATATGGGTTTGTGCTGTTTGTTTGCTGATAATTTCAAGCACACAGCATATACCCTGAGGTATTGGTACATATGGGTTTGTGCTGTTTGTTTACTGATAATTTCAAGCACACAGCATATACCCTGAGGTATTGGTACATATGGGTTTGTGCTGTTTGTTTACTGATACTTTCAAGCACACAGCATATACCCTGAGGTATTGGTACATATGGGTTTGTGCTGTTTGTTTACTGATACTTTCAAGTACACAGCATATACCCTGAGGTATTGGTACATATGGGTTTGTGCTGTTTGTTTGCTGATAATTTCAAGCACACAGCATATACCCTGAGGTATTAGTACATATGTGTCTGTGCTGTTTGTTTGCTGATGATTACAAAAGTATATTTGGAAGTACACGAATGTACAGTTTGTTAACAAGTGCTAAGTTAACAGTGCAATTTATGTAAATACACTTGTTGTATTTATTAGACCAACTCGTACCAGAGTTCCATCAATCATTACATGCTTCTCTACTGCAAGTATGATCCTGCCATACATGCAGGACAAAGAAGCAAATTAAATATGAGTGTAGTTCTTTTAAAGACCCCAAAAATGTTTCAGTATGCTAGAAGAATCAACAATATTTTATAGCCATAGTGATACTAAAATTAATATACAAATTCATTTATTTTTAGAAGGTTCCTATCGATCAAACAGTTTTGACATGTATTCCACATTTATTTTACTGCAAACATTATTCCAATTGGAAGCCTTTCAAAAACATCTTATATCTATACAGAAGAATATATATTTTCCCTCTTTGTATTATTCAATTTTTCAGCAACAGAGTAAACATTCAAGATTGCTTGCTTAGTTCATTTGAATACCACAATCAAACCAATTTTTTAAATATTTAACCCATCAATTAACTGTCAATATCTACATGGTTCCCAAAGCCCATATCACGAGGACCCTTGCGGCCATATACTGGTACTGTATTTTGGGTCACAAAAGATGGTCTTTTGGGTCACGATAAAAGAAGTTTGGGAACCACTGATCTACATGCTGATTATTCACAGAGACAAGCTTAAGTATTCTGCTCTTTCTTATTATGAGAACTTTAATCATATAATAATTTTTTTCACTGTTTTACATTAGCAATAGCTGACACAGATTCTGTAAGGTTACAACATTCAAAGTATGGGTTCCATGCAATCTGAAAATATTGACAAAACACAGCAACCAAGATATAAAAATTAAAACTCAAAAGATAAGAAAAAATACCATTACAATTATAGGACACAAGACAAGAAAATTAAACATCAAGTTTCACAAATTAAGTACAGACAATGAGTTTGACATTGACACATGCATGAAGTGTTTCAACCAGAATGAGTCTGACATTGACACATGCATGAAGTGTTTCAACCAGAATGTAATCAATGATTACACAGCTCGCCTCTACAAATATTTTAGTCATCTCCAGCTGCCAATGTAAACATTAATTAACATCCAGAATATAAATTTAGACTAAAGTGATCTTGACCTATGGAATGTTGGTCCCTGTGACAGGGTATAAAAGACATAAAATAAAAATAAGAAGCCTTGGGCCTGCATGTCAACCCCATGATCACAGCATTACTGTAAAACGTATGACATTGACCCCTTGGCCAAAAGGTCGAGTGAGCATGTTGCAGAATGAATGGTGTCAGCATCATAATCATTCATCCAAAATATGAAAAAAATCCATCAGGGGGTTAAAGAATTATAAGCAAATTAAAAATCTTAATCAAAACCTTAATGCCAAGTTTCTGTTACTGTGACCCCAAGGTCAAAGGAGCAAGTGAGCATGCCGCAGAATGAATTTTCTTAGCTTCTTAAAGATTCATCCCAGGTGTGAAGGAAATCCTTCAAGGGGTTTAGGAAATATAAGCAAATGAAACAAATCTAACCAAAACCTTAATGTAATTTTTCTACAATTGTAACCTTGGGGTCAAGGCCACAAGTGAAAGCTTGTGTGCCACAGGATGAATTATCACAGCTAAATAATGATTCATTCCAAGTATGAACAAAATCCAAAATGGGGGAGGCTGAGGAAATATAAACAAATGGAAGGTAATCAAAACCACAATGCAAATTTTCTATGACTGTGACCATGATTCCAGGGTTGGTTGGGCAAGTCAGCATGTCACAGAATAAATTACAGCTTCATAATGAATCATTCCAAGTATAAACCAAAAACACCAAGGGGTTTAGGAAATTCTAGCAAATGGAAAAACTTTAACCAAATCCTTAACAAACATTTTCTCTGATTGTGACCATGATCCGACTTTGTAGCATCATATTTTGGTGATGTGTGCATGGTTGAGATGGTATAGGGGTTGGTGCTTATAGGCAAGGCAATGGGTGCAATAACCTGTGGATCGGGGTTTGAATCTCTGTAGAGTACGAATTAAAATTCTCGAACCTGTAATATATATATATATATATATATATATATATATATATATATATATATATATATATATATATACACACACACATACACGTATACATACAGATATATATGAGTGTGTTCTTATATGTGTGGACACCAATGCTGGGGGCAATACAATGACTCTCCTCTACTTTGTAAAGGCAAGCTAAAAAGTGCTATATGGTAGAATGCAGAAGTTTATTAAAGAACACTGATAAAGCTTACAAACTTTAAATTTAACATAATATCAATACTGTAAGCTGGTCAAGACAGAAGCCCTGTGATTTTTTGCTACAAAAATGATCAATTCTGTGATATATAAATATGAGGCATTGCAGGACAATTTGACAATTTTTGTCCTTACCATTGACCTATATGTCCAGAAGGCATAATACTTAAAAACAGAAAAGGCAGGCTTAATTTGGATTGCATGTGGAAAAAAATGCAACTTTTTATAGTATACATTTTGCATTTCACATTCAACAGTGGTTGATTGTGAATAGAGTGAAAACAAGACATTATAAAAACTGGAACCTCTTGATCTCCGTTCTTTTAATACAAGAATATACAAAATTCTGAGGTACCTACAATAGCATGGTTGTAAAACAGCTGTAGTCAATAATTGGTAATTATACTCTGCACAAGCATACTGCATTACTTAGCATGACTTAGTTGCCGAATTGTATATCATACTTTTCTTCAAACAGAAAAAAGTCCTTACCTGTTGAGTGACCTAAGTAATCGTAACAAATTTTTGGCAGAAGAGAGCAAGTACATCATGGGTTGACAAAATGAAGACGGACACATTTTTATAAATTTCCTTTGATCTTCATAAAATTCCTGTGATCTAATGTAAATTGTGAAGAAAAAACAACTCTGCAAAATGCTATGAAATTTCCATAATAAAATAATGAGCCTTTAACCTCTTAATGACTGAGCATCTAAAACTAAAATTTAGGAGAATTAATGATTTGATTCCAATAATCAGGTATCAAAAAATAGCATATACAGTCCTACCCATTTATGTCGACATCCTTGGGTCCAAGGCAATATTGTCGACATAAGCGGATGTCGAGATAAGTGTTGGGGGATGGGAGGCTGAAAAAAGCACATTTTTCTCTGACCTGCACACATGTGAAATATGTCTGTATGGGGTGACCTGTTGTCAGTGAGTAGGATTTACACTTTGAGAAAATAAACAACTGAAATTTTGAGTAAATAAAGACAAAACCAGTGTGAAACACGTGTATATTGACAACTTACATTTTTTATCTATATCCCATTGTCAACCAACGTGTGCATCTAAACAATTCACAATGATATTCATTGTTGCCAGTAGCATGTGGCTGTATAGTTGTTTTTTACATGCTACATGTACATAAATTGGCTTATATTTTGGTCAGCCTAATCAACAAATGTTATTATCTTACTGAGGCTACCAAGGGGATGAGGCTATTCATAGGGAAATGAAAACCTGTCAAGAAGTTATGAATTCTCTCTGATCACAAAATGTTCAATGACATTTTTATTAAAAAAAAGGCTTAATTAAGCACAGGTACAATTTGCATTTGCTGTCATTAGTAGCCATCATAAGCATAAATAAAGTTACTTTTCTTCCTGCAGAAAAGGAAACTTTCAATGCACAATAAACGTGTTTCAATCACCAATCACTGGAAAATACAACAAATGATCAGATTCCATTGCTTTTATTCAAATTTGATGACGACTTCCTTTGATGAAGGGTGCATTGTTTTTACTGAAGATTGTAGCCAGCTTGCTTCGGTGAAGGGTGAATGCGTTATTGAAGTTGCCGTTAAAGGCCAACTTTTGGAGGACCAAACAAATGCTTGTTTGTTAATTCGATGGCAACATTAAAGCCTGGCGGCAACATCAAATAATTGTAGAACAAAGTATGGGTCAGAACTGGCAGCTTGTTGATATAAATGATCAGAAAACAAAGGATTTGTTCAAGCTGGGACCAAGGGCTTCTGTCGACATACACATTTGTTTTTTATCTCGACATCAACATAGGCATGACAAATTTGGTAGTTACAATAGACCAGGGGACTGGGACTTTGCTATTTTGTCAATATAGACAGTTTGTCGACATAAGTGATGTCAATATAAGTGGGTAGGACTGTATTTCTTTTATGTTTGTCCTAATCCCCATGCTCAAATGCCCAATATTGCTGTAATGAACACAACTCTTTACAAGTATTGTACATTAGCCTCACAGTGAAACTTGACAGGACTATTTACCTGCTGCTGAGAGCTTGCAGGGTTGGTGAGATTCTGACACGCCATCTGGATTGCCTGATTGGCTCGTGAGAACTGTGACTGGTCCACCAGCCCAGGACGGCCAGGCTCAGAGGCTGGGTCAGATATTCCAACCAGGTACGCAGCCTGAAATAACAAAAACAACTGTTTCAAATAATGAAGGAAAGATATATTAAATTTAAAATAATACAAAGAGACCAACAAAATTGTATTTAAACAATTTAATCAAAGAACCTTGATTTGTTTCTTGTAAATTTCTAATAAAGCTTTCACACATACTAAGCTTGAGAAATTCTGAATGGAGGATCAAATTCCTCTACTTACACATGCTTACCAGGGTTAATTATCACAAAAACTAAAAAAATTCACAAGACTATTTACCTGTACTGCAGCTTCTGTCAGGCCACACACGGAGCTAGAGAAATTCTGAACAGATGAACAAAATTCTTCTACCTCCCCCTTCTTGGCATGATTAGATATCCCTGTCATAGCATCACCAAGGGACTGAATAAATGAGAAAACAAAAATCACTTGCCTCGTCACTAAAATAATCTGTATTGCTGTGCCATAAAACACCAAACCTAACAAAAATGACTACATAGAAAATTAAATTGGACATACTAGACAACTTCATAAAATTTTGTAATCAATAGTTTTGTTTGTCATGTATTCAAGCTTTTTTATTGTTGTTGCTAAATACAAACCCACCAGATATTAAGGATCATTAATTGCAAAGCCCTACAAATCTGTCTGGTAAATAGTGACAAACAATTTTCATAGCAATATGTTTTAAAAGTCCATAATTACAAAGTTCTAGACATTTATATTCTGCTATCCACTATGAATAATAAAACACTGATTAACTACTTACATTATATTATAGTAACAAATAAGATAAATGATGAGTACCATCCTGGAAGTCTCAGAATTTTCTACTGTCTGAAAACCTGATGAACTATATTTTGTTATAGACCCGAGGACATTATTTTCTCTTTTCGTTCAAAATCAACAAATTATAAGTAAATAATATTTATGGAGCAATGAGTAAATGCTACAGGTTCAATGAAATTAAACGCACAAATGAGTTTGCTCAATCTTGATATTTGTTGTAAATTGTTTTAATTTGTGATCAATTTTGTAACTGTTTTGTCACATTAAAATGTGAATAAATTACCGTATTTTCTGGTTTATAAGTCAATACTTTTTGACCTGGAACTCTGGGATTCATCTTATACTCCGAATTGACTTATATTACCGTATTTTCTGGCCTATAAGTTAATACTTTTTGACCTGGAAGTCTGGGTTTCGTCTTATACTCCGAATCGACTTATATATGGAGTATGTCATTGAAATTGCTTTAAGTGCCAGTAATATCGTGATTATGAGATGTAACTGGCAAAATAAAAAAAAGGTCACATAGTTGCACCAATTCTTGTTCAATTACCATGTCATGTTATAAATGAATATGTCTGCTTTTATGTTATAATTTTTACCATTATTTTGTATGCATTTGTATGTGCTTGTATTTTCTGATTTCTCCAACATGAAATAAAAGAAAACAATTAAAGAGTTCAAAATTCAAGGGCCGCATAACACACTTACGGTCTATACCCTATAGTGTACTAAACTTATGCAAAGCATATTGTTTGTTCCTAAATAATAAAAAAATATGAACAGATTTTGCTTTATTCATCTTTTTTTTAATAACAATACCCCCATTCTTCCTGATCACATTTTAGCAACTGACATTTGATTTACCAGTATTTTATTTGACACACTTGAGCGATTACCAGTACAGCTTTTTCATTGATATAATTGATCGTACAAAGGGATGTAATCCATATTAAGAACTTGAATTTTTGATGAATATTTAGATAATACCATAGATTAAGCACACAATTATCATATATTCACAATACTGTCATATATTCACTAAAGAATGCCCATAATATAGGTTAAAATTCAGAATAGAGATTTCCGTATTGGTAGCCTCACTAATTTGATCTCATCTGTCGAATCTTGCCCTCAAACAGGTGTCAAATGGAATAACCTGGCTAAAGCTCTAGGCATATTTAATTGGCATGTAAATAACACTGCACAGCCATGTGGTTCTTGTGACGATGGATATCATATTTAAAAACAAGAATGAACTGTTTATTCAGAGGTGTCAATTAATAGTGGAATATAGTAGTGCCCTTGTAGATGAGGAAGATCACAATCTTCAGGTAACTGAATACAGATAACAATCGCTCTGAACCTCTCCCCTTTCTCCAAAACAAAATGGGGGATAAAGCATGTTAGCGTCGGTGATGCAATTTCGCAATTACAGGTAATCTGGAAAAGCATACAGTGATACCATTAATATTTATGAAACCGGAAGTTACCAGCAAAAAAGACGAAGCCAAGGTGTTGATCTGGTTTCGTCTTATACTCCACATCAACTTATATATGGATGAATGATCAAAAATGTACAAAATTAGTGAATTCGACTTATACACCACATCGACTTATAGGCCGGAAAATATGATATACAAAAAAATGGTTAAAAAAAAAAAAATTAAATGGAGCTCATGATGAAAATTATTACCTTGGATTTCTCCATGACAGAATCAAGGCACTCGAAATAAGATAAGTCACTGACTGGTTCATTTGGATTATCCAACCAATTCTTCATCATCTGAAAAACAAAAAATTGTACTTATCACACATATTCTGGATTTTTCTTTAAAAAAGGAAAACCTGTCCAATACATAATGTAAGAGCATAATGACATGTGACACACATCTAGATACTACGATTCATTTACTATCATTGGTATCCATTTTTCTGATAACAGTAAAAAAAAACAATTTGATCATTACTTAGATTCATGTATTAGGGAAGGGGTTCTATTGCTTCCAAAGAAGGATTATTGTTGGTTGGGTTTGTAAATTCATGGTTGTTACAACCATGAAATCAACAAAAGCTGGTACCCCACAAAAAATAGTTAATTCACAGAACATGTGATTAAAACTGTTTACTGTTTGATTCATAATGGAAACAAGGGTTCTGTAGAGTGCACCATTTTACCCACAAACCATGCTTTGATGAATCTTGCTATATCTGACTAGTAAAAACTTTCAAAACAAAACTTGCACACAGAATCTTAACAATACTGCTGCCACCAACACTGCTGTTGTTGCGGGCGAGACAAAAAAATATTAGTATGCCTGGACATAAATTATAACATGCACTCTACCCAAATACAATAGTAATAAGAAATTAAGGTCCATCACATTTTTCTCAAACAACTCCGACATTAAGTCTAGTCACAAATTTAACTGAATAAGGTAATGGCTGATTTTAACGAGTTGCTATCCAAGGCCTGCGTACCCCTGAGGTTTTGGTAAAGAGGTACTGTACACATCCAGATGTATCCAAATACCACATAACATGACTCTGTAGCCAAATCTACTTGGAAACTGACCACAAAAAACTTAAACACTGAGGCTAATCAAGGGTGTGGATGGACTGACATACGGACAGATGGATGCATGAACAGACATGAAGATGGATGCCAAAGTGATCACTATGTTGAGCTTCTGCTAAGTCAGGTTCAATACAAATACATAAAATAACAGTCATCATCATCATCATTACTACTGTCATCTCACCTGAATCTGGCGGAGAGCATTCTCACACTCCTTCTGGCCTGGTGCGGATACTGTACAAATGTCAATCAGCTGATTGATGCTCTCTGTCACAGCTCTGGAATGAACATTAACATTATGAAAATTAGACCGATATTATTCTACATTATGAACTCATCCAGTCACATAATTTAAAGCTCAGGAATGTTTATTCATAATATTTTAAAAGTTTAGATGTCAGATCAGCCTAAACTACAATTACAACAATAATTGCATATAAGAGTTTTTCAGTAAAGATTCTGTACAGATAGAACCAAAAATTACCACAAAAAAGATGGCAAGTTACTAATATCACATAAGAAAATTAACGAGTGAGTTTATTTTTGTCCTTTCATCTGTACAGCTATTACGAGTTAGGTAATTTCTGTTCTTCCATCTGCAGAGGTTATTTTTGTCTTTTCATCTGTAGAGGTTAGTTCTGTCTTTCCATCTATAGAGGTTATTTTTGTCTTTTCATCTACAGAGGTAATTTCTGTCCTTTCATCTGTAGAGGTTACTTTTGTCTTTCCATCTGTTGAGGTTATTTTTGTCTTTTCATCTATAGAGGTTACTTTTGTCTTTTCATCTATAGAGGTTACTTTTGTCTTTTCATCTGTAGAGGTTATTTTTGTCTTTTCATCTATACAGGTTATTTTTGTCTTTTCATCTGTAGAGGTTATTTTTGTCTTTTCATCTATAGAGGTTATTTTTGTCTTTTCATCTATAGAGGTTATTTTTGTCCTTTCACTTGTCCAGCTCATGTAATCTGATAGATCTTAAGGAGTCAACCCATGAAAAAGTTTTTGATACTCTAAATGAACTTCTCAGCCAAAACAAGTGTTCTGCAAAACACTGTCTCACCTGTGAAAGGCATTATGAAGACATATCTTTCTGTTTAAGCAGGTGCATTAGGAAATTCTAGCATATTAGGGTACAAACTTTCAACAAACAGTAATATTGCACCAAACTTTCAATTGAATACAGCAGTTAATGCAGAAAATATATTTGACTTCCAACCTCACCATTGCCGACACCACCAGCATTAACAATGTCACAGTCACTGTTACCGACAGAATACTGATACCTATGGCTCACCATTCTTAGCCAAGACAATAAATTTAATTTAATGAGTTTCTCATTTTCCCCAAAATGTGGCAATTGTTTCATAAACTGAAATTAATTTACCTGTAAAGCTGTTGTTTTTTTTTTTTAATAATTACAATTACAATTATCCCTCAAAAAAGACTAACCTAGCAGCTTGTGCAAGCAAGTTTTTGGCATTTGGAGCATTTGGATCAGCAGACACAGACTTGGCAGCCAGCAACAATTTGCTTGAGACCATTGATACACTCTTGAGTCCACCAACTATCTGAGTCTGGGTATCACGATCCTTTGAGATGCCGGCAAGGGTCAGACCTGTGTCTACAAACTCCTGGTAAGCCTCGCTGTACCGAGTGGATGAGGCAGAAAGCTGCATTGCTGTGCCACGGGATGAGGTGATGATGTCACTGGCAGCAGAGTTGAGTCTGACAGCTGTAGTGTTCATCTCTGTCTGAACTTCTTGGTAGGACTTGGTTGTGCTTGGGAACTAAAACAATGAAAGTAGGTACAGGTACTGAGTATTTAATGTCGAGAGTATGCAAGTTTGTAAGAAGAGAAACTGACCGAGAAAAAAGATGAGAGAGAGGAGACAAAAACTGACAATGATGAAACAGAAAATCAGTTAGAAGGGAGGGAGAGAGGCTGATGTAGAAGCTCTTTCTTAAATGGGTTGGTACATGGGATTTAAGAGAAAAATTTTGTGTCTGTGTGTGTGTGTGCATGTATTAAGATGCTGGGTACGGGAGATGCAGGGAAAGGGGAGGAGAAGTTATCAATTTTGGCGACAATGTCATCTGTTACTTGCACTAAAATAGCTACAAAGATGCAAGAAGTAAATATATACAAAAAGTAGGCAAACAAACCTAATACAGGGCTTGAAATTAGTGGTAGTTTGCTAGCCCTAGGCTAGTAAATTTCCTGTCAGACCAATAGGTTTCATAATTTCAGTAGTCCAATGGCTAGTAAAGTTTCAGTCGTCATCAGTCAGCGTTTTGTGGAAAGGACTGGTAAAGATTCTGCGGGACTGGTAAATTTCTCTATCTACTAGTCCTTCTGACTACAAAGAAATTTATGCTAAATTCTAGGCCTGTTAATATGATTGTTAGAAACCAAAAATACGTGAAAAATTGGGACCAAAAACATAGGGCAAAATATGATGCGAGATCATCACATGATTAGATGGAAGGAAATAACAGATGGCCTGTTAATACGTGTATTGTGCTGAGAGTCTGACTGAACTCAGTGATGCGTTTGATAGCATTGTCCACATCTCTCTGTCCAGGTAGGCAGTTTACACAGTTGTCCAGAGCATTGATCACAGCCTTGGCAACCTGAAAACAGGAACAAGATATTTCCATGTAACCACCACAGCCATAGCATTCTACATAATTATGAATACAAACCCCGACTACTGGTTCTTGTAAGACATGAACAAAAAAAGTCCATGTGACAACTTGATATTTAAATGAACCTACCTATTCCTAATCACTGATTGATGAGTTTAATAGCTCATGATTCTCTATTTATGAAAAGCAAAACTTTATCCCAAGTATACAAGATACTTCACAAGAAGACACATGATAACTTGAATAATCTGGTCACATTCAAAGAATGCAAATAATATTTCAGACATAAAAATTTTGCCAAAATACCAAGGGTACAAACCACAAGGTACAGTTAGCTTTTTTTTAAATTTTGAAGCCTCTAGATTTCGGAACAGCCTGCCCAACAAATTAAGAACAATATCTAATTTCAAAGAATTTAGCAGGCCGATTCAAATATGGTCAGGGTCTCGATGTAAATGTGCTTTGTGTCATTTGTTTTAGTGGTCAGAGGCAATTAACTTCATATTTATTAAATTTTACCGAGCTTCTTTCAATTTAAATCCTGCTCCCTAACTGCTTATTTAATTTATTTTACTTATTTGTTTTAAACTTCAATAATCAACTGTGAAAATATTCTTCCTTATGAAAATGTTATGACTTTTAGTATT
This sequence comes from Margaritifera margaritifera, assembly GCA_029931535.1. Lineage (NCBI taxonomy): Eukaryota > Metazoa > Mollusca > Bivalvia > Unionida > Margaritiferidae > Margaritifera > Margaritifera margaritifera. The sequence goes on along the minus strand of JAQPZY010001376.1, from coordinate 223,860 downwards.
TCAAACCTGATTCAATCTCTGCTGATTGTCAGGGTTGTCTGGATCATTGACAGCATTCTTTGCTTCCTCCAGCAGGCGTCTTGACTTGTCGATGATGTCATGAGCACTATCAATAATCAATCTGCGCACCTCCTGATCATTTGTTGTGGCTGCTACTCCACGCACTGCTCCAACTAATATGCGTAGAGCATTAGCCGTGTCTCGGGCTGCTATGCCCACGTACTCATCATTACCCTGAAAAATTAAGTGAAATGTGTGATACATGCTTCATATTTAAAAACATATACAGAATATGAGTAGTTAAATATTTGTCTCTTCTGCAGTTAATACTGTTTGCAATGTCATAAATCAAGATAATACAATTTTAATTTTTACAATCTTACAGTGGTCCCACCTTGAACGGCCACCCTGACCTGCGGCCACCTGCTTTATATGACCACAATCCACTGTCACCGATGAGTTTATGTTCAAAAGTACCCCTCTAGGACAGCCACTACTCTAGTGCGACCAGCATATTAGTGCAAAAACGGTCAAATTTACCCCTCGCAAGCGGCCACATTATGGTTGTTTACAGATTAAAATCTTGTTAATATTTGTTAATTTCTCAACTCAACACATTGGCATTTGTTCCAACATGCTGATAAAGTAACTTTAATCCATACAAAGAGGTAAGTAATCTGATTATCCTTACTGCCATGTGTTCCTTAAATGTTATCTTATGTTACTTTGATAATTACTGGCCATTATTACCACCGATAATTATCAAGATGACAAAAGCTAACCGCTTTGATGATGAGATTGATAATTAAGATTTTACTTCAACAGCCTAGATAACCTTAAACTTCCCTAATACTGTATACACTTGTATACATGTTGAATCCAACAGTAAACTGCATAAACCCAAATCTACCATCACATAATGCACCAGCCAATCTAAGTGTATGCAGTTTGTTAGGAGTAATCAACACAACAAACAATACAGATCTTGATTGCCAGTGCATTATGCAATGGCAGATCAGGGTTTATGTTGTTTGCACAACACAATTGCAAGATACCTCAAATCTACATACACCTCTCCTTCAATAACTCGCGCACAACAGGGTCCAAAAACATAGATGCAGCATAAATGAGGGCATGAGTTACCTAGGTACCTCTGAAAAATTAAGAGAGGGATGGACATCAACAGTGAGAAGAGAGAGAGTGGGGTGTGGGGTGTGCTGGGTTAAATGGATGAATGCCCATTTTATAATTGCATTGGGAATGATTCTCAACAAATAGCCTTTTTCTAATGAACTTATTTGCTTTTCTGTACTTCATTTTATTTTCAAGGCAACCAATCTTTGAAAGATTGTTTAAAAAATCATTGCAAGAGGTTTCAAGACACAGCACATGTGTACAATGTCACTGCTTTTTGCATTGTGAAGTGTCACTGAAGTGTTATTGCTTATTCAGAACAAAACAAGATTCTTTTTTTCAAAAAAGATGAAGACTGTGATTTCATTTCGGTATCGCAAAAATTCTGCTCATTCTTGAGCAAATCTCTGGGTGCCAATTCAGTAATTTTAAGCTCACAACAAACTTTGCATCTCGCTTCTCTATAATGATTCCAATCTATGAAACTTGAGTACCATGTATGATTTTTCACTTGGTTCCCCTGCTAACCTTTATCACATTTGCGAATGATTAGTACAAGTCACTGATAATGTTAGATACTTTAATGATGTAACTTGCATAATAATATTTAAAACAGTGTTTGATTGGTCAAATGAAATGAGTTGACTTTGTTACACGACCATGACTGAAAGCTCTTGCGCAGGTATGATTGCATGTCTTTTAAAGGTTTTTTATTTAACCCCTTGACTTGATCTGATACAAATGATGTAATTAACGTGATAATACAAAGCCGATCTACTTTTAATTGATTGTAACAATGCAACAAACACTTTCGTAAGTCTCAGATCAGAATGCATTTGACATTAAATAGATTCTCGTGGAAACATTTGTGGGCATCTCTCTGACAGTCGATCAACACTTTTCACATTTTAATACAAGAGGGCATATCACATTTATGATGATTACACTGAAAATGAATTAAAAGATAAAACTCAAAACATAAATTTCACTTGACAAGACTTATTTAATTAATATTTATTTTTGGAGTGTTGGCACCAGTAGGTATTACCAACATTTTCATTGATCGATATATATCGTCATATATTGTTCTTAACAGTGCACGAAGAATTTTTTAAAAAGAAAATTTAACAAAATATATGATTTATTAAAAGTAGCAAATCTTATGATGCTGATTACAAATTTCCAGGCACTAACCACTGTTTCTGACAATAAAACAAGCACTATATCAAGGTTTCACTTACCAGTTTTCATTGTCATTTTACTCATTGTAATTTTACTCGTAGTAGTTTTACTCATTGTAACTTTACTCTTAGTAATTTTACTCACTGTAATTTTACTCATGTTCAGCCAATAAGGACCTAATATTTTGGTATTTTCTAAAAGAAAAAATGAGATCCATACCTGCCCCCCACATTATTAGCAGGTTTGTGAGTTTTCCAGATGCGCTAAAATGAGGGAGGGGCATATAGCATATTTTAGGGTAATTTAATTTCTGGTAATTTTGCACAGTGACCATATTTTGCATGATAAACTTACATTATATACTCACAGACAATACATGTACTATATGACTATATTGCTATCTAATGCGAATCATATTTGTGAATCATATTTTTGCAGAGTTTTGTTTTCTTGCCAAAAAGGCAAAAATTCTATGCTTGTAAATAGTTTGATTCTTTTTTTTTCCTCTTTATTTTATGGGATTAATAAAAAATGTGGGAATAATTGTATTAGTTTGTGCAACAACCTTACCTGTGCTGCGGCAGTGAGTAACTGAGCCATGGCAGATCCCACAGTCTTGGATATATGACCCAGCTGGGTGGCTGAAGACTCTGCCTGGAACAACATGCAAAACTTTATGCATACTTTATACTCACATTTGCACTTGTTTATTTAAGTCACATGGTAATAGCCCTCAACAGTATTCAGGCACCAGACCATAACCTTGCCCCATTCATGCTATTTTATTTGTGATAACACAATTTTCTTTACCCCAACTGATCATAATGATGTATAATACAATTTCATAATATCAATATCATGATTCTTTTTCATGGTAATCTAAACTTTGCTGCAGTGGTTTTTAAAAAAAAATTCTTAAAGTAAAACTTTTTAAATATCTGTGTCTATATGAGTGAAAATCAAGATTCTGGCAAAATCCATTTTGCTTCTGGCTCATAGATTTCCCTTCACAGGCTTGCAAACTATAACTCAGTCAGTACTAAGAACCAGTCAGTCAATTATGTAAATGTACATGATGCAAAATACTTTTACAAAAAACTGCTTCAAGTTTGTGACTCTACCATGTGATGGGTGTATATATACCAGCACTTTTTGTTAGGAGTTATCGCCCTTTTTGACTAGTAGCTTCATGCAGTGACGCGCAAATAGTCCAACAGCTTTTGAAGGATTTTCATCAAACTTAGTAAATATTATGGTCATCACCTAAGGATGACGTCAAATCACTTTGCTCCTGCAATTTTTTTATAGTGTTATTGCCCTATTTGTCTTGTAGCTTGTTCCACTTTTTCTTTTACTACTGAAGTGCCGCACCTAGAGTTTAGGATATTGGCGGAAGGGTCCAAGTGTTTTCTGATTGTATGCACAGAAGTGGAAATTTAAATATAATCCTAGTAAAAAGTAACTGGTTGATAGCGAGTTGAAACAAGGATGTGTATTCATCAAATGGAATAACTTAGGGATTACAGGAGATTCCAAGATCAAAATGAAAATTAATGATTGTGTAGAATATTTATGTGATAGAGCGAAATGTGTGATAAAATTACTACATGCAAATGGAAGAACCCTATCATTGCTGTAATAATATAGGACCGTAATGACAAGTAGAGATAAAGATTACTGTATATACTCGTGTATAAGCCGAAACCAACTGCAAACTGCATATACCCAGATCTGCCAGTGCATAATGCGCCGGAAGATCTGGGTCTATGCAGTTTGTAAGGACTAATCAGTAGAACAAACAAGATAGATCCTGATCTGCCAGCGCATTATGCGACGGCAGATCAGGGTCTATGTTGTTTGCATTTGGACTTAGCTTATACGCGAGTATATACGGCAATAGTTTAGTTGTGACCATATACTGCAGTAAAATCATTATTTTCACTTGAAAGGACTGTTCCATCAATACACTTCTACAGTAATTGAATCTCGTCTCATTCTAGAATGACATCACACATAACACCCAAGTCTAAGTCAAGGGAGATAATGCAGTCTGTAATTTTGGACAATCTAACTCTTCACTAATTTTAGCACTAAATTTCAGGGATTTGGTGGGAGTGAACTGTACCAGAGAAGAAAGTCTTGAAAATACACATACTGTTCTACAAAAGCACAGCAAATTTACTCAATGAAGATTTTCTCCATATCGGACCTTTAGCAATATTTGAGTGTCAATAACATCATAACAAGACTGATTCAGTCAAAAAATAAAAAATTCAACTCACTGTTTCCCCAGGTAATGGAACAAGTCGGCCTTCATTGGCTGCCTGGCTTATTTCTTGCAGGTCCTGGTCAAGTGTGTCAATCTCATCCAGTGCATTCTCCAACTCTAATGAGCCCATGGCATCCTGGGCTTTGGATGTTGCAGTACGGAGCTCAGCCAAGGCTGTGGACATTACCTTGACACCTGAGGTAAGGTTCATAACTGATGCCTGATCTGTTACTGTTGGAGCCGCAGAATTAGCACTATTAACAAGCTGACTTGCAGGCTGTAAATGAGAACGCCGAGTTCATGCTTGTAAAAGTCATAGTTGCATGTGTGACAGACACTGTAGTTAAACATGTATGTCTGGCCATGTCAGAAACTGGACTAATTTGCTTATGTACATGTCTCTTGTACCAGATATGAATATAAAGGAAACTAATATCAGCACAGTAATTTTAAATTGCTTTGTTACTAATGTGCCATTAACAATTAGCATTACTGATAAGAGTTCAATGTATTGTGTGTTGACAAGAATAACTATGTACAGATTCATGGCATTATTAGAACAAAAACATGTTCATGGAACACAAAAGCCCTACCATTATGACCCAAGTGTGTCTGAGATCTCTCAACTGGCTGACATCTACCAAAAAGTTAAATGCCAGGGCAGTTGGCCAAGAAATCGAGCATAATATGATGCTTTATGAAATTTAAAGTTTTCTTTGCTTTGTTTTTTTTCAGTAATGGCAGCCATATAGGACAGCAGATAAGCATAATTTGTGAAAACTTGAAAGACCTTATACTAGAATGCTTTCTGTGAAATTTTGTCAATTTCTGTTGACCATTTTCCAAGAAGTCCTTTAAAGGTTTTTATATTTTTAGTAACAGCAACCAAATTTTACAGCAGATTGACACCATTTGTATAAATCTGAAATGCTTTATGCCAGTTTTTTTTCTTCAAACTTGGTTAAATTCTGTTCAGCAGTTTTTGAGAAAAAGCTGTTTAAAGTTTTTTTAAAAATATTTTTAGTAACAGAGGCCATAGTTGATAATGGATCGGCATAGTTTCTATTAAATAGCCTTTATGCCAGAATGCTTTCTTTCCAACTTGGTCAAATTCTTTTCAGCGCTTTTAGAGAAGTTGTTTTAAATTTTTTATACTCTTAGTAACAGTGACCATATTCAATGATCACCAGCATTGTTTATATAAACTGAAAGGCCTTCATACCAAGAATCTTTCTGTCAAATCTAGTTAAATTCTGTTCACAGGTTTTGGAGAAGTCCCTTGACGGTTTTAATATTTTTTTTAAATGGTGGCTATAACTGATGGCAGATCAGCATTATTTGTATAAAACTGGAAGGTCTTCATGCCAGGGTGCTTCCTGTTTTGTACTGTTTGAGAAGAAGTCATTTTATGGTTTTTCTCTTTTTAGAAAATGGTGGTCATATTTGATGTAAGATCAGAATCATTTGTACATATCTGAAATGTCCTAAGATCAGAATCATTTGTACATATCTGAAATGTCCTCATGCTATTGTTGACAGACGACACATAATGGATGATGCACAACAGATGCAGGAGCATACCATAAATTGGACTTAGGGCCAGGTGAGCTAAAAACTTAACCGGATGGACACACAGACTTAGCAGACACTACATGCTCCCATCCACATTCAAGGCAGTACATAAAAGAAATTAAAAATATTTATATCAGAATGTCCTCTCTGAAAATTGTTTTGTGCTAAACAATTCATTTGTAAATTACTTCTAATTATTCATCAATTAAGTTCCAAAAAGTATATACATCTATCATCTGAAATGATGATTGTATAATTGCATCATACCACAATGAACTCTTGGCAGGCCTTGATCAGTTTCAGTTGAGCGGTGGCACTGTCAGAATTATTCATCGTTCCCCTGAAGCCCTGGACCAGGTGTGGTAACTGCTCATTCACAGCCTGACATATCAATAGAAACAAAAATGTAATTCTCTCCAAACAGCAATATGTTGTCACAAAAACAGAGAAAACCTTTAATATATTTTTCATCATATTAATCTATACAATCTGTAAGATAAATCATACTAATCTTGTTGTATTACTTCTGATTTTGTGACTATTACTGTTATTTATGACAAGATGACCACTGATTTTGTGACTATTGCTGTTATTTATGACAAGGTGACCAGAGATTGTGCCAAAAATCTGTACTTTTATCTGCAGTTATGGAACAAAATCTACATTTAAAGAGAATAACAAATGAAATAGGTAGAAGTAGTACAAAAAAAATGTGATATCAATAGTTAGTTAAAGGATGTTAAAGGGATTTTAAAGGCACCAAAGACATTTTGGAAAGATAACTAAGCAGAACATCCAGGAGTTCCACAGTAGTTGTAGTTTTACACGGTAAATTTTAATCATGAAAAAAATCCACACTGAAGCATTATTCATCTGCATATCTGCAAACATAATGGAGAATCAGTATAACATGGGAAAAACCTGTAGATACAGTCAGCTCGCTATGACTAGAGCAATACAGATTTAAATATAGTTTAATTCAAATCACATTTTTTAACCTGTCATATTTAGCTGTTATGGGGACAGCTTGTGTATGTGTGCATGCATGCATGAAGAGGGTTTAACAGCACATCAGTACCATCCTAGCTATATAAATCTGTCGATGAATGAGACAATAATGAATTTTGTAATTTTCATTATTTGTTTTTGAAATTGTTATGTGCCACTAGTTGTCTTGTTTTGCCTCTGAAGTATCAAAATTGCCCTTATAAGTGTAACAAAACAAGAAAAGAATCCTTCTGGACAGTCATTTATCAAATATTGGAGTTAAAAAGCACAATAAATCTTGCTAATTTCCAACTAATTTACACTTGTCAATACAGAATTTAAGTACCTCTGTATAATCACCTCATTTTACAGCATGACCTTTGGTGTTAACATTGAACAAATGTACATAAAAAAAAATCTTTCACATTACCAGCAGATAAATATTTTTTTTAAAAATTTCAACTTGTGGTAGAACTATTTAAAAATTTAAGTCATATTAAATTAAATAATTTACAACAAGGTAGTGCCTCACCTCTATCTGGACATTAAGCTGGTGTTTGGAGGAAGGACTGGTGTTGGTTTGGTTTGCCGTCTTGCAAGCATTGATCAGTTGAGTAGCAGCTGTGGCAGAATGCTTGGCAGCAGTCTACAAATTAGAAAATAAGTAATGTCAAGTCTTTTAAGATCTCAAATTTTTTTGTGACATCAAATTTCCTACACAAAAAGAATCAAACCCACTGGTTAAAGTCACTTAAGGACTTAAGAGATAATTCATGTGGTATCTCTCTTGACTTTGTAATAAACACAATTCTACTACAGTGCAGTCTTTGCATGAGTTAAAAAATGTGAGGTAATCAGTATGTTAACAGTTTATGTTCAAGATTTTAATCAAGTTTATTGCTGGAAATTTTATGAATACAATATTTTATGATTTCAAGAAAGGATAAAAATTAAGATAAGAAAAAACTTATTTTTTTCACTGAATGTAAACTGGACTCTAGCCTCTATCTGAAAATCATAGAACAGCAAATGTCTAATCATAATAAATAGATAATCTACAAGATATTTTGAGTTTTATTAATACAAAATTATTATTAATACATAATTCAGAAAATAAAAGACACCAATATATAAATCAAATAATTTTTTTAAAAAAATGACACCCGTTTAATATTTTGGGTTATTTAAGTAACAGCAATCCATTTTAATATGAGAAAATTTTCCTTGAGACATTGAAAACTATGCCGATTGAACTTTACTCTGGTTAAATTTGTGCAATTGTGCAATTTTTTAATTTCCTTTTATTTATTTTGTAAAAATACGAAATCATGAAAATGAAACTCCTCTTGTACTTCCTCTTATACAGTAGCTCATTCCAGTTGATCTCATTAAACCCTATACCCAGAGATCAGCACTATATCTACATATTTTAGGCATACAATTGGACTAAAAATGCATTAGCAATTTTTTTTTGCATTCAGGTTAGGAATTTTTTTTAGCATTTAATCCAAAGCTGTCCTCCTGCAATAAGCACAGTCCATGTTGTATGATGACATATTCAATCAATATAAAAACAATGCTATCGGTTCAAGTTCCAGATCTTTCGCACACATTTGAAAGGATAGTACTTGATCACTGTGACAGCACTCACTCAATATAAACATATAAACAAACGCACCTGTACTAGTCATTGTCACTAAGCCGTATGATGCATTAAAAATGTTGTGTTTTGCAGTGTTCACAAAATGTCCCATAGAATTTCAATAAACGCAGTAAGTTCCAAACCAAGAAGTAAAATACCCCATGTATTAAATTCTTATCTAGAGTTCTGCCTATACCTACATGAATTTAAATGGGTTCTGCAGGAAACTGTCTCACCTCTGAACCCAGCTGTGATGTACAGTATACGACTTTTGAAACAATTTAAAACAATATCTAAACATTGCTGACAATGGTGTTAACGCCAAAATTTGATACCTATGTCTTACTTTCTGCAAACACAGAAGAGATCAGATCCTAAATGAATAAACATCAGCGATTACCTCTAATCTCTGGATCAGTCTCCTTTTCAGAGCATTGCTAGCAGCAACATTTGTGGCAGATCTCAATTCCTCCGCTGCAGTCCTCAGCATCTGTTGTCTCTCTGAATCATTAGGACTTGTAGCACAGCCCTACAAAACATAACAGACCAATATACACTTAGAAATGAAGCTTTAATCCATGATTAATATAAAGCATACAAATCATTTAATTTTATGAACAGCAGAATGTATCACAGTTAAGAATACAGCTGGATATCACCACCCATGTTGTATCATGATACCTATCTTGATAATTGTCTTTGATACAATATATATCTCAAAATATTGCATACATAAATAGACTGTAAAATATACAAGCGAGTCCAAGTTTGCAAAACACTGCTTGTGTCATTTCAGAAATCTTTTGCAGGATAGGTTCGATTATTGGAACGAACCGAAACAAAAAAGTTGTTTCTTTTCTTTCTGTCTTTTTTTATATGTTCAATGAACATTCTTCAGATACACAACAATTATTTTATGAGAGTTATATTAATACTAAATCTATTGGGTACACATACAAATACTCAAATGATCAGGTGGAACAAAAAACTATTTATCAGAACAAATCAAAATGTACATAAGGTTTTATTTGGAGAAGAAGAAAAAACCAACTTACAAATCTGTAGAAAATTAACAACTGATTCTTGTGAAAGACTAAATTCTTTGCAAAGCAGAAAAAGAGTGACAGTAGGAGTTAATTTGATACAGTATATGCAGGTGCTGTACAAGGAGATAAACATTTTTCATACGTGGTTTAAAATGGCCTTATCAACTTCATTCGAAGGGATATAAAGTAGATAAGAAAATGTTCATGTTTTTAATTAGTTTATAGTATTTAGTTTATGTTTTATTCTACTATCAGCTTGTATCAATAGTCCAAGTCTTTACTGCGATACACTATCACCAGAGAAAATATTACAATTTATCAATGCATAATGGTATAGAACCTAAAATTAAAAATTGATAAAAGTTAGAAAATGCAATTGAATTAGTTCCTGTAGGGAAGGTTTAACATCATTTTAGCATAAACAGTACTTAAAACATTTACACATGCACATGCGTACCACATCTTGTCTTACAGGCAAGAGCATAACAATACAGATAAGAATGCAATACCTTGGCAGCTTCCACCATCTTAGCCGTGGCATCAGCCAATGCTTTAGCAGCAGCTAGCAATCTCTTTTGGACATCTGAATCTGGATGCGACTCAGCCTGACCACGGATAGCATTAACCAGTAGGGAGGTGGCCTGAAAATAACAACAGGTAGTGCAGTTATCAGCACATGTGCTTAAGTCAACAAATCTTTTTGTTATCATCATCATCATTAATAAAGACAATTACAATCCTAGTCATCACTGTTGAAATCTTAACCTTTAACCTTGTAATTATTTTGTGTCACGGTAGACTGTCCCACATAATATGGCATTGAAATTTATAATACACTACTAAGCATAACATTACCTGAGCAAGCTGTCTAGCCTGTTTGACCATCTCATGGGCATCTCCCACACTGCTGAAAAGGCGATCAGTGACGGTCAGTATGGTGTCTACTGCCTGCTCATGGGTCTCCTGGACCTAGAAACAAATAAGAGCAATTAACTGAATTTGGTAAAACACCTGCACATGCATAAAAAAAATGAAAAGGCTAAAGTCTTTATAAGTAAACATAATATTTAGCTGCAATATCAATTTTTTCAAAATAAGGCTTATTGCAATTCTTCGATTTCTGTATTAATATTCTACCTCTATCCTACACATACAAGCATCACAAGTTCTCACTAGTTAAATATCAAGTTTCTTAGGAGTGTAAAAGGTGTTACATATAGTTCAACATAAAAATTTTTTTAGTCATGTTATTGGTTCCCTTGAAATATTCATGAACTTACATGAAGTGATCATAAGCACTGTGCCATTGAGAACATTTTTCTATTTCATGTTGTTATTCAGTGACTTGTTTCAACCTCATGATCTCAAATAAAAAAATGAATTCACAAATAAAAACTGATTTGTTTACTTGTCACAGCTGCCTGACTCATATTTCGCAAACTCAGCTTTTAACACAATCGCATACAATATATTAGTTATTACAAAGCGCTTCCCATATATTTTTCTTATTGTGCCTTTTATAATGCCGTGGAGCTTCCCTAAAACTAGCCCCATTGTAACCTAGTCCCCTCACAACAGCCTGATTCAATATTTTGGTCCCAAACAAGCCATTCTAATAGTAATCTGACTTCTCTAAACTGGCCATCCCATTCTTGCTTCCTTCTTTGTGATATCACATTTTAGCTATGACATAAATAGAGCTGTGACATTATGCTGTTGGTAAAGTTTTTTTCATGGCAGCAAAAATACTAATACTCTTTCTTGTTCTGCCAATGAAGAATCTACACTTCTGTAAGTAACCATGCCAAGTAGAGGATCTGTGGTTTTTGGTACAAAAATAACTTTAGACTGTACAAAATGTGTCTCTGTCCTTTCAAGCAGCAGTTTCTAGCAATTTTTGCAATTTCATTTTCTTGTCAGCAAAATTGAAACAAAGATTGTTACTCGCTTAATAACCACTGCCCCCACTGCTATCTGCTTTTTCCACTATATCGCTAACATTGGCATCACATTGAAAATGTCTTCTTAAATCTAAAAATATCAGGATGTTGATTACTCTGCGATCAGTGTCACCAAATGCCATGTTACAAGTAAACAAAAATAGCCCAACGTCGCATGGTTGGCAATAGTACATGCAAAAGTTTGGCTACAATATTACCTCATCTACATTCAATATGGGAAAAGACTGAATAATAACAATAAATGCAAAATGAATGGGACTTGATTTAAAGTACATATATCAGGGACTCCAAAATTTTGATGGCTTGTCAGACATTCTTCCCTAAAATTTATGCAGAAACCAGATATTTGAGCCAATGATTATAAATACATTCAAAGGCGGTATCAAACGTTTTAACAAATAAGAAAACATCGATATACTATAATTATTAAAAATACCGGAAAACAGCTGCTTCAGTTTAATTATCATCCTTCTGTGCTACATCAGTTTTCTATCAAACCAATGCCACTTTACGGCTTTGAAAATTATTTAATTTTTTTTCAACAAGCAGACTTACTTCGTCAAAAAATATGTAACACTTACTTAATGGACATTTCCAATCAAGTCCAACAGTAAAAGTTTTATTTGCTCAGCTTCTAAAACGTATTCTGGAGGATGATAATAAAGGTTAGTTGTCGTTACTAGCATTTTTCATTTTCGGTTCAAGTAGGACCTAGGTCACATGTATGTTGCTCCAAAGGTCTGCTGATCTGTGCTGACAAACTGATACATTAAAACTCACATGGTGTTAGAGTGTGATTATCATAATGTCCATCTTATGACCCTGGGACAATTGTTCAATTATGGGGGGGGGGGGCTCCATTTTTTCCAATCCAGGACTGATTGCTAGTAGCAAACAAATATCTTTACTGAGAAGTTGATCTTTGCAATTTATTGCACTATTGTTCAGTAAACAATGAGGCTGCCTTTCTTTACCCCCATTTAACCAGCTGGCTGTGACCAGCATAGCCCTCAAGCAGATGGGCTGAAGCAAACTTAGTCAGTGACACCTGTATTGATTGTCTGACAAAGAAACAATGTGTAAACCTAATCATATTATAGTTTTACTTCATTAAGGTGTTTATTTAAAACTTTAATAGATAAACAAATCAAAGATAATTTCATATCATGACATCTGAGATATCGTATGGTCAATGTCTGGTTGCTCATAGTAAGTGCCAGTCAAAATCTTTGATCTGTGGGTCAAGTCTGGCAAATACCGAAAATTCAGGATCAGAGATATTATATATATATATATATATATATATATATATATATATATATATATATATATATATATATATATAATCTGTTAGAGCAACAAGTTTAGTATAATTCAATGAAACTAACATTTAACATAAAAATATTTTTAAAAATGACCAATCCATATCTAAACGTCAAGCAATTGTTACTTGGGATGTAACTCTGAAAGATCTCACCTTGGTCGGTCCTGCTCCTTTCTTGAGATGTTGCAGCAGGTCATTAAGTGCCTGTGTGACAGCTGTAGCGGCAGTTCCAAGATCTTGTAGGAGTTTCTCATCTCGGCTGGCCATCTGCGAGGAATCTACGACTCCCTCAACAGAGCCAGCCACCATCTTGGCAGCCTCAATCAGTTGCTCCTGGCATGCAGGGCTGCTGATACTCGGAGCCACAACCTGGGCACAAATAATTTTTTTTAATAATTGGTATAACACATTGAGAACAAGAATCTGATAAAAATTCCACATGTCATTACTGAAATGCAATATTTATCTTCCTTACCCCTTGTAAAACATGCTGAGATGTTGACCATTAAACATGCTTATCAGAAATCATATCATCAATTTTTTTGTAATCTAGACAGCCTGTCCAGAAAGGATAAACAGTTAAAAATCACAAACTTCTATACAATCAACTTGCATCTTCTTATAACCCTGTACATACCTGTACACAATCAGTAACAATTAAGATCCAATGAGAATAAATGGCGAATCCATATTTCAAATTCCAGAACCTTAAATTCCTTCAAATATTGTTGTCCAAAACAATATTAATAAACATTAGTTTTCCTCACAAATTATCTGCTTCTCTCTTTCCCTGCAACTCTGCCACAATTTTTAACTATTTCAAGTTTAATCAACTGGTTTCTTGTCATGTACAGACCCTGAAATGTGTAATTTTACTAACTCTGCATTTCATTTGCACTTCGTTTGCATCTGATGTGCATTCAGAACTGTTTCAATTGCATCCAATTCACATCTGCATTTCAGCTGCCATCTACTTTTTTGTTTACAGCCTCAGAAATGCATTCTGATTTTGAATTTGTTGCTTCAATTCATCAGTTCCTTTCATTTTCAACCATTTAGCATGAAATGGAAATGCTTTTCCCAAAGTCAGGTTTCCATTTTTTAGAGTGTTAAAGGGAGAGAACTATTGCTTTCATAATTTGTCTTAATAAAAGCATGCTTTAATAAAATAGCAAATTCGTAAAATGCAATAGACAACACTGAATTCACGATAAATAAAAATATAACTGCAATTGCAAAAATAAAGCTGTTGAGTATTTTCTTAGCAAATGCTACTTCTAATTTCGTTTTGTTCAAATAAAAATTGTACAGATACAACCCCCAGTGATGGTGTCGTCACATCAATGGCAGTTGTTACATCTACCTTGTCAAAAACAATGTCACGCCTTGTAAGGAGAGAAAATTGGCAGTGTAAAGAATCTGATCAAAATTCACTTGTATATATACAAGTCACTGTGTTCATAAGCTCAATGAGGTACAAAAATGCAAACAACATTCCCCTTCAAGAGTAGCTGTAATTTCAAGATCGCTGCCATAGCCGCAATGTTGGAGGTCTGATCGGCACCATTTTCATTTCTGACCAATTAGATTTCATAAAAAGTCTGTTAGTGAAAACACCATGTATATATGACTGTTTGTTCAGAAGGAGAAGTAAAAACAAGATTTTAAAGATGGCCACCATGGTGGACATGTTTGATGTCAGATCAACATTTTTTTAGTTTAGGACCAACTAGATATTATATAAAATCCATTAGTAAAAATCCAATGTTGATATGACCTTCTTTTCTGAAATAATTATAAGATTTTCAAGATGGCTACGTTGCATGTGTGTGTGTGTGTGTGTGTGTGTGTGTATGTATGTTTGTATGTATGTTTGTATGCATGTGTGTGTGTGTGTGTGTGTGTGTGTGTGTGTGTGTGTGTGTGAATGTATGTATGTATGAATGTATTAGCATATAATGGCACCTCAGCACAATAATGGCTACATGGTACCAATTAAAAGTAATGTTCTAACAATGTATAAATAAAGAATTACACACAAAACATTAGGAATATAAACCCTTCCACATAAATGCAAACATAAAGTACTACAAGATAAAAGATAAAAGGTAAGATGTTAAAATTCTGTAAAATGTATACAAAATAAAATATCAAGGTAAAAAGTAAAAAATCCTTAAAAATATAGTCAAAATTTGTTATATAAACTGCATTTCCTCAAAAAGTCAAAGATTTTCTCAGGCAGTACATTATCATAAAGATCTTCAATTGAGTTAATATAAAAAAAACTTCTGTCTCGCAGGGTGGAGACCAACAAGACCTGGAATGAATGCGTGTAAAGTTTCATGGCAATACTCCTGGTAGTTTAGGAATAGTAGCAATAACACACTAATGTTAACAGATCAACAGGTGGATGGATGCCAGACAACCGGCCATCAAATAAGCTCTTCTGGTCTTTGACCAACTGAACTAAAACAGTCAAATTGTGCTCACTATAAAATAAAAGCCATCACTTCTAATTGAAAAATGGGACATATACTGGTTACAGATCAGTAGGTTGAAAACCTATCCAACTATAGATTTTGCTTGATTATAAAAGCAACCTGCATGTCAGGACTAGTTAGTAAAAAGTATACAAGTGTGATTAAAAAGATATTATGAGAATGGTGTTTAAAAAAGTTACAATTTCAGCTTGGTTAAATAATGCTACAAGTTAAAAAAACAAAGTCTGATAAGATCTAAACACAGCTATAAAATTATGTTTATACAAATTTGCTACTTCTTTTTTGAAGGACTCTGGTCTGGTGATTATAAAATGTGGTGTAGCAGCAAGTACCATGGAAAAATGGTTGTTGGGGAAAAAAGAGATATGAATAAATAATTTTGGAATGGATAGTTCTGAACATCACTGAATAAGTGCATTCTTGAAAATCTGAATGTCATTCTGTTATGAACATAGATTATTGTGGTATTGGCACAACAATAAGGTACAATCTCAGAAGTAACTACGCATCAGAGCAGACACTCATGGTCCTAGTGCATTTCTGACTAGTGTCAAAAAACTGGTTAGAAAATGATGGTTTACACAGTCTCAATTCATGTACGAATACATTAGTAATCAACAAACAAGAAACAATAAATGCAGGTAGAAATGACTTTCTCTCACATCTTATTTTGATCAACAATCCCACATTGCTAGGTTGAATTCTGATGGGGTCAAAAAGGTCAATTCAATAATGCGGCAAACTATTTAAATATTTGTTCCACAGAAATATGTATTAAATATGTTGTAATTCAAATGTGTTGTGACTTGGATATGTTGTGCCTTAGATGTGTTGTGACTTGGATGTTTTGTGAGTCATCAATTATTATGACTTCCATGGCTGCAACTTACCTTAGTGCAGGCAACAAGTTGTGATGTGGCAAGGGCACACTGAGTGGCAGAACTGATGACACGATTCTGTATTGCCTGGTCATCTGCTGTACTTGCCACATTCTTGGCTTTACGGACCAATTCTGCTGTGGCATTTGCAACAGCTTTAGCTAAGGCTAGCAATGTTTCCTGAAATTAATGGTTATCAAAATTATGTAGATGTTTACATGCTATTTCTGTTATAGAAGTAATGGATAATCTCACAAACGAAAGGCAGCAACATGGTTCCTAAAAGCTATGTGTAGCCAATAAGCTGACTCTGAAAAGGGATTCCCCACCCAACCCTGGTGTTATAACAATAGCAAAGAAACAATACAATCTAAACCCCATCATTTACAATTCTGTACAATGATGTTACCAATTTGATAGACCTCACAAGCCCAAAGGAACAATATCAAATGCGTTTCATCTGACATGGCCATATTTAATGGCTATTAGATATACCCTATACACTTCCATACAAATTACATCCAACTGCAAACTGCATGCATAATGCTCCAGCAGATCTGAGCCTATGAAGTTTGTTAGGATTAATCAGTAGAACAAACAACATAGCTGTTTGCAGTTGTGCCAGACTTGTACGTGAGTATATACCATAAATGGAAAAGAAACTGACAGTTCAGTTGTCAAAGGCTTCTACACTGTCAGGTACTCTTATTCTGGATAAATTTCAACCCTGTCAGAGCTCATTAAAGGACAAAAGCATACTCATCTATTTTGCGCTAATATCCACCAGGAAAGGAATATGGTATTATCTGGTATATTTCCAAACATAACTGACCATATTACCTGATATTATGCTGCAGTTTTCAAGATATCTGATAAACAGTTAAGTGATGATGCTTATTGGGATCACCCCCAAAAAACTGATGTACAACACAAGTGTACATGTGTAAGAAAACCAAACAACTATTTGTTTGGACATCAATCCATTTTTCAGAAGACATAAGATGTCTTCTTACCAATGTACACTCCAACTTAATAATGTTTCCTACCACAAATTACCAATCGAAATGTACACTCCAACTTAATTATGTTTCCTACCACAAATTACCAATCAAAATGTACACTCCAACTTAATAATGTTTCCTACCACGAATTACCAATCAAGAACTGTCAATCATCTATTATTTAGTGGTGATTCCACCTGACTACTGACCAATCATACAGTAACGTTAATCACATGTAATATAATTTTATTGAAGTTCTGATAGAGCAGACTCTGACACATATGTAGTTTTCATTATATAAAATATACAAATTCAAACTTGGCCATTTTCTGGCCAAGTTTTGCAAAATTATTCAGCACATTCAAAAAATGCTGTTTAATAATGTCTGCAAGGTTTAATTGATGCAATTACCTTTTGTATATAATTTTAAACACAATGACATGCTAATGAGCAGAAAAAGCAGAGAACTTGTTTGATTTGGTGTTTTAAGTACAGCCTCAGAAGTACACTATTTAGTACCGAGGCAATTAGAGTAAAGTGCCTTGCCCAAGAACACACCACATCAGCCGACCCAGGCTAATTTGATGGTAAGATTTAAACCCACACCCTTTCAGTTTGGCATGCTAACCACTCAGCCACTGCAGCTCCTAAGAAGCAGGAACTGTAAGATTTTGTCAACTAATTGTACCTGTCTGACAGAGACTGTAAGATTTTGTCAATTCACTGTACCTGTCTGACAGAGACTGTAAGATTTTGTCAATTCACTGTACTTGTCTCACAGACTTCACTAAAAACAAGTGTTCAGCAGAGCATGGCATCTCACCAGTTAATAGCATTATGATGATGCATTCAGATTACACAGGCAAGAAAGGAACCCTAGTATACGAGGGTACAAATTTAAGGTATATAGTCATGTTGTGCACCTGTTTTCGTCGAATGCAGCAACTGATGTAGAAAACACAGGATTTATAAAAACTTTAACATAGGACCTAAACATTGTTGATGATGAAGCTGCTGCCATTGGAAAAGTACTACCTACATCTTGTCATTCACTGATGAGACAATATGGTGACAGGACAATGAGGCTTCAAGACCTTGTTCTACCAACCTGATAAGCTTTATCCATGTCCTCTGCTGACTCTCCTATCTCCTCCATGACCTCCTGACTAGCTTCCCCTACTCTGCTTGCTGCAGCCAACAGATTCTGTCTTGGCTGTAAAACAAAATAAATGTCAACCTGTTCCCCCAGGTCATGCTTTTGCTTCTCTTGAAATGCCACTGCCACCACACATTCATTTTTTTTTTAAAAAAATTGTGGAAATGACTGTTCTTGTTTTTATCTCATTTTCCAAGGAATTCTCAGAAAATAATGGAAAACAAAAACATTTCAAGGCTTAAACCATCAGATCTAGCTCCAACATTTTTAATTATCAACTTTTTTCCCCATCAAAATTTCAACCTAAAAATTATTTCAATGACAACCCAAGATGACGCTGACCACAGGGTCCAATGATAAGTGCAGGAAGTGACATTGATTACCAATCATATAAGAAGCAATCTGAAATCAACGCACATCACAGGGACGGTGAACTATGTCTGATGAGTTTATATTAATTTAAGTTAGAAAACAACACTATACCTCATTTGATAACAGTGCTAGGATATGCTATTTTGAATAATGCTGACTCCACCAGAAAAGTTTTATTCAAGTCTTACTATCTGCTGTTGCTAGAATGTAGAATTCAGGATGTTGCTGCAAATTAAAATCAGCCTGTTCTGGTTAAGAAAGCAGGTTTGGAAAATTTGCTGATTGATACCAAATAAAAACAAATGACAGCTGCTACTCTTACATAGAAATAATAGAATTTCACAGGTCCATAGAAAACACAAGGCATGATGACTAGGAGAGTATGATGTCAAATGCATAGGAATGGCCTAACTTAAATTAGAGCATTCTTAAACCATATTTATTACATAGTTTTCTGTCATGACTTAAAAGTTTCCATCACTTCTCTGCTGAAATAACTTACTGATTCTGTACATTAAATAACATGCAACCGAAGTGGCCTAATTCATGTAAGACATGAATGGTTGAATTTTCATTCTTCAGAATTAATGTTTTCCATAAGTAAGTTGTCAATACATATACACAAAAGAGGATACAGACAACTTAGAGAAAAAACCAAAGATGAGCTGTTCATTGCATTTTAAAGTTGTTTTGAAGACCTATATTTCCTTCTTTATTTAATAATTAAATAAATAATTAAAATTAAGCTTAAAAGATATAGAGCACACGAGTACCATCATTAAATTATATGAGACTTTATTTTAGCCATTT
Organism: Margaritifera margaritifera; assembly: GCA_029931535.1. Classification (NCBI taxonomy): domain Eukaryota; kingdom Metazoa; phylum Mollusca; class Bivalvia; order Unionida; family Margaritiferidae; genus Margaritifera; species Margaritifera margaritifera. The sequence goes on along the minus strand of JAQPZY010001376.1, from coordinate 204,025 downwards.
ATAAATAAGGGTAGCTATTGAGTCCATGTATCATTCATGCATATTTTTTAATGTGTCAGGATTATGTTCATATTTTATTTAAATAGTGTTCAGAAAAATCTTTCCTACAATTCAAACTAAATGAATACAAGGTCATAATGAGCTGTATAAAAGTGCAAAAGTGGGAACAAAAATTAACGCTGGGCAAAGGTTTTCTAAATTAACGCTGGGCAAAGGTTTTGTAACTGGTGGCAGTAATACCATATTTCTTTGTTGATATTCCCATGTTCAAGAGTCAGTGCCCACCCCCAACTCCTGGAGAAATTTTCAGTTTCAGTAGATTGGGGGGGGGGGGAGAGATAAAAATGTCTGCAAACATTTTGTAATGCTTTGCAGTTTAATTCAAAAGAATCAAAACAAGTTTCTTTCCTACTTTTATAGACTCAGCAGCATGAATTTAAAAAAAAAAAAACCACTTTAAAATAGAGATATATTGTTTCTTACAGAGATGTTCAGTTGTTCTATTAAAATTAATTATTAAAAAAAATTAATTTAAAACAGCTGTCCAAAATTTATTAAGTGTAAATAAAATACTTACTTAGCACACTGTTTTAGTGCATATTCAGAGATTCTGTATTGCCTTGTATCTCTTGATTGTTGGCAAAAGTGCACATCCAATTCCAAGAGAAGCAATTAAATCTAGATATCTAAGCTTTACTCACAGGATATTACATTTTTTAAATTTCTTAATATTTTGAATGTCAAATCAATAAGCCATAAACACTGGTGAGTCTAATTACTTTTAGAGCACAGCACTTTCACAATTAGCCTATCATCCTGTTCCAATCAGGTCAAAATATAGGCAAACCCTGGTTTGAGTGATTGTATACCAAAAACTTGTATAAAAAAAATTACAACAATAATTAAATTTCAATGCTTGCAAAGTGAAAATAATATAAAATACACATGAATATAAAGTATTTTTGTATGCTAGGTTATTATTTAAAATAAATATTCTCCTGTGAATTTGTGTCCAAGATCAGCGACCACTACACTAGATATAAGTGTCAGACACTACTTTCCTGACCATGGCTTCGGAACTTGAACGGATTTTTCTTTAAATAAAAAGTAATTACTGTATATACTCGTGTATATGCCGGATCCAAATGCAAACAACATAGACCCTGATCTGCCGTCGCATAATGCGCTGGAAGATCAGGGTCTATGTGGTTTGTTCCACTGATTAGTCTTTACAAAGTGCATGGACCCAGATCTGCCTGTGCATTATGCGACAGCAGATCTGGGTCTACGAAGTTTGCAGTTGGTATCAGTTTAATACATGAGTATATACAGTATGCTCTCTGAATGATTTATGATGAAGATATTTCATCTGAAAGATAAATAAAGTGGCTTAAAAGAATAGCTCTTGCTTTACTATCACTGCCTGTTATCTATGGAATAGTGAAAATGCAGTACACCCAATTTTCAAAAATTTTGACTGTAGTATGACAGGGCCATATCTGAAAATTAGCCCATTCCCTACTTTGTGAAAAATATACTGGGATGGCTTCTTTGTCTTATCATCAGAGAAATATGGTATGTTGATTCAAACAAAAAACAACAAAAATCCCAAATGATTGCCCGCAAAGCAAGTCCTGATAACAGCTTAATTAATAAACCTTTCACTGAAATCAATATCAAGAATGCTAAAAAGCACTAATGCCTCTGGAAAGAAATTAATTAATTTGTACGCTTTACTAAAACGAGTGTGCCTAAAATACTGACAGTACATAAATAACAACATGAGTACCATGAACAGCACATTATATGGTGGAGTACTCAAGTTATTTTGTGGAAATGAAATAAGGAACAGATGGGCTGATGTACCATATATACTTGCTTATAAGTCAATGTTTTTTACTGAAAATATGACTCATGCAGAGTAGTGGTCATCTTATAAGCATGACATAAAAAATATTTGATAAATCGAGGGGAAAATCTAAATGTTTGCTGTATGTACTAAATACTGTCAGTTCAAATATTTGTATGTTTTCATGCCACTATTCGCATCCAGAAATGCATATATGGTATGCACAGTGTTTATCTGTTTCATTATGGTATTCATTACACAATACTTGTATCCACATTTACTTGGATTTTATTAATTCGAAAATATTAAATTAAATAATACCGCAAAGTGAAGAGTCCATGAATGTTGTTTATCATGGATGTTTACTAGTAAGTATATTGCTTCCATTTTCGTACAAGTCCAAACAACCGTACTTGTATTATATTTTCTGGTTTGCTGTATAAACACTGTTTGTGTTTGATGCAATAGAAGTTTTGATTTGATTTATATTTGCCTATTTCATAAGCCAGATCTAATTACCAAGTGAAATTTCCTAAGTTATCTGCAAGTGCACATGGGCTGATAAACCCTTAGGTTGTAAATGCAGCACCCACTTTCTTTCCCCAGTTGATAATCCTTTGATCGAGCCACAAATTTGATACTTGTTTAATGTTAATTAGAGTCCTATAACTCCCTGTGCATGTCTGACCTTTAATCCCATTGCTTGTAAAGGCAGCATCTGCTTTGTTTTCTCAGCTGACAACCCTTTGATCGAGCTGAAATTTTTTATACTTGTTCAGTACCAAGTAGATTCTTATAATCAGTTAACAGAAAGTGCTTATTTGAACTCCCTGTGATCATGTCATGCAACTGACACCTGTTCAGTTGCAGCATATCCTTTAATAGATTTTACAGACTGTATTATCAAAGTGTCACTTACAGAGCCCAATCTCCACATAAGCACCCACAGATGACAGTAAACACAGGGAATCGGAGTCAGACAATGTTAACAATGACCAGATGACGATGATTTCAGTTCTTGACTCAGACGATGATGAAGAATTTTTGGGCTTTGAAGCAGATGACATTAGACAGTGACATTTATAGGATACTGTGAATCACAACAGTATGGACTTTACTTTCATTGTTTATTTGTAAGACGTATGGAATTAACATGAATACTATTTTTATACCGGTATGTGACCTATAATAGAATCAATGGCTTTATCATACAAATGGATTTAAAATGTCAAGCAATATGGATTTCTATGGATTTTTTGCACGAAGATGGGCAAAATGTAAGTTGTCAATTTATTTGTGATATATTCAACTCAATAATATAACTGTATTTATTTTACACTGGTTTTGTATTTATTTTTCCCATCTATCTATCCATTCATCCGGTTTGGCTTGTTTATTTTTCCAAAGTGCAACTCTGATGACAAGTCACTCCTTACAGATGGATATGATGTGCAAAATATACCCCAACTCATAGTATGCACTTTTTGCAGCCCTAAAAAAAAAAAGGGGGAGACGGGTTAACTTCTAATCAAGTCATCTTATAAGCAAATATATATGGTATGTATGTACTGACAACATCATGACATAATACATTCCACCTTATGGTTGGTGTACAATAAACAGCAATTTTAGAAAAAGACAAAAATGTTATTATTTTTCCCAAAAATCAACCCAAATAAACTTACCAAAGCCATGGCACTCAGTAGGTACTGTATTAAAAATGAATATTTCAGCTTAATAACTTCATGTTAAAATTTATACAAGGAGAAAGATTTTGTTGGGAGTCATTGTAATCCTAACTCGAGGGCAATTCACAGCATTCCCATTCACATAGTGCAACACATTACTGAGATACTTGTTTGCATGTGCTCATCTACTCTGCCAAACATCTTGGTGACCTGGATGCCTTCAAATCATGTAAACAACAAAGTTCATTGGTCAATTTGGAAGTCAACATCCAATCGTATCACTCCTCTATCAACACATAAACCATGCTGCCCTGATAGCTAAGTATCATGAGCCATTAAAATACCCCACACTATATTCTTCAAGTATTTATATTCTGGGATCTTCTGTTATTCACAAAAATGGATAATGACATTGGTTAATTTGTACAATACTACATAACTGGTTACTTGATAGTTTTTCTTCAAATCAATGTACTCCTTAAAATATCCTTGTACCCTCAGATTTGACTGCAGGTGGGTGTATTACCCCCACCCTCCCCCGTTTGGACCATGAGGAGGTACATGTACCCCCAATGACAAAAGTGAGTGGAAATGCTGATTCACTTTACAGTTGTACCTGCACAACAAAAACACCCTCTAATAATTAACAAAATCTGTCTCAAAGATGCACTATGACCAATCTTATCATGTCATCAAACGAGACTTGATCATGGTTAAGATACACAAACAGTGAGGTGATGCTGAAGAAAATGAAAGGATGGACCTTCTGTAAAAGATCTAGTCAAACACATTTATACCTCCCAAAATTAATTAATTGTATCAATAACTCGTTTCATTTTATGCAAGCCCGTGAATTAGTGGTAATTTCCAACAGAAATAATTATGACAATTCACTGGAGGGAATTACAAAAAATATTTTCTGAATGCGCTTAATAGACATCATTAACATTATGATCAAGAAATTTGATCCGCCATTTTGTCACTTGCTTGGTCTAGTAGTAAGTGTGGCCACCTGTCATGCAGGAGTAACCGGTTTATATCCCACCATATGCTTTTTTTTCCTCCAATTTTGGGTTTATGTGCTTTTTTGCCTTGAATTAGGAAAGAGAATTATGTTATAACTGATATTTTCCATGCTAATTTACACAAAACACAGCAGAACATAAATGGTAAACAGCTGACGTTATTGCATAGGATACCATAAGAAATCGGCTACTTCAGTCTGTTATACATAATTGCCAGCCAATATGTTTGAGCATAAAATAAAAAGAAAATTTGCTTGTTCCAAGTGAATAATGGATACATTTCATCTCGTGGGTGAAAAACTAGAGTATATTAACCCACTCAATCAAATGTTATTTACTCAATCCAAGCCAATATTACCTATATATCACTGATATCATGCATATACTGCACTTCTTCAGGTAAGCTAATTCACTTAATACTAAGTGTAAACATTTTATATCCATGTTGGTACTAATGGTGTTTTACCTTGTGTGTATATCCTATATTGGTACCATTAGTGTTTTACCTTATGTGTATATCCTATGTTGGTACTAATGGTGTTTTTACCTTATGTGTATATGCATCTTGGTACTAATGGTGTTTAAACTTGTGTATATCCCATGCTGGTACTAATGGTGTTTTACCTTATGTGTATATGCATGTTGGTACTAATGGTGTTTTACTTTATGTGTATATCCATGTTGGTACTAATGGTGTTTTACCTTATGTGTATATCCATGTTGGTACTAATGGTGTTTTACCTTGTGTGTATATCCATGTTGGTACTAATGGTGTTTAACCATATGTGAATATCCATGTTGGTACTCATGGTGTTTTACCTTATGTGTATATCCATGTTGATATTAATGGTGTTTTACCTTATGTGTATATCCATGTTGGTACTAATGGTGTTTTACTTTATGTGTATATCCATGTTGGTACTAATGGTGTTTTACATTATGTGTATATCCATGTTGGTACTCATGGTGTTTTACCTTATGTGTATATGCATGTTGATATTAATGGTGTTTACCTTGTGTGTATATCTATGTTGGTACTAATGGTGTTTTACCTTATGTGTATTTCCATGTTGGTACTAATGGTGTTTTACATTATGTGTATATCCATGTTGGTACTCATGGTGTTTTACCATATGTGTATATCCATGTTGGTACTCATGGTGTTTTACCTTATGTGTATATGCATGTTGATATTAATGGTGTTTTACCTTATGTGTAAATCCATGTTGGTACTAATGGTGTTTTACTTTATGTGTATATCCATGTTGGTACTAATGGTGTTTTACCTTATGTGTATATGCATGTTGATATTAATGGTGTTTTACCTTATGTGTAAATCCATGTTGGTACTCATGGTGTTTTACCTTATGTGTATATGCATGTTGATATTAATTGTGTTTTAGCTTATGTGTATATCCATGTTGGTACTAATGGTGTTTTACCTTATGTGTAAATCCATGTTGGTACTAATGGTGTTTTACTTTATGTGTATATCTATGTTGGTACTCATGGTGTTTTACCTTATGTGTATATGCATGTTGATATTAATGGTGTTTTACCTTATGTGTATATGCATGTTGGTACTAATGGTGTTTTACTTTATGTGTATATCCATGTTGGTATTAATGGTGTTTTACCTTATGTGTATATCCATGTTTGTACTAATGGTGTTTTACTTTATGTGTATATCCATGTTGGTACTAATGGTGTTTTACATTATGTGTATATCCATGTTGGTACTAATGGTGTTTCACTTTATGTGCATCACAAGATCATCCAAGTTAAAAACAATTTTACTGCAAGTGACTGGACTGAAGAAGTGGGATCTGCACCTTTGTTGCACAAAATTAATAAATTTCAAGTTGTACCTCTCTATGTTCTGGTTGTGCAGTATTAAGAAGGTCTGTGAAGGCCCCAGCTAATCTTCTTGCAGCATCCAGCAGCCTGTTTCCAGCATCATCTTCCTGTAGTGCTGCCAGAATCTTCACATCATATGTAAAGCTTCCCAGATTGGACGAACTGCAAGAAGAAGAATTCATGTTCCACACACGTAGTACAAAATAAAGTTCGGTAGAACCTGGTGTCTCGCCTGCATCTATATGTTTATCAGTATAACTACTGTTTATGACTTTCACAAACTTTAATATATAACTTTAACACTGTTGACAACAATGCCACCACCAATGTTGCCTATGCCACCAGAAAAAGGACAACTATATCTCACCAAGTTTATGCAGGTGACACAATAAAGAATCAGATCAAAGGACAAGAACATAGCACAAGGGTCATTAAGTAATCTAAAGAATTCATTCTGACCTATGGTGTCATCATTTAGTTTCTGTTGAACAAGATTGGTAACTAAGAAAAAATATCAGAAAACTGCAGTGTTAGACATCAGCTGCTCTACTGTTTTCTCATATCCAGCAATCATGCTTGCACCATGTTTTCAGACATTCCAAAATCGGGACAGTGTTCTTGATGGAGTTATGTAGTTATGTAACAAGAGAATTGTGCTTATTGATGCTGCATTGAAAATTCACTACTAGTATTGCAAACTTTTGTCATATCATTTATCCAATGCAACCTGATCAATTATAATTTATTAAAGCCTTACATTTGTTTTACTGCAGCTCCCACTGCTCCATAGTCAGTTTCATCCTGACCTTCCGAGGTCAAGGTCACCAGCTGAGCTGTGGCAGCATTCATGGCTGACATCTGTGCTGAAACTTTCTGCCGTGACAAGTCCATATGGTTCTCTCTCCACTTTCTTGATGCCTGCAAAGAAAGAAAGCATGATGGTAAATAAAGTTTGACACTCATAGCTATATATTTCTGCTATGTGGACCTCCAGTTCAAAGCAAACATTTTTGAACATTTATCTATAAACTTCAAAGTTAATTCTTGAAATTCCTCCAATAGAGTTGATGTTTTTTGAGCATGTAGTTCCAACTAAATCTTGAAATTCAGATGTGTTCTAATCAAATTTCTTTACTTTGCCAATGAAAAGCAAATGGCCATGATTAGCAAATGGCCATGATTAGCAAATGGCCATGATTAGCAAATGTAGCAAATGGCCATGATTAGCAAATGGCCAATGAAAAGCAAATGGCCATGATTAGCAAATGGCCATGATTAGCAAATGGCCATGGCCATGATTAGCAAATGGCCATGATTAGCAAATGGCCATGATTAGCAAATGGCCAATGAAAAGCAAATGGCCATGATTAGCAAATGGCCAATGAAAAGCAAATGGCCATGATTAGCAAATGGCCATGATTAGCAAATGACCATGATTAGCAAATGGCCAATGAAAAGCAAATGGCCATGATTAGCAAATGGATTTTTTAAAGGTCTTATTCAATTCTCAATTTATCAACATCATTAACATAATCATCACCAAAAAGAACATTATTGTCATCATCATCCTCTAAATGACTCAAAATAACCCTCACAACAAGAGGCCCAAGTTGACCTGATATCACTCACCTGGCTTACATAACAGCTGACCATTTCACTAAGCAGGCTTATGCAGTACTGAACGAACACATCTTACGTAAACTATCTCCCAAACTTTACATCAAGTTAATTTTACCTATTTTACTCAAAAATCTTACGATAAAGGCATAATTAAAAAGCACAGTCTCTTACTCATAATCGATGTCATCCACGATCCTGACGATAATAAACCCAACAAATCAAAAATGTGGCTTCCATAGTGGCAACAAGCTCAGCCAAACAGATACAAGATCATCTCATTAATATGTGTTGATCCTGCTTACTTTCAAAATTGCCCAAGATTTTGAGAATATAAGCCCACATTCCAATTTTTATCAAAATCAGATCAAAATTATGTCTTCCACTCTGATAATAAGCTCAGCCAACCACATGCAAGATTGCCTCAGTAATATTCATGGATCTTGCTCATTAGTGAAACAGTCAAAGATCTAGATGATATAAGCACATATTTAAAGACTGATCAAAATCAGATCACAAATATGGCTTCTAGTGTGATAACATGATCTGCCAATTAGATCTAAGATGACATCATAAATATGCACAGATCTTGTTCAGATCAAACCCATCCAAGATCTTGATGATTTATATTTCAAGTCTAATAAAATCAGATCAGAAATATGACCTCTAGAGTGGCAACAAGCTCTGCCAATCACATGCAAAATCAACTCATTAATATCCATGAATCACGCTCATTATCTAACTCATCCAAGATCTTAATGATATATCCATATATTCCAGGTTTGATCAAAATCAGGTCAGAAATACAGCCTCCAGAGTGGTAACAAGAACAGCCAATTAGATGCAAGATCACCACATTATAATGCATGGATCTCACTCTTTAACAAACTCATCCAAGATGTTAATGATGTAAACATATCTTCCAAGTCTGAACAAAACTGGATCTGAAATACAGCCTCCAGTGGTAACAAGCTCAGCCAGTTAGCTGCAAATTCACCTCATTAGAATGTGTGGATTTTGCTCATTATTAAAATCATCCGAGATCTTAATGATATAAGAATATATTCCAAGTTTTATCAAAATCAGATCAGAAATATGGCCTCCAGAGTGGTAACAAGGTTAGCCAATCAAGTGCAAGTTCACCTCACTAATATTTATGAATCTTGCTCATTATCAAAATCATCCAAGATTTTGATGATATAAACTCATATTCCAAGTCTGATTGAAACTGGATCAGAAATATGGACTCCACAGTGGTAACAAGCAATAGTTGATGGTCGGACAACATATGATTGATTAAACATGATGGACACAAGGCCATACCATAAGCTCACTTAGCCTTCAGGTGAGCTATAAACTTACCGCATCTGATCCCAGTTGAGGAATATCTGGTTTCTGGTCAAGCTCACTCTGTGCTGCAGAAATGGCAGACAGACCATCTTCTATGGTGACTACCAGTGCCCTCTGGGCTTGAGTCATTCCATGTTCATCATAACTCTGGCTCTGAAAACAGAAATAAAGCATTCCCATTAGGAAAATACAGAGAAGCCAAGGATGCATCTGAGATGGATCAAGTTCAAATTATGTCATAAAAAGGTATTCATATGAGGGTTTGCTACTTAATACGAAAATATGGAAACTAAGTTGAATGACAAGTCATAAACAGCTTCATGCTTCACATCGATCAATATGAGATTTATTGATTTATAAAACTTCATATTCACCTCAACAAAGGTCAATAATTATTTTATTACAATATTTAGAGACAAAATGCAATTTAATTTGCTTCAGAACTGTACAAATGCCATTTTAACTGCCTGATGCTAAGAACAATGTGTTATGACATAATGTAAAAGTCAATGACCATGCAACATGAAGAAATATTACATATCATGTGACATCCTATCCAATGAAAAACCATCTCTCATGGGAATCATGTAATAACATATTTTATTGTTCATCAAATGTCATACATTTTTTTATATCAAATAAACTTACAATCAAACTGCAAAGAGTTTGTAATTCTCAATAATGTTGCCATGTGAAATTTCTATGTGTGATTGTCAAACTATTAAATATTATTATAAGATTCACACATATAGAAAGTGCCTTATTATTAGAAATGTAAACTATTCTTAGTAACAGAGAGTAGGCAAAATGGCATAGGTAATAGATGGATTTAAATCCCACCAAGCCAACAGGAAAATTATGTGATTAAATTTTTTAAAGCAACAATTGCCGAAGCACATAAGGAACAAAGACTCCACATGAGAAGAATCAAGATTTAAGTAGGATGATCCTTTAAAGCAATAGTTGGCCTTAAAAGAAAGAATTTTTATTTAAAAAAATGTATGGCACGTCATTAGATTACCTGGTAGTTTATCACACGTTTTTCATGCTGACACCTTAAATGTACATGCTTGTAAAAGGAAATTGCAAAATATATGGATTGTCATCCATTGTGACAACTCAGAAAAAAAATTCTTGAGCAGGCATAATAAATCCAGTTTTCCATCATTTCTGCAGATTTGTCATTTACTACTTCTGCTTATTTTTGGAATGAGTCAATGTATAAATGTGAACCCTTGCAAGGACTTAATTTTTTCTAACTTGTTTAAGAAACAAATGTTCTGCAGAACCCGGTGTGTCTATAACTATAACCTTTCTGTCTGACTTTCACACAAAACTTGAACACTGTTGACCATAAAGCTTAAGTACCATATATACCGGCGTATAAGCCGATACCAACTGCAAACTGCATAGACCCAGATCTGCCGTCGCATAATGCGCCGGTAGATCTGGGTCTATGCAGTTTGTAAGGATTTATCAGTAGAACAAACAACATAGACCCTGATCTGAACTTTAGACCCATAGTAATATTATCCTAAAGTTTCAGTTGAATGCAGCCACTGATGAAGAAGATGCACAAGATATGTGACTTTCACAAATTTTAACACAAAACTTTAATATTGTTCACCATGACACTTGAGCAGGTGAGACAAGCAAGACTGTAACTCGTAACAAATCACAACATAAACTTTAGACCAATAGTGATATTATCAAAGAGTTCCATCTGAATGCAGCAGCTGATGTAGAAGATATATAACTTTAAAAAAACTGAGATGCAAAACTTAAACATTGTCGTTGCCACCAGAGGCAGAAAATACACTACCTTATCTCACCATGATGATGCAGGTGCGACAATAAAAAGACATTAAGTAAATAATCTGTGTACAGACCTGTCTCATGGCATGTGATATGTTGGTCTGGGAGGTCATTTGACTAAAGGTGGCAGTGTTCATGCTGCCCGTCGAGAACTGTGACTCACCCCCACCCCCAAACCTCAGCACTGCTGGGATCGCTACAGACCCTGTACTGGGCTGGTTTGTTGTGTGCTGCTGATGGCTTATGATTGTGGCCCTGGAAAAAAAGAAAAGAAGGGAACAAAATTCTCATATTATTCTATGACATGACAAAACAATAAGAATTACTGTATATGGAACAATTCCATAACATTAAGGAGCCATAGTGGCTCAGTAGTTAGTGTGCAGGAATCTCAACCAAAAGGGCGCAGGTTCGAATCCTACTATCAGATCAACCCGGTTCAGCTATCGTGTTGTACCCTTGGGCAAGGCACATTACTCCAACTGCCTCAGCACTCAATGACCTACTTCTGTTGCTGTGCCGTATAATGCCAAACCAAACCAATTCCACATATTAAATTTTCAGACATCTACTAATTTGTAACATTACTAACTTTTCACTTTCAAAATTTTGGCACTTGGTGACACAAAAGTTTTACTCCCGGAATTTCTGCAAGGAGAAGTTTTCAAGATTTTTTTTTTTAAAACTCTATCACAAAAGACACAAAAATATAAACGAAATGGAAATTTGCCCTTACATACAGTATTGAACTAAGATCACCTCACACCTTGATTTTATGCTTTGATCATGGTCATGTAAAAGTACCGAATAAATGCAATAATGCAAGAATCATGCTCCCAAAGAGTGATGTTTGAATCCATGCAAAAATTGAACAACACTTTGATTTTAATAATTTATGTAGGATCACTCTTTAAGTGGTTAAGTAATTAAATGTTGAGAGCTTTAAAACTGTTCATTTACAGAAACTTTTCTGAATTTTGATTTTTTTACAGTATTTTGACTGGTATTGTTTTAGAACTGAAAAACTATCCTTTGCATTATTAGTGTTGTTTTTCATTAAAATTTCACTATAATTACAAGTTACAGAGCTAACCATATCAATGGGCAAAAGCTGATATAAATTTTCAAACCAGATTTCAGAATGTTCAAATAGGAGGATCTTAACAATATTTCAACAGATCAAAAACATTAAAGTAATTGTTTGTAATTTACACCACTGTAATTTTCCCATATCCTTAATCTTCTGCCCATTGTTTATATTTCCAAAAATGATGAGTCACATGACTGCCTGACCCAGGCTGTATTCAATAAGACTGGAGTTATGGAGTGCTAAGCTAACAATCCTACTACAAGGGCCATTAGTGTGTGTTTTATGTGCTAAAAGCTTACAGTCAAGAGAAATAGCTTGCCGCAAAGCAATGCATGCAAATTTTGTTTCACTTCCAGAATAGCTTGCTAGAATTTTGATATGCAATTAAATTTGCCTAGAATTTTGTGAGTCACTAAGATCTTGACAGGTATTTAGAACTGTTTACTCTACAATATTATTTTAATATACATTTTGTACCCGCAAGTAATGTTTGTTTGTAAATTAATGAAGGCTACTGTTCCAAAATTTAAAAAAATAAAGACTATGGCAATTCTAGCCCAGTATTTGTCCACCATTCTGAACACTCCTACATGAGGACAGACTGATCAATAATGCCTTACACTCTTATATTCTAACACTATATAGCACTAGCCTTACTTAATGCAGCCATGATAACAGACTGCTCCTGTACATAACATTTTAAAGAATTTCTTAAGCTAAATCTTAATAAAGACTCAACTACTACCGTATATACTCGTGTATAATCTGGGTCCAAATACAAACAACATAGACCCTGATCTGCCATTGCATAATGATCTACGTTGTTTGTTCTACTGATTAGTTCTTACAAACTGCATAGACCCAGATCTGCTGGTGCATTATGCGATGGCAGATCTGGGTCAATGCAGTTTGCAGTTGGTTTAAGCTTATACGCAAGTATATATGGTAACTACATGGAAAACTGAAAACCTCAATTTAGAGGACTACTAATAAAGAGAACTTACTGTGCTGGGGAAACACTGTCCTCATACATAGGTGCTTCATCATCTCCATCGATACCCAAGTGATCCTTTGCCTTTTGCTGTAAAGGAGAATAAGACAGACACCAATGTAAGTACTGTATATACTCGCATATAATCCAAGTCCAAATTTAAACAACACAGATCCTGATCGGCTGTTGCATAATGCACCAGCAGATCAGGGTCTATGTTGTGTGTTCTACTGATTAGTTCCTACAAACTGCATAGACCCAGATCTGCCGGTGCATTATTCAATGACAGATCTGGGTCTATGCAGTTTGCAGTTGGTATTGGCTTATACACGAGTATATACGGTACAAACAATGCAAAAGGATGAACAATAGATCCTATATTCAGTAATGTATAATGCATATCCACATGGGAACAGTGTGGACTCATAACTGTCGTCACATAATGCACCAGCAAATAAGCATCTACACTATGAACTTGAAATCATTAATAGAATGAACAGAACAAATCTTGTTCAACCAATGCATAACACAACAGCAAATAGGAGTCTACACTAGTGGTGTGATCATGAATCAAAATAACAGAAGACTTCTTGGAAAAGTCAAACAACCAATCATTCAATTATGATTTTACATAACTGAATACAAGAATAATATTTTCTTTTAGCTGTTCAACATTTTGGGATGAAATTTTCCAGGAAAAGTAAAATGTGCAAGTAACAGCTTCCAGTTAATATAGCCCTCCACTGTTTAGTACAACCCAAGCACCAACAATATGGCAGACAACAAATGTGCCAGTAAACCGTTCAACTTTTAGGGATATATGCAAATTAAACATTATCCAGTCTCCTCCTCTAATTCTTATCTTCAAAATAAAATTTATCTATGCTATGCTCTGTAATCAGTGTATTGCTGGAAAGGAATTCAATCCTAATTTGTTATGAAGTACCAGGTGATAACTTTTACATGTTTCCTCATTGCAGAACAAGAGTGCTGCAAAATGACACGATATGCCCATCTCATGACCTTTTCCCTACAAATGACCTTCTTCACCTCTGAGCCTGAGACTTGACTACTGTATGATAAGGTGTGTACCTGGGTAAAGTTTCATCAAAATATCTGTAGGGGTTAAAAAGTGACAACCTGGATAAAGATACAGACCACTGAATGACATTATTCCTCCTTGTGACCTTGATCTTGAGGTATGGGAGTATGACTGTGAATATGCTGACACTGTAAAGTCATAATATATAAAAGGCTCAAGTTTCATTAAAATTCCTTTCTTGGTTTAAAAGCTATATCAATACATGGATAGAGGTCACTTGTTTATACCTTCCCTTGTCATGGCCTTGACCTTGAGGCAAGGGATGTGGTTATGTTGTGTGATGCACCATCTAGTCATGATGTGTAATTGGTTAAAGTTTCATTAAAATATTTAAAGTGGTTAAAAACAATTATACTCCGGACAAAAATACAAGTCAGAATTACATTTTCTGTTACTATGACCTTCACCTTGAGGCAGAAGTCATGGCTATGGTATGTGACACAATATCACCTATACATGAGATATAATTTGTTTAAGTTTCATTCAAATATCTTCAGTGGTTCAAAAGTGAGTTTTGCCCCAGAAATGAAACTGCACATAATGGGTGGATTCAAAGACAAATGGATAAAGAAATTAAAAAATTCTGAAACTGAAGAATTGTAAATAGCAACAGGCACATGAAGACCATTAATCTAATATGTGTACCAAGTTTCACCAAGATAACTTGAATCGTTTTGGAGTTGCTCCGCCAATGAAAGTGTGATGGATGGATGCACGGAAGAACAAATGGATGAAAACAATAAAAACACTGAAATTGAAGAATTGTGAATAGCAAAAGGTACATCTAAACAAATAGTCTAATTTATTTACCAAATTTTACAGAGATATCTTAAATGGTTTTGGAGTTTTTACCCAGAAATGAAAGTATGGATTATGGATGGATGGACAGACATATGGACAAAAACATTAAAAATATTGAAACCGAAGATTTGTGAATCGCGAAAGGCGTGTATATGCCACTAGTCAAATATGTGAAACAAGTTTCAGAGATATCTCAAGTAGTTTTGTAGTTCTGCTCAAGAAACGAAAGTGTGAATGATGGAAGGATGGATAAACAAATGGATAAAAATGTGAAACTAATAAACTGTGAATAGTAAAAGACTCATCTACACCACCAGTCTAATACTAGTAAATCTACCAAATTTCAAAGATATATTTTAAACGGTTTTGGAGTATAGGAAAATTTAAACTCATTCTTTCAGAGATATTCTGCACTCCTAACATCATGCAGTATAGCTCAGAAAAAATTACTCATATTTTCCAATACAAATGCAGTAACCTATATATGCTATCATGCAATTTTCACAATGCATGAATATAAGTCAAATTCTCTGGACAAAAACAAGTACAGGAGTCTCCATTATTATCAGTCATACTTCCCATACTCTATTTTGAAAGTACATCTATCAGTGAGTGCTTGTGAAATATCCCCATTTCTAAAAATACTAATCTGACAAAGCCCATTCTTATATGTGACACAAACTCTCGTTGTGATTCAAATGCATACAAATTTTCATGAAGATATCTCAAATGGTTCTGTAGATATTAACTGTCAACATCTGTAATGAAGAGGAAGGACACAACTTTTTTAAAAATAGAGGCAACTCTTAAAATGCTCATTAGACTGACCCAATTTTTTTGTAAGATACATTGTCAAGTCATGATACAAGACCAAACCAAGTTTTATGAATATACCTCAAATAGTTAAGGAGATATGTAGTGTAAATACAATTATCAGACATGGGAAGATAACTCTAAAAGTACTAATCTCACAAAGGTGAATCTAACATGGGACCCAAATGATTGTCATGATACAAACAGTTCAATGTATATAAATTTCATGAAGATATCTCAAACAGTTCAGGAGATATTAACCAGAAAAGAGTGTGATGGATGGATGGATGGACAGACACAATTTGTAATAAAAATGGAGACGATTCCACAAATGATGATCAGGCAGACACAATGATTTACAGGACACATTATTTAGTCTTGATACAAACGAATACCAAGTTTCATGAAAATATTACAAATGGTTCAGGAGATTTTAAGCAAACAAAAGTGTGATGAACAACAGACAAGCTGACTCAAGTATACCCCCCCCTCAACTTTGTTTGCGGGGATGCAGGGGGTATAAAAAGCAGATACAACTAAAATGTTTCTATTACAGTGTGATATATCAACGCTTACCTTGCGCAGAATGATATCAATGTATCCTGCAATCAGAGCAGCTATCTGTTCTCCCTCCTGCGTCTGCACAGAGTAATATGCATCTGCATGGTCACCAAAGTCCTGAAATTATTACACATCTGATACAAGAGTCCCTTGAATGGACTGATGCTCTACTGGCCAAAAAAAATTTGTAGGCATTCACAAGAAATGTTTATTTCTCTCCTTTAATATATTCTAATTGCTAAGTACAAAATCATCTCCAATATTCTTGAAAACTCCAACATACGAAATTTGGTTACAAAAATGTTATTATATGTCTGAATTAACAAATTCACAAGATAAGTGCAGTACAAAAATCTTTGTCATAACCTTTGACCCTGAACCTGATACCATGGATAGAAGACAAGTGAACTTATCTCTATAATGTACAAGAATGCAAGACACTGACCTGACTCCAAGTGCATGCAGGTCTGATCTGCACAATGTTCATTTAGGACCAACTACATATTGCAAGAGGTGTTTTATTTAAGACCCTACATCAATGCCACCATTCTTTCAAGAGGAAAGGTGATAAGATTTGTTTCTAAGTGGCCAATACGGCTTCCATATTGGAGGTCAGATCACAAGATTTTCAAGAGGACTGCCAAGACAGCCATTTTGGAGATTAGACCAGTATCATTTTAATACAGAACCAAGTACATATTGAAAAGTGTTCTAGAGAAAGTCTATGTCAATACAACCGTTTGTAAGGAGTAACAATAACAAGATTTTCAAAGTGGCCAACATGGCAGCCATATTGGACATTAGATTTGCACCCTTTTCATTTGGACCAGCTAGACATCATGGGAAGTCTTTTAGTGAAACCTCATGTTGATATGACCATCCATTTAGGAGTAGCTGAGATAGCAAGATTTTTAAAATGACTGCTGTGGTGACCATTTTGGATGTCCAAGGGGCTCCATTTATATTTAGGACTAACTAATCCTTGGGATTTATGTGTCTGTAATGTTTGGTGGCAATCCTCTGACTGATTTAGGAACAGTAGTGATAACTTGTGCCAGTGGATGATGGATGTCAGATACTGGATAAAAGGTCATCACACAAGCTCTTCTGGTCTATGACCAGTAGTACTAAAAATGAAAAATCTTTATTCATTGCCGTTCTTTTTTGGGAAAGTAGAAGAATTTTGGCTGTGCTGGATGGTACAACCTCCTTTACGACAAATCAACCTGAAAACTGCTTTACAGCGTCAATATGTGCTGTGCTTAGCTTGCTAATATACATACTATCTTGTCTTCTTTTATTCCAAAAGTTCCAAATATAGCACATTTAAACACATAATTTCCAAATATAGCACATTTACAAACATATTTTCCAAATATAGCACATTTACACACATATTTTCCAAATATAGCACATTTACAAACATATTTTCCAAATATAGCACATTTACACATGTATTTTCCAAATATAGCACATTTACAAACGTATTTTCCAAATATAGCACATTTACACACGTATTTTCCAAATTCCAAGGGCTAAACTTTGGAAATGGAAGGAAAATCTCTGCATGATGGACACACATACAGGTATTAAAATAAGGCCAGGGTCTGCATGTCAAGCCCATGATCTAAGCATTGCTGTAAACTGCATATTTCATCCGAAGGTCAAAAGGATGAGCAAGCACACTGCTGAATGAACTGTCTAAGCTTCATATTGATTAATCTAATGTATGAACAAAGGGGTTTAGGAAATACAGCTCTCCCTCATTATAATGTGCTTCATTATAACACGATTCTGGATATGATGGGGTACCACTATGGACCCCATGACCAAAATCATACCAGTGTAGAATAACATGGTACCACTATGGACCCCATGACCAAAATCATACCAGTGTAGAATAACATGGTACCACTATGCACCCCATGACCAAAATCATACCAGTGTAGAATAACATGGTACCACTATGCACCCCATGACCAAAATCATACCAGTGTAGAATAACATGGTACCACTATGCACCCCATGACCAAAATCATACCAGTGTAGAATAACATGGTACCACTATGGACCCCATGACCAAAATCATACCAGTGTAGAATAACATGGTACCACTATGGACCCCATGACCAAAATCATACCAGTGTAGAATAACATGGGCAGGAAACAAGTGTTATATCTTTATTTCCTTTCCCAAACACCATTATTTAAAAAATTTTGATCATTTCTGCTATACCATGGTTCAGTAGATAATGCTGTTCTCAACATATCACAATTTTGGACATGGTTCTCACTATAATGCAGTGGTACATAATGTGGTTGGCAGTTATGGATCCTGACTACCACATTATAATGAGAGCCGTATAAACAAATGAAAAACTTGAAACAAAACTTTAATGCAAATTTTCGATGACTGTGACCCTGACCCCAAGACCAAAGAGGAAAGAGAGCATGTTGCACAACGAGTTGTCTTAGCTTCATAATGATTCACACCAAATATGAAGAAAATTCAAAATGGAGTTTAGGAAATATGAGGAAATGAAAAAACGATAACCAAAACCTATTTGCTAATTTTCTACAACTGTAACCTTGACCCCAAGGTCAAAGGGGCAAGCATACATTTATCCGAATTAATTGTCTTAGTTCCATCATGATTCATTTCATGTATGAAGAAAATCCATCAAAGTGTTTAGGAAATATAAACAAATGAAAAAACTTGAAATAAAACCCTAATGCAAATGTTCTTTTGACTGTGACCATCACTTTAATGTCATAGGGGTGAGTGAGTGTGTTGTAGAATGAACTGTCTTAGCTTCAAAATATTCATCCCAAGTATGATGAGAATCTATAGGGTTTAGAAAATATACACAAATGAAAAACTTGAACCAAAATCATGACAAACTGTGGATGTTGACGTTGATGCTGTCAGAAAATGACTGCCATGCCTTGCTTCCCACTAATGTGGGCTTAACAAAAATATCTCCAAATACATTTTAAGAAACGTGTAAAAATAATATTATCTCATATTTCATGATAGATGATGGACAAAAGACCGTGACTTACCAAGGTAAAGCTGTTAGGAGATGCAGCCCAACGTCTGACTGTTGTGAGGGGCCACATCCTCAAAATCTGAAAAGCAAAAGAAACTAGATAGGTGTCTATATGCCAAATGCCCCTGCCAAATTAAGAGCAAAGTTCTAAGTCAGCGGTGAAAATTAAATCTGGCTTAGGTCTTCTTAATATTCAGGCAGATAACAAATTTGGTTTCAATCCATCAATTCCGTACAAAATTATTAAACAGAAAAAAAATTTGTGATTGATTTAACATTAAAGTCATGATGAGTCATAATGTCATATATAGGGCAGGAGTGGGGGTGGGGGGAGGTAGGGTGGGGGGCATAACAATTTTTCTGTACCCTGACTCACTTGGCAAGCTCTTACACAGCTAACATGAAATCAACTCGCATTAAATCATATGAACATATGCTCTGTGTTCAATAGATGAATGTAAACCCACTAATCAAATATGTGAAAGAATTAAATGTTCAAACCAGATTAATAGGAGTAATCAAAATCTCTATATCTTAAAATTCAGAGGACATTTTCAATGCAATGCAGATGTTGGCAGTGTAGCAACCTATGTGGATAGCAGATAGGACAGTGTTATTAACCAAGTAACCATCTCAGTTTCAATTTTGCTGACAAGAAAATGAAATCGTAAAATTGGTTGAAGTGTTGTTTCAAAGGAAAGAGACATATTTTGTGCAATTTAGAGTGGATTTTGTACCAAAACCACAGATCGCGTATTTTAATCAAAAGAGATTCAAATAATGTCAATACATGGTTACTTACAGAAATGTGGACGCTTCTTCAACAAAACAAGAAGGAGTACTAGTACTTTCATCACCAAGAAAACTTTACCAGCAACACATCACAACAGCTCCATTTGCATCACCTCTATTTTGTGCCACAACAAAACTGGCATGAATGACATTCATTCACTTAAAATTTACAATTGGCAACATCTTTTAAACTCCTTCACATGAAGATGAAAAATGTATATTTTTGGTTATAACATTATGTTTTGGCTTTTATTGTAATGACAGTGTACAAAATAATGTCTATGTCTTTTTATGTTTAAAATGTATAATAAATAGTTAACTGAATTTGTAAACAGAAATATTCATGTGGCCTCATTGTTTTTGTGAGCCAACTCGCAAGCATGTTTGCCGTAGCCAAAACAATTCATCCACGGATATTTTTCAGTACAAATGGAATAACCCATCCATGTTATGGAAAAAGAAAGCTCCGACGTTGGTACTAATTATATACATACAGTGTTTCCTTATTATAACACTATTCATAGGAGTCTTAAAAGTGACCTACGTTATAACTGAGAAGTCTTACACTAAAACAATTTCAGACAAGGCTGTGTCCTTATAATACCTTAAAGCACAAAAATATAGTATTTAATGATGTGAAATCATATTATAAATGGTTTTACAAGTCAAGAACTAAAATAAAGTACAACAAGAGTCTATTGAAGGGACTGACCCTTGCTCTACTAGGCGAACAGAATTTCATGAAATTCAAGATAACAAGCAATATCAAAGGTAAGGGAGATAACTACTGAGGTATAATCATTTACCTAAATTTGAGTTCATAAATTCCAATTCAATTTAACAACTGTGTTCCCACACTTTTTGAAACAAAATTTTCCAGGTTTTCTCTGGATGAAATGGATTTTTTCAAGGTTCATGAATGACCCTTACTGAATGGAATCAAGAACAAATTTACTTTGGAAAACGTTAATTTTTAAAATAAAAAAAGTAGTTTCTTTCTTTGGACTCTTCCATAACATCTCAATTAGACATATGACCATGAACTAAACACTGGCTGTATTGCTAGAAACAAGTATAACTACTGAAATTCATATAAATTTGCAAGTAATTTACAAAATAACTTAAGTACCTCGAAGGGAATGATGCTCTATTGGCCGAAAAGAATTTCCAGGAATTCATCATAAGACCATTTCTTCATTTTAACTGTTGAGTGTTGAAAACATCTCTCATATTCTTCCGCAATAACAAGATTTTCAAATTAGCTGCTGTGGTACAGATAGTGGATGTCACCTTGGCACCATTTTCATTTAGGACAAAGTGGACATCATTAGGAGTCTTTTAGTGAAAAGCCCATGTCATAATGATCATCCATTCAGAGGGAGGAGTGACAACAAGGTTTTTAAGACGTCATGGCAGCCATATTGGATGTACGACTGGCACCATTTTTCCATTTAGGACCAACTAGGTATCATAAGAAGTCTGTTGGTGAAAACCCCATGTTGACATAGCCATCCATTTGAAGAGGAGTAGAGATAACAATATTTTCAAGATACGACTTTCCATTCAGGAGCAGCAATAACGATTTTCAAGATAGCTGTTGTGGCGGTCATACTGGGTGTGAGATCAGCATCATTTTCATTTAAGACCAAATGGACATCATAAGAAGTTTTCTGGTGAAAACCCCACATCAATATGACTTTCTGTTCAAGCAGAGTTGTGACAACAAGATTTTTAAGATGGTTGCCATGTTGGCCATATTGGATGTCAGATTGGCATCATTTTTATTTTCGATCAGCTAGACATAATAATAAGTCATTTAGTGAAAACCCCATGCTGATACGACCATCCATTCAGGAGGAGTAGCAATAACGAGATTTTCAAGATGGCTGCCATGGAGGCCATGTTGGATGTCAGCTCGGCACCATTTTCATTTAGGCCCTACAAGATTTTATAAGAAGTCTTTCAATAAAAACCTCGTGTTGATATGACCATCCATTCAAGAGAAGTAGTAATAACAAGATTTTCAAGATGGCTGCCCTGGCAGCCATACTGGACATCAGGTCAACGCCATTTTCATTTAGGACCAGCTAGACAGCATAAGAAGTCTTTTAGTGAAAACCCTGTGTTGATATGACCATCCATTCAGGAGAATTAGTGACAACGCAATTTTCAAGATGGCTTCCCTGGTGGCCATATTGGACATCAGATCGGCACCATTTTCATTAAGGACCAACTAGACATTATCAGAAATCTTTTAGTGAAAACCCCATGTTGATATGACCATTCATTCAAGAGGATTAGTAATAACAAGAATTTCAAGATGGCCACTGGGGCAGCCATATTGAATATCCAAGCAGAACCATTTTCATTTAGGACCAACTAGACCATGGGATGAATGTATGTGTAAAGTTTCAAAGCAATCCTCCAAGTAGTTTAGGAGGAGTAGCGATAACAAACTTATGCTAATGAACGGACAACATCACATGATGGACAACAGACCATCCCATAAGCTCTTCTGGTCTATGACCAGTAGAGCTAAAAATGTTAACTTTACTCTGCTTAACTGCACGTTTGTATCAAGAAAGTTTTCTACAAAAGTTTTTTTATAAATTTTGACAAGTCCTTAAAAATGATATAACTTTGCATAAAATGATGCACTGATATTTTTTTTAAACAATCCACTTACATCGGGTTGGTGCTCTAACATCTATTTTCAATGTACATGTAATCTGATGATGGACTGTATATTTAATGCAATCATTGTCAAGTATGCCCAGAGTGTGATTCTGTATTGAAAATTGCCCCAGCAGTCAATAGATTTCTATGTATTTAGCGAGGCCTGATAGTAAAATTCACCCAAAGGTGAGATAGGGGTGAGAGTTGTGTCAAAGGTTACTATTAATGATAATGTCAAACGATAATGACGATGTAGTTTCCAGTGCAAACTACCACCAAATACTAAGCAAAGATTTACCACAATACATTTTTTATTAACTTTACATATCAAAAGGGGAAATGGAGAAGATAAGCTTAATAATTTTTCTCTTAAATTTTCCAAGACCATACATTGCAGCCAACTCTCTCATATGTTGGTATAATGTGAGGCTAGACTGGCATTCATTCCTTCTACACAAGTAAAGATACCAATATGGAGCTGAGCATAGGGTAACCAGTCTGATCACCTAAGCGCTTGGATTGAGTATACAAATATGTTCCGGACAAGCAACCTGAGAAAATTCCGGTAAGAACTCCATATATTTAACTCATGGTCAGTTTAAGTACAACACAACAGCGGTGAAACAATTCATCGATATATCGATGCATCAATACTTTTGCCATATCGATAGATGTATTGATACAAGAGGTGAAGAATCGATACAAAATGATTCTTACCCGATAGAAGTTACTTTAATCTTCAACAGTCACGAATAATTATTAGTTGTTTGCCTTTTTATTCTTTAAACTGAGAATATATCTGAGACAGCTGTCGCAGGCCCAGACACTAATGTTTGTCAGTAAAAAAGAAAAAAAACTGTTGAAAACACCCACCAACCTTTTACAAATTAACACAAGGTTAGGTGGTTCAAATGTGTCTCTCCCCCCCCCTCCCCTTTGCCAATTACATGCTAATTATTTTATCCCATCAGCATGTTCAGCCACTGATAATATATATCAGAGTAAAGGACACTTACCAAATTTGTTCCCCATGTATCATTGAAGTACTTTACTGATCATTTAATAACCACTTCTAAGTTTCTCTGTTGCTTCGTATCTCGTCTATATGGATTGAATTTAAAGGCTACACTTCCGGTGTGTCACTCAGTGAAATATGTTACATTAAATTCTGATTGGTGGTTATTGTGTATTGCAGTCCAGGGTGAACAATAACTACCAATCAGATCTGACTGCAGCTTATTCACTGCGTGACACACCAGAAGTATTGGCATCCAAACTCGATCCAGGTAGATACAAAACAACAGAGAAACTTCATTCAAAATGGTTATTAAATGATCTGTAGATTACTAAAGTCATACATGGAGAACAAGTTTGGAATGTTTCCTTTTAAGGAGAACAAGTTTGGAATGTTTCCTTTTAAGCTGATATAGGTAATCATTGATTAAACATGCGAACAGGATAAATAAAATTATCACAGAATCAGCAAGGAGGCAGATTTCAAACCATGCAGGTTGGTCACCTTGTGTTAATTTGGTAATTTTATATAGAAGGGGAATGGGCATTGTCAATAGTTTTCCTTTTCACTAACAGAAATGAGTACCTGTGGCTGCGGCAGTTGTTTTACATCTGCAGGAAGTACAATGTGATAGACTTTGGTTAGTCATCTCCACTCCAACACCTGGACATGATCTAGATAACATTTTCCTTGTAAGTGGAAATTGCACTGTTTCTTCTGTTTTGAAGATAACACCATCGTATCTTTCAAATTTAAGTGAAGACATGAAATTGATAATAAGATGTTCTAAAAGCATTCATGCAGTGCAAAACAAAGGATGTGGTTACCAAGATGAGTCCTGGATCCGATCAAGTGGAATAGCCTCAAGATTAAATTAAAATCACTAACAACTAATATGTAGTCTGTTTGGATTTACTTTTTTTTATATCTTGTCAAGGATAAAAATGGCATATGAAGAGATGCTAAATCTATGTCTGTCTGTAATCTGCATACTTGAAATACAACCAATATGTCAACACATATAAAACAGCACAACCCTACTACCGACAGACCTTCTAAAGATGAAAAGACCATCAAGTTGATATGTGTATCGATAATGTATTGTAGGCTGTGTATCATGAATTGTATCAATATGCGGCACAGGTGTATTGTTTCACCCCAACAAATCAAATACATATTTTTTCTGTGATCAAGTGGTGGCTGAAAATTCTCAGTTTTTCTAATCAATCTTTGCAAAATTAAAGGGCTTTTCCCTGTAGGGAACAAACCTATTCTTCTCCCAACTTCCTCCCAATTTCCTAGTAGCATGTGAACCCTGTAACAATGAGTAAAACTGTTTTCTGGATTGAAAAGCCTCCAAGCCAAAAAAGCTGCTAGAAAGATACTGACACATACCTCTTTGGTGTTTTCATCCACCCGCACTACACTTTCCTTATTGATACCTAAAAGTCGTGGGACAAGTTTATTCTTCCCCTTCATCTTTTCCTTCAAATAAAAAACATTATGTAGAGTTAACTGGCATGCTAGCAATGAAAATGAAGTCACCTATCCATATTTATACTGATGATGTGGAAATGTTTTTATATGTTAACAACAATCCTCACAAAAAAATACACAAGAAAAAAACAAAATGCCTGAACAGCTTACCATAAATTGATTTAAAAATTTACACCCTCACTCGTAATATCACTCTTACAACATTATACGAAAATACATTTAAGAACTTGTTTACAATCAAAGTAAAACTTATTTATGATTTACTCAAGGAATTCTTTGGCTCATTATTACTTCACCCTGTAAATAACTTCACTGTTGTACATGACAAAAAAAAAAAAAAAAAAAAAAAAAAGACCCCCACTGAATTCCAATACAAAGAGGAAACACGAGTCATCTAGAGATAATGATGACATATACCCATCTAGAGATAATGATGACATATACCCATCTAGAGATAATGATGACATACACCCATCTAGAGATAATGATGACATATACCCATCTAGAGATAATGATGACATATACCCATCTAGAGATGATGACGACATACACACATCTAGAGATAATGATGACATACACCCATCTAGAGATAATGATGACATACACCCATCTAGAGATAATGATGACATATACCCATCTAGAGATAATGATGACATGCATCCATCTAGAGATAATGATGACATATACCCATCTAGAGATAATGATGACATGCATCCATCTAGAGATAATGATGACATGCACCCATCTAGAGATAATGATGACATATACCCATCTAGAGATAATGATGACATACACCCATCTAGAGATAATGATGACATGCACCTATCTAGAGATAAATGATGACATATACCCATCTAGAGATAACGATGACATATACCCCAAGTTCCCCACTTATGTAAAGAAACCCTACAGCTACATTTGTCTGGTACTATCAATTTTAATACAACTTATGCTAGTACACTATGATCCAGCACTCTCTGTTTTATATACCACTTATGCTACAATATGTTTCCACGGTAACATAAAAAATACTGGATGTGGACATTTTTAAGTATCAAGAGGCACCTCTACACAACTTGCTGAAATACCTTGACATGTATACCAAGTCTGGCTGAAATACCTTGACATGTATACCAAGTCTGGCTGAAATACCTTGACATGTATACCAAGTCTGGCTGAAATACCTTGACATGTATACCAAGTCTGGCTGAAATACCTTAAACGGTTTGAAGGTTATGCTTTGGAAACAAAAATAAATTTTAACAGGTAGAGAAATAGAAAATGTTTAAGGATAGACAGGCAAACATAGCAATAGCTGTATTCCCCCCATATTACATACCAGGAGGATAAAATGGTCTTTAAAACTATAGACTGCCTCTGTTACTGAATGTTACACTTAACAAAGTAAATAAACTTACTTTAACTAAGAAGAAAGTAATGCCATAAGTTTTTAGATCTCGGCACATCTGTGTATATTTTACTTTGGCATCCATTTCTGTCGTTCCGATCCATTTCTTATGTTCCTGTAAACAATCAGAAAAACTTTCTATGAAAAGATAAAAATCATAAACAAGACTCTATTGGAGGGACTGATACTCGTCTGGACATAAACAAGACTCCATTTGAGGGACTGATACTCATCTGGACATAAACAAGACCCCACTGGAGGGACTGATACTGGAGACTCCACTGGAGGGACTGATACTCATCTGGACATGAACAAGACTCCATTGGAGGGACTGATACTCTTCTGGACATAAACAAGACTCCATTGGAGGGACTGATACTCTTCTGGACATAAACAAGACTCCATTGGAGGGATTGATACTCATCTGGACATAAACAAGACTCCATTGGAGAGACTGATACTCTTCTGGACATAAACAAGACTCCATTGAAGGGACTGATACTCTTCTGGACATAAACAAGACTCCATTGGAGGGACTGATACTCTTCTGGACATATAAAGGACCAATTGACAGAGTAATGCAAACAGTTACAGAACTGCAACAACAATAATTTGTTTCAGATCTCAACTTTTTTTAAATCAAACTTTAAAACTTGGTTACTTCATGAAGTAGAATATTCAAAACTCTACTAGTCAAAATATGCTTTGTGTTACACTTTGAAAAATCGCAGTTCATATTATGAGCAAAACTTAATGGATGGTGCCAAATTAATAAATTAATGGATTCTTATGTTTGGATTGTGAATAGCAATCACCTGGAGTGATGCTGATGTCAGTATTTAATTCAGATTTAATAAAAACCTGATAGGCATAAACAAAGATAAGAGAAGATTAAAACCTGTCCTGCAGACTTGTGATAAACTTACAGTAAAGATCTTTTTCTCTATGCCTTTAAGCCTGCAATATTCTTTGGGAAGAAACTCTTTAAGTCTGGAAAAAATTAAAAAAATGCAAACTTTTAAAATCATTTTCAAAGTAAACAGACCAAGATGGAATTGCAGAATCATTTGTCTTTCTTTCATTACCTGGTAGAACAAGATCCTAACAAAAATGAAAGTAGTTTTTACCAATTTTTAAGATATACAAATTCTTGCAGCTGTCAATAGCCAGGATCTTAAGTTTACAGGGAAGGCAATTCAGCTGTTATCAGGTAATTATTAGAGGTGGGAATCACCAGAATCTTTCCAATATAATATATCATCATACAGGACAGTGTATTGCAATATATATTACAATACATGTATATTAGTAAAATCTGAAAACTGTGCAAACTAATATTATAGAGTGAACAATAAGTCAAAGTTTCATATAACTTTAATTTCTTTTAAATCTATTTAAGTGACCAATTATTGGGAAATATTCTTACATTCCGACAAATCTGAGCTACATCAGACAGCCTTGGTTACAGTTTAATTTGCATCTTCTCAACTCTGGCTGCACTGGTGACTATAGTACATGTAAGAAGAGCTGATACTAGCTTTTTTCCTATTTTTTTAAAAACCAACTTCCAGTTGGAAACAATTCTACAAACCTTAAATCTGATTATTTTCCAATATAATGACTGATATGAGATCTCATATCCATAATTAGTATAACTCAACTCTGTGAAATGATTAGGTTGTACGAAGAATTACCATGGATTCCGGTACAAAAATAGCAGCCAGTTCTGAGTTGCAGGGGTTGTCTCAGTAGGTGAAAAGACCAAGAACACATCACTGTCCATGAGGTGCTTTTGGAACACCACTCGCAGTCCAATACAGATAAAATCTGTAATCATTGTTTTCTGCGTAGACTATTTTTCAGTCACAGTGACCTTGACCTTTTAACCCCAAAATAGACAGGATTTTTCTTTACCCTAAGTTCAAGCCAGCCATGAAGTTTTGTCCAGGTATGTGATGTAGAACTAATGTTTTTGTGCACTAACCATTTTTTTCCTTTCAAAGTGACCTTGACCTTTGACCTTTTGACCCCCAAAATCAATAAGCTTCTTCCTTACCCAAGTGCAAACCATCCACAAAGTTTCTTTGAGGTATGTGATGTAGAAATGATGTTATTGTGCAGAAAACATTTTATTCCTTCAGTCAGCAAGCTGGACCTTTGACCTTTTGACTCCAAAATCATTAGGGTTCTTCCTTACTCCAAGTGCAAGTCATTCACAAAGTTTTGGTAACCACGAATGACAGAGAACTCAAATTATTGTACAGAAACCATTTGTCTTCTTTCAGTAGGAGTGACCTTTGACCTTTTGACTCCAAAATCAATAGGGTTCTTCCTTACCCCAAGTGCAATCCATCAACAAAGTTTGGTAACTGAAGATGGTGGAGAACTCAAGTTATTGTGTGGAAACCATTTGTCTTCTTTCAGTCACAGTGACCTTGACCTTTTGACCATTTGCGCCTGAAATCGATAGGGTTCTGCCTTACCCCAAGTGCAAGGAAACAATCAATTACATTTATTATATCTTCCTGCCATGACTGCATATATAAAATATTCAAATCGGAGTGCTGAAAACAATGATGGTTTGGAAAGTTGAAGTGATATTGTGATTCATGGTCTTTTTTAAAACCGTAAACAGACTGCTCTAAATAATCTTAATAATATTATTCTAAATTTTCTTTTCTTTTTATTTCACGAAAGAATTTATATTAAATTTTGAAACGCTGTTTGAGGAGTTTTTTTGTCTTGATTTCCTTTTTAAAAGCATTTTCTATAATGTTTCATGTATTGCTATCAGTGGAACAATATCCAGGTGATATAACTACCATAATGTCTAATCATATTCTTACATCTGAGTTGCCTCCCTTGACATACAATTGGCCTGAAATGTGTGGACCTATATTTTGTTATTAATTTGAGTAAGACCATACAGTTTGTTATTATTATTAGTAATACAAACTATATTTAGTAAAAGAGAATGGATATTACATCACAGACATGGAGGGACTGTCCAAACCCAAAATGTGACAATTACTGAAAATTTGGTATATATTAGATTTTTATATATCTCCCAGGAATCGCCATAGAAACATGCCAAGAAAATACTAAACCTCTTGCACACAGTAATTAAAAAATCAAGCGTATTACAGTGAATTTACATGATTTGTTTTAATGAAAGAATCAAGCATATTACCATGAATTTACACCACCATGTGTTTTAATGAAAGAATCAAGCATATTACTGTGAATTTACACCATGTGTTTTAATGAAAGAATCAAGCATATTACCATGAATTTACACCATGTGTTTTAATGAAAGAATCAAGCATATTACCATGAATTTACACCATGTGTTTTAATGATAGAATCAAGCATATTACCGTGAATTTAAACCATGTGTTTTAATGAAAGATAAACGGAGGGTATCACAATATTGCCACTGCTTTGTTTAAAAAAAATTCAGAATGTATTATCACTTACTCAAGAAACCCTGGCTTGTGTTTCTGGTCATTGTGATCTCCAAACTGGACCTGACACTGTAAACTAGCTAACTCGGTGGCTTTCTCTTGAGATACTGGGTGCGTTCCATTCAGAATGGCATCACGAGTCTAAAAGGAGAGCCAGATTTAAGTAAAAGCTGATATAACTGTGTGTGTCTGTGTGTGTGTATATATGTGTGAGTGAGTGTATATATATATATATATATATATATATATATATATATATATATATATATATATATATATATATATATATATATATATATATATATATATATATATATACCCAGCTGTGAACAATGTAGACCAAGCTGTGTCACTGCCTTAAGTGCCAGCAGATCACTGTCCACACTGTTGCTTCTATTTATAATTTCATGCAAAGAGCATCAACCAAATTCTGCCAGTGAATTACAGAAGGGCAAATCAGGATCTACACTGCTCACAGACATAGGTAAATACAAATTTATATCGCAGATGTATCATGATTAACTAGTTTTATAATTTTAATATTACACTTGTACTATTATGCCATGAAGTCACATAAAGTTAACACACAATCTCAGACATCTAAAGCACTATAAAGTTAGACCATTATACATCCATAGCAAATTATTGCATACAATTAGATAATTTCATCTAACCAGAATTCAACAATTGTGCTAATTTTATTTTAAATCCATACAAATAATTTTGCCTGCTAACTAAATCACAAATGAAACAAAGAATTTAAATTATTTTTTTTTTTAAATAAAAAAAAGGAATATAATTACCTTTGCTTTGAAAAAAATTATTATGATATTAAATTTTGTGCTAATATCTATTTTCTGAATCTAATATAAACCAAAATAGAAATGAACAGAAAAATCATGAATTTACACATCATGAGAAGACAAGTTCATAAGAATTCACTCTATGTCTTGTTTCAAGAGCCATTACATTGAGGAGTTTGTATTTGAAACAAAAGTTAGGTGATGGACATTCAAGGCCATTCCTACTCTAAAGGATCAAATGGAATGTTTTAAATTAAACTCCTTCAAGGTCTCATCAACACAAGCAACATCTCATGTAAAGATATGAAGTTGATTGAAAACGGTCACAATTTTGTCCAAAATGGTGTAGATGATGCTAATTACAAGCAACAGCCACGTAAAGATATCAAGTCCAAAATGGTGTACATGATGCTGATTACTAGCAACAGCCATGTAAAGATTGTTACGGAATCATATATCATTTTTCTTTTAATAATGGTATAGTTTATTAGTCTGTGATCTCTGTTCTTAGTCTAACAGCTGTCGTCTTGCTGCGAGTACATATACGGTATTTTCGATCGATATTTCGGTGAAGCTTAGGTCATGTCACATGTTTTCAGCGCGTGAGAGGTTTGAACTTTTGACCTAGTTCTTGAACTTTTAAGAGTAAACATTGTATTGACCAGGAATTATAGTTTAAGGTCACATCCGAAGAATGAATCGTGTTTATTAGAAGGAAATTATTTCGAAATACCCAGTTGTTTATCGAAGACGAAGTATGGGTTTTTATTTAGATTCTGCGCATTAAGGCTATATATATAGGAATTATAGCAGTATTTGGGCATTCTTCATAGTTACATTGAATTGAGAGGTCATAAACAAATTTGGTTCATTGTGTCTGTGGGATATTCTTCTTTGGAGATCTATTTATTATAAATACAGTGCATTCTGGATTAGTACTGTTTCTTCAACCTGAATAATTATACAGCTCCGTGGAATTATCGGAAACATTTCTAGAACTTGTGATATTCCATATTCGCAGAGATTACTTGTATATTACTTATTCTTATTAACACATTAGTACAGTGAAGGTTACTTCATTCGGAATACCTCATTTGGAATATTTGGATTGACTTCCGGATCAGTGAACTTTAGAACAATTTAGGACTTTTAAGGATATTCTATACTGTAAGTTATTTTTAATTCTTTCACTTTAATTGTTTGTTGAAATATTTTATATTTTAGGAAATTAAAGATTTGTATTTAATCTTGAAAGCTTGTTTGAGTCTTTACTTTTGTTACATTACCCCTAGTCGTAACAAGATATAAAGTCCAAAATGGTGTAGATGAGACAAAATCTATACAAGGCAAATCTAGAATATGTGGGATGGTTATTGAGTTATGCTGACTACAAATACCATTCCAAGTCTCCATGTAAAAACAAGAATTTGCTTGACCCGAGGAACATCACTGTCCAAAATGCAGCAGACAAGACATAATGTATAAAAGGCACATGTCAGTCTATGATACAATATTAATTACCAAACTGCATCAGAATATGTTGAATCGTTCCTTAACTATGCTGGTTACAAGCAACATCCCATGTTAAGATATAAAGGTAATTGTTAAGGGCCAGAACTCTATCCAAAACAGAGTTGACATTACAAAACTCATAAAAAGCACATCTAGGTCTTTGAGACAATGTTCATAATATGTTCAATGGTTCTTGAGCTATGCCAGTTTCAAGCAACATCCCATGTGCAGATTTGAAGTTAACTGTCAAGGGCCATAAATCCCATAAAAGGCACATCTAGGTCATTGAGACAATATTCATACCAAATTGCATCTGAATATGTTGTATTGTTCTTGAGCAATGATGGATAGAAGCAACATCCCATGTGAAGATATGAAGTTGTCAAGGCCCATAACTCTATCCAAAATAGAGATGATGAGACAAAACCCATAAATAGCATATCTTCATCATTGAAACAATGTTCATACCAAATTGTATCAGAATATGCTGAATGATTCTTGAGCTATGCCAGTTACAAGCAGAATCCCATCTGAAGATATTAAGTTAATTGTCAAGGGCCATAACTCTATCCAAAATGGAGTTAACGAGACAAAATGTATAAAAGGCACCTCTAGGTTACTGAGACAAAGTACACACTCAATTACATCAGAATATGATGAATGGTTCCTAAGCTATGCTGGTTACAAGGATCTTCTGTGGTGGCGATTTAAAACTGATGGAAAAAGTGCAATAATTCCGTCAAAAATTGGACCTGAAAAAAAAAACGAAACCTTTACAAGGCACATCTATGTGTAACAGGCAATTCACCTACCAACTATGTCAGGGTAGAAAAATCTACTGGCCAGGAGCCTGGGACAACTAAAAATTAATGCCAGGCAACCATTTTTCCCCAATTGTGAAAGCCCAGTTGGGCAACCAAAAAATATTTGTAATAAATAATAGTGTTAAGAATAATAAATGAAATTTTGTTTATTATTTTGTACATTTTCCAGCGACAAACATTTGATCATTAAATTGAATGAATTCCATATAATTCCACAGTTGAGTATATGTTGAGTGATTGCTGTCTGTAAGAGGCCACACTAATCCACATGTCTGCTACCCATTATCTGATTATGTGATCACATTCCATACTACCAGTCCCTCTGGGAGAATCCTTAAAGAAACAAGACTCACGAATGTTTGTCTTTTGTCAACACACACATGTATCGCATCTGTTTCTTTCATCTTCTGTTTGACACGCTAAATGTATTATGTTTTCTTAATGGTCTGTTGAAGAAATGGGCACTCGCTGTAGAGCAAGTGACAGTTGCTTCTTTTGGCTAACTTCAGCCAAAGGAATATGACATTTAAATAATAACACCAATCACAATTCTTGCTGCATACTACATTGGCTTGTGGGATAAAAGTTAAACAAAAACTTATAACCAAATGCAAGAGTAGTTGGCCATGGACTCAAGGTTGTTAGGATGCTATCTGTAGAAATTTCTTTGCGTTGATTGCACGTGTTATGAAAACAATTGTTTCAAGCTTTCCCTATTTTTGTATCTTCATCTATATTTGATGGCATATCAACATTGTTAGTCCAATATTGGAAGGCTTTTATACCAGGATGCTTTCTGTCAAAGTTGGTCAATTTCAGATGAGTGGTTTTCAAAAGTTGTTTAAAAGTTATATTTTTAGTAATGGCAGCCCAATTTGAGAGCAGATTGGCATAATTTGTTTAAACTTCAAAGGCTTTCATGCCAGAATGCTTTCTGTCAAATTTGGTCAAATTCTGTTGCGTGGTTTTTGAGAAGAAATCATTACAGTTTTTTCTGCTTGTACTAACGGTGACCATATTTTATGGCAGATTGGCATCATTTCTAAAAATCTGAAAGGCTTTCATGCCAGGATGCTTTCTGTCAAATTTAGTCAAATTCTGTTGAGCAGTTATTGAGATTTTTTTTTTCTTCTATTGTTAGTAATGGCAGCCATATCTGATGGAGGATCAACATTTGTACAAAATTGAAAACTTTTCATGCCAGGATGCTTTCTGTCAAATTTGATCAAAATTTGTTTTTCTATTTTTCGAAACAGAGGCCATATTTCGTGGGGATTGGCATCATTTGTACAAGCTTGAAAGCTCTGCAAGCAGGATGCTTTCTATCGAATTTAGTCAAATTCTATCAAGTGGTTTTTGAGAAGGTGTCTTTTAAAGGTTTTTCTACTTTTATTAATAGTGGCCATATTTGATATTGGATCAGCATCATTCGGACAAACTTTAAAGGCCTTCAAGCCAGGATGCTTTTTGGATTGGTGGTTTTTGAAAAGCTGAAAATAGCAATTATTGACAGACACACAATGGATGGAGAACGCTCGACAGACATGGTTGACCTTATGGCCAGGTGAACTTATAATATAAGAATGATTATCATACACAATTTGCAATGTGCAAACATTTACTCTATCAGAAAACTCCGAACTCCTGGGTTCAAACTCTTCCACTCAGAGATGCCAACCCCTAATGATGTGAAATAGGAATGCCTGCTATAAAAAAATAAAAGCTGAACACAAAAAAGAATACTTTCAATTTTTATCCAACAATTTGTTTTAGGGATTAAATCTGACTGATATAAGGTGACTTTTGGTTGAAACGTACTTCCTTCAGTTATATTCCCCACCATGTGACAGACTGAAGTCTGTTGAGAAAAATTTGCAAAAGCATGGTATTTGTCCAATGCTGATGCCTCGTGTATTCCATTTAGAATGTTTGTCGGACCGATTTTTTCATTAAGTTATAATCCTCTTACACCACTTAAAACTATCAACATATGTTGAACAAATCAACATCTTTCTTGAACTTTCACAGTTGAATCAGGATGCTAAACTGACATGATTTTTCACTGGTCAATATTCAACTGCTTTTGTGAAACAAGCTCTTACATATTCTTCAAAAAAAGAATTACAATCAGACATTACAATCATAATGGTGTAATTAGACGTTAACAACAGAAATGATTCTGCCAAAATCTCTGCATGTTCTACTACAAAATTCTGCACCCAACACATGATCCTTAACTCCTACAAAAGTTTTGAACATTAAAAATGAAATTTTATCTCTACTGGCATTTACCTATTGCACTGCTGTGATAGTTGTGAACTCTCAAGCATTAGATTTCCCAATAATCATAGCAGTACAGCAGATAAACAAACCACCTGAGGGAAGCTTAAATACCACTCACCTGAGAGAAGAGCAAATTTAATTGAACTGGGTCCCGGGCATCTACATTTTTGTCTGAGAAGAAGAACTTTCTCCTGAGTAATACGGTGTTCTCTTCATCCACACCCTGCTCTCGTAAGGTCTTGGAATGATCCAACCAGTTCGCTGCAGAATGGATGATAGTGTGAGATTCTTAATATTTACCATACAAAACAAAGCAAGAATTTAAACATGTCTTAACTTGAAAAGTAACATCATCATTTCTGGTAAATGTGCAAGTAACTAAAAATAGAATATAAAACAAAGGATGGCATGTCAAAATAGCATTGTCCTGTATGTGGTATAGTTTTTTTTAAACCTTATTTTCCCTCTTTCAGGCATTTTGGAATACTCCAGTCCTTGGTTTCACTAAATGTCTCAAACTTCTTCCTAAAACTGAGATTTTTCATTATCTTTCTTAATGTTTGTTTTGGAATTATGCAGTTTTCACTGAAAATACAGTATATACTCGTGTATAAGCATATACCAACTGCAAACTGCATAGACCCAGATCTGCCGTCGCATAATGCGCCGGCAGATCTGGGTCTATGCAGTTTGTAAGGACTAATCATTAGAACAAACAACATAGACCCTGATTTGCCGGCGCATTATGCGATGGCAGATCAGGGTCTATGTTGTTTGCATTTGGACCTGGTTTATACGCGAGTATATACTTTGGACCTGGCTTATACACGAGTATATACGATAAGCATGCATTATTAAGGATTAAAATACAATCATAATACTCTGTATTTTCCAGAAATTAGTCTGATTTTATCTCTGAGGATAAATTCAGGATTTCCTCTAACTTGAGGAATTCTTCAACTCATTTTTCAAGACAAAAGGATTGACAGGTGTCCAATTTTAAAACAAAAGAGTTATTTTTCATCCCTTGTGTTGCATCTACCTCTCACAAAAATCCCAATATTGTCAGAAATATCATAAGCAAGATATGCAAAATCTCAATTTGAGGAAACAATTTGAGCAATTTTGTGAAACTGGAGCTATGGGATAAATGTTCTGATAATTAATGTTTCCAGGTTGGTACTGAAAATATGTTGGTAAATAGAATCATTTACTATCATTTTTAATTCAATACAAAGCCCTGTTTGTTTCCCCCATCTGTATGTGTCATATGAGATCAGATGCAGTATCCATAAAATGCATAATACCTGCAGTAAGTTTTTTTTGTTTTTTTTTAATAGGAAGGGACCATGTATTATAATCATGCAACAGAGTTTTGTTAAATCAAAAACTCACTATCATCTTCTGTGTGGAGTTTCTTTCTCATCTCCTCCAGTTTCTTCTGGTCTTTAGCAATTGACTTGTCCCTCCTTAATGTCAGTGTCTTCTCTTTCTCATCATCTGACATTTCCAGGATTAGAGAGTACTCATCATGGTTTGTTATTCCTGAAATAATTCATCACACAAATCATGGAACAGTATGTCTC
This sequence comes from Margaritifera margaritifera, assembly GCA_029931535.1. Classification (NCBI taxonomy): domain Eukaryota; kingdom Metazoa; phylum Mollusca; class Bivalvia; order Unionida; family Margaritiferidae; genus Margaritifera; species Margaritifera margaritifera. The sequence continues at coordinate 166,556 of JAQPZY010001376.1, read as the reverse complement.
TGTTGACAACTTTTAAAATACTTGAACACAAGATCTAAATACTGATAATTTTTGGAAAAGCAAACTAAATGTAACTCAAACTGCAGGTGTGATCTGAGACCTCATGTGCATAAAACTGAACTAAATGTAACTCAAACTGCAGGTGTGATCTGAGATCTCATGCGCATAAAACGAAACTAAATGTAACTCAAACTGCAGGTGTGATCTGAGATCTCATGCGCATACAACCAAACTAAATGTAACTCAACTGCAGATGTGATTTAAAGAGTATCCCCTCAATTGTATAACTGGAATCTTTCAATCTGCAGCAATTCTACTGCAATTTGGTCATACTTGTTTTTTTGTTTGTTTTTTATCAATTTACTCAGTTTCACACTTACTCCAAACTAAACTGAAATTTTTCTATGCATATGCAGTGTTCCAGCTGGGAAGTTACATAGGAATGCAACACCCTGCACCCAACTCTGCATGCCCAGTCCATATTACTGGCCTTTGATTTGCACCCTGCCCATATTTCATTTTGTTAGATTGCCATCCTTTTTTGTAGTATGCCCCCTTCCAGAACAGCATCCTGTCTCTGTACAGCGTTAATCACAGAGCACAGTCTGGAATTAACTTTTTTAGCATGTGCCAAAATGGCTTTATTTATTGAGACTGGAAGAAAAAGAATGTGTTATTCAAGGTAAGATAAATCATCCGATAATAAGTTGCATGCGCTTGGTGGTGGTAGTAGTCGAGATTAGCAATTAACTGGTTTTGTGCAAATGGCAAAATAGCAGAGACTCAATCCAGAAAAATCTCTAGAGAAAATTAGATTAAAATCCGATTCAGACTAGATTTCTGGAGAGTCTTCAACATATTAAAAATATTCATGTCAGGTCACTACTTTAAGAGTCGTAGGGATTATTCAAAGTTCTCCAGAGATTGTTACTTGCTCATGATGCAATGCATGAAATAGTCAAATCCTCTTATATCCAGTGGCAACAAATGTAAATAAGTTTCTACAATTATTTTCAACAGTCATATTTTGTTAAGTTAAGTGAAAGCATCTGTATGATATATCCTTATACTGGTAAATTTGTATTAGCTGGGCATGTCTTGTTTCTGTACAGTGATGCAAAATTAAGTGTCCTTTTGCAAGAATTTTATGTGCTCTGTGCCCTTTTTGGGGACTTGCACCCGGCCCTTTTCAGATTGTCATTTTCTGTATAGATTGACATTCATCGATGAATGCAAAGCTCCAAAATAACATGAGATTAGGCACTGAAACAAGATTAAGCTGAAAATGAAATTACTAATAAGTGTATAGTAAGACTACAGATAGTCTTAAGTGATTAAAAAAACCGGAAATATGTTCATGGAATATGAATGCACAGCTACAGTAACCTAAATGCAAAACTTAACCAGACAGACGGATGGATTGACAAGGTTAAACCGATACACCCTTTCTAGATTTGTGATGGGGCATAAAAACCATCAGAAACAAAAAACATTTGGCTGAAATTTGTCCCTCAAAGGTTGGCTTAATTTATAATAGCCAACAAGAGTACCGTGAACGGTACATCAAACACCTGCCCCGTGTTTAGCAGTCCAATACAGTGAGGCTGCCAGCAATTAGCTAGAGATGGGGAGCTCCCCTACTGGCTTCTAGAAAGGGGAGAGTTGTCAGCAAAATTACAGGGTGGTATATATCTAACCCGTAACACCTGAACACATGCTGTTCCTTTTTCCCTTCTATGTATCCAGTGCTGTTGAAATTGAAATCTTCATATGAACCATCCTGTGGCTGTATTAGCATTTTTCAGCTGACATTTTCAGAAGATAATCTTTTTCTGATTGTTGTGTAAATATTAGTCTGTGCAGAGAAACCCTTCTTACAATCTGCAGTTTGGAGAGGCATGTGCATGGCTAGCTTTTCTAGCTTTAACACAACCACTGCCTCTGAAACTTTGACTCATTTTTTCTTGTTCTTTGGGGGGTTAATCACATATAAGCTGAATCCTGCCTAGCTCTGATCCAAGAATCTTCAACAGTTTCCATTCAATCAGAGGTTCCTGGAGATGTGTCCGAAGTATTAACGATCTCTAAGTTAATTAATGACATGTTCAGTATTCTGATCTAAGTCAGGAGTTCCAGCAAACTTACAACCGTCCATTGTATTGACCAAACCTGAATGGATTTCCAGTCCTGCATAGCCGGACAGTGCGAAAGATACATGGGTAAGACTGCCAGACACAAAAAAAAGAGAACCACCCTGGTGATCACGACTAGGCTGACAACATTACAAAAAGCAAAACATGGCCAGACTTGGTTCAGATTATTCATGCATCTTAGATTTTTATTTGTGAGAGTTCAGGTTTCATTGCGTGAGCTCTTGTGCATAGCAGATGTTCAATCATTAGTGGACTCGTGCAGTCTGGCAGCATCAGTGCTCTATGTAAATAACTGAAATTATTGCGCACAAACCCCTTTTCTTCTTTCAGTCAATGACCTTGACCTTTGACCTTTCAACCCCCAAATCAATAGCCTTCTTCTTCCTTATCCCAAATGTAAGTCACCCATGAAGTTTGGTCCAGGTCTATGATGTAGAACTAATGTTATTGTACAGAAACCATATTTCTTCTTTCATTCACAGTGACCTTAGCATATGACCTTTTGGCTTTTTTCTTACCTCAAATGCAAGCCATACACAAAGTTTGGTCTACATATGTGATCTAAACTATCCTTATTGTGTGGAAACCATTTTATTCTTTGTCACAGTGACCATGACTTTTGATCTCTTGACCCCAAAGTCAATAGAGTTATTCCTTAACACATATTCATGCCATCCAAAAAGTTTGGTAGCCGCAGATGATGAAGAATTCAACTTATTGTGCAAAAACCATATTTCTTCTTTCAGTCACAGTGATCTTAACCTTTTGACCTTCTGACCCCCAAATCAACAGGGTTCTTCCTTACCCCAAGTGCAAGCTATCCACAAAGTTTTGCAGCTATGGGGGAGACCTCAAGTTATTGTGCGGAAACCATTTTTCTTCTGCAGTCACTGACCTTGACCTTTGACCTCTTGACCCCAAAATCGATAGGGTTCTTCCTTACCCCAAGTGCAAGCCATCCACAAAGTTTAGTAACTGTAAATGGCATGTAAAAGCAATCAACGTGCTATCAATTTGGCCCAATGAAATTTTAAGCATGAAGAAACCATGGATGTATTTTTTGAACTGCATAGTCTGTTCTATACCCAAAGTAGGATGTCAGTAACAACACAAAAATAACCAATAAAATATGAAATAACAAATGAATCAGGAGGACAGAGTATTAGAAATATACTCTGGAAGAAGAACGAGGACATCAGAAGCACGGTAATCTTTTAGACACAACTTTAAAAGATGAAAAGAACATTGAAAATCACATGGAGTAGAACAAAAGAAAGAGTTTAAAGGTCAAGATCAGTCTAACTCAAGCAGAGAAAATGAAACTGAACAAGGTTAGATGATAATTAATTTTATTTGTAGATTCCATCTGAGAAGCACAAAGCATGACTAAAAAGGTAAGTAATAGTACCTATCCTGGAGCAGATAGTCAGAATAAGTTGTCCCACAGTGTTGCTGTCATCCACCTGGACTTTACGAACTGTTCCATCCAGTGTACGAACCTTCAGGATCCGCACCTTCTTCTTGTACTCCACCAGATCCTGAGGGGAGATAATCAGTTTGCATGATCAGTCAATAATGCAAATGTATAACATGCATCTAACTGCATATACAGTACAGCTCACGTGATTTTTCGGAACCCCACGCATCGTGGTGGGGTACTTAATCCCCTCCACTCTAGCTCCGCGATAGCACTCCGCGGTGGAGGCATAAATTGGCATAAATACCTACAAATCACCACCGCATTTCGGCAAGCATGCCGATGTAAACTCCACCGTGGAGGGGCTAGTCAACATTACTGATTGACATCTGAACAGCCAATGAATGAAGACCACCTATGGAAAGACGGAGATGTCAAGAGTGATTTACAACCGGATACCATTTGAAGAATCAGTCGTCTTTATTTCGATCATATTTGGACAATAAAAAAATTATTTTAGAAGGCTTGTATATTCAGTACACATTACTGTTTATAAAAGGTTGATCGACTTCTTTTGCAATAAGTTTATGATTTTAATTTATTTCAAAGAAATATGAACAAACTTATGCACTGACTTGACGAGAAGCGCACATTGCTGAGCTTCTGAAGCAGAATAAATTTATCATTTTGTTCCAAAGAAAAGTAATTCTCTGACAATTAAAATCCAAATTGACATCCGCTTCTGCTTACCCCCACCCACCCACCCCCAACAACAAACCTAAAACTGAATTTACACTGAAATGCAAACCGCGTCCTTAGTCTTTAAGCAGTAACAGCAGAGTGACGAGGCTGAATATTATGACTCCATGTGTACTGTAAGGGACTGACCATTTAATATATGGGGTTTATATGTTGTTTTGTTTTTTTTGACCGGGATATTTTTTGTTCTTTAATCACAATATTTATTTATTTTAAGTGAAATATGGAACGGATTAACGTCTACTACAAAAATCAGAGAAAGACAATTGTTTTCATGCATTTACCCCCCCCCCCCCTTGGAAAATTCAATTGTCTCTCCCTAATAAAGACTTGACTTCAGCAGATGTTCTACAGAAATCAAGGCAGTGACCATTGTGAACACTGTTGTAAAATATTAACAAGGGTTTGCATCAAAGGATGATGTAAGTTTCAGCTTGGGAACAGTGTTTTTATCACACGAAGCCATCTGACTTAATGCGCATTGTACTTTACAGCCGCAATTATGGTCTGGTCCCGCCATTAACAACGGAAGTTTGATAATTGTTAGTAATTAATCTGAACTCGGCTTATTACCGAAATGAAAAATAATATGGAAAATTCTAAAATCTGAGATGTTCTGAGATTTTAATTTCCAACAAGTTTAGAGCATTTTGCATGGATGTATTGTCTTCACGTGTATCCTATTATTTGCTCATTTTTTCTACGGCGAAAATATAAAAATAAAATATACTCTTTTAATTATTTTTATGCAGATATTAAAGAATGCAGTTTCCTGTTTGTGACTGTTAAAGCCTTTGGTTATTGAGCGTGTTTCTGTGCCTCGACCCGCCCTGATTTAAAAAAAATAATATATATATCCCTTTTACTTCGGTGCCCCCCCCCCCCCCCCCCCCCCCCCCCCCCCCCCCCCCCGAAAATTCCTGCAGATGCCCATGAACACACACACGACTTTAGAGCACGTGCTCGGGAGTTCCTGTGCAGTGGTGGGAAAATTTCTTTCTCTTTTGCTCCATAACGCTATAATGTCTAGCACGTTATTACTTTTTTACAACTACTGAACGTTTCCAGATTTCAGTTTGTGTACGTTGAGATTTATAATCAGTCAGATTTTAATATTTTAATTCTGGCGACTGACTAAAAATGTCGACATGTCAAGCAGCGAAAAAGAAAAATTTTGGTTAACATTAATAAGCATTTTAGCGTTTTTTTTAAAACTCGCATTAGTGAAAAACTCTTCAAAGCATAAGCAGAATCACGAAAAAGTTTAATGGCAGGAACATCTTTTTGGCTTAGTGTGAATGAGGCGGCCGGTAATTGAAGAAAGCTAGCCAATCATGGAATACTTAAACTCTTACTGAAGCATGAACAACCCCCCCTCTCCCCCCCCCCCAAAAAAAACAAAAAAAAACAAACGGTTTTTAATAGTAATAGATTACAAAGACTTGCGCATTAGTGCTTTGGATTCCATATTTTATGAGAGAGAGAGAGAGAGGGAGGGGAACTATACAAAGAAGAGTTAATGATATAAAATTATTTATCTTATTTTTCTGTATTATGCAATAAGAAAACAAACAGAAAAGAAAAAGTTAAACATTAATTTCATCTGATGCGGAAGTTTGTCAGATCAATGGCAAAGAAAACAAACCCGCAGAAGCGCTGCTGTTGTACTTTTAGGTTTACAGTTAGCACATGAAATTAACACGTCAATATCAGCAGTGCTGATGGCTTCTATTGTGCTAGGTTACTTGCACGTGTCAACTACATGTATCTAGGATGACCTTTTGCGGCCATTTGTGATTTTAAAAAAACCCGCTACTTTGGTAATTAATGCAAATTAGTACAGTTTAAAATAAAATAACGATGTGAAATCTTAACAATGCTTTATTCAAGCGACTGGATGTCAGAAAAAATCGTACAATATGTGAATGAGTACTCATGCATGGAGTAACCATCGGAACTTGAGCGATTTTGTTTCACTTCAGTCAGGTATGACTGCAGCTTTGTTATTAATTTGTTCGATGTTTATCGTTCTTTTCATTGCAGGTAGTACAATATCACTGACTTTCATATGATCATTAAAATTTTGTATTGAGTTTACTGAAAAAGAAATAAGGATATGAATGCATGTTTAGATTCCGATAACACAGTATTAAAGAGAAAAAAAATAGATTCATTGCGCAAAATGTAGTATTAATACAGTTTGCGAGGCATTGTCATTACGTTATCATCATCTAAAATATGATTTGGGACTATGTATCATATATTATCTTCGCTAGAACAAGGAAATATTTATAATTAACTGAATTACTATGTTTTTTTCAGTATCATAAAGTTAGCGAATTGCTCCCCAGAGGGATAACGATGTAGATAAATCGGTGGCCCCCCCCCCCACCTCTCGTCTCTCTCTCAACCTCTGCTTGCATGTGTGATAAACAGTAAACCACGCCCATATTATCGAGACCACGTCCGCTCCGCGGTGGTGATCGGATGCGACTCTGCGAGAAAGCGTGGTGTGCAGGGCTATTCTCCGCGACAACTCCGTCAGGATGCATGGAGTGATGGTGGAGGGGTTTTTCTTAATCCTCTCCACTCACTCTCCACCCCCACCGCGATGCGTGGGGTTCCGAAAAATCACGTGAGCTGTACTGTAGCATGGACCTGCCACTGCATAATGTGAGGGCAAATCAGGGTTTATATTATTAGCTCAATATCATTAGAAAAACAAACAGCACAGACCTTGACCTGCCTGTATATTATCTGATGGCATATCAGATATCTATGAAATCAGGTACAGTGGTCCCCCTCTTGAATGCCCCCCCCCCCCACCCAACCAGTGGCCACCAACTTTATATGGCCGGTTACCCCTCTAAAGCAACCAGCGGCTGGCTTTTTAGTACAAAAATGGTCAAATTTACCCCTCGTGAGCGGCCACATAATGGTCGTTTACAGATTGGAATCTTACTACTATTTGTTAATTTCTCAACTCAACACATTGGCATTTGTTCCAACATGCCGATAAGGTAACTTTAATCCATACAAAGAGGTAAGTAATCCAATTATCCTTACTGCAATATGTTGTTCCTTAGATGTTAGCTTTTGTCACTTTAATAATTACTGGCTACTATTACCACCTATAATTATCAAGATGACAAAAGCTAACTGCTGTGAAGTACAGTATTGTTCAGCTCAAGTCAACATGACATCCAATCGCCAGATAGTACAATGGTATGTTAGCCTTTCTGGCTTTCCTCTCATAGATTATGAAATGTACTTAACCGGGTACCAGTCTGGAGAAGAAGAAAAAAGTCGATCATGTGACAAGTTCACTTCCTTTGTAAACACTGCATCTCATGTGATAACTACATATTGCCCACGAAGGAATAAGTTGTCGCAAAATGTCGTCAGACATTCTCAGTTTAGAACAAAAAGTGAAAGCAATTAGACCAAACGAAAAGAAGGAGAATCCTTTGATCACTAATGAGAAATTTGATGTCAGAAAGATTCAAATAAACATTGTCAATATACATTCAACTGCAGTGAGTGGGAAGACGGAATCGACGGACATACAGGGATAGTTACAACCAAATATGTGTGACCAGAATTTACCGACAAGGTGGTTTAGATTGATAATTTTTCATATTTTCAAAAAAAAAAAAATTGATATTAGTTTTATCACATTAAGTCCATAACCAGATAATATTTCTGTGATTTTTAATGAAAATATTAAATATATAAAAATTAGTTTCACCATTCATACTTTATCTGTAGTTATTACTCACATCTGTGTGATCACCTCTAGAAAGGCCACCCTTCTTATAAGGTCACATTCCTGCCGCGGAAGGGGTGACCTTATAGGAGGGGGACTACTGTACTTCTTGTATATAAGCAAATATGGAAAGATGATAATTTTTTCTTGTGCTGAACGATCTAAAAGAAAAATAGTTGCTTCATGTTTCCCAACCAAGCTGATTTTTTGGCCTGTCAACCCTAGACATTTGTATGACCATAGAATAACAATTAAAATATGTAACAAGAAATTACAGATTTTCTGAATGTTGTTACCAGTCCAGATTTAATTCCCAGCGAGCCCAGGGGACATTCTCAAACTCTAAACTGCCAGTGTCCCCTTAAATTTAAAAAAATCCCCATATCTTGATCATTACAGGGGACAGAACTCAACCAAGTTGCACCACTGCACAAGACATATTGAGGTTCTTATTCATTTGAGGCTTACAGAAAGAGAACTAAACGGGTTCTGTTCACTACACCATTTCACAAATAGAAGTACTATATATACTCTTGTCTACATCAGGTCCTACTGCAAACAACATAGACCCTGATCTGCCATTGCATAATGCACCAGTAGATCACAGTCTATGTTGCTCGTTCTACTGATAAATCCCAAGAAACTGCACAGAACCTGATCTTCTGGCACATTATGCAATCTGGGTGTATGTTCTTTGTTCCACTGATTAAATCCTAACAAACTGCACAGACCCTGATCTGCTGGTGCATCATGCAATGAAAGATCTGGGCCTATTATTTTTGAAGTTGAATATGACATATGCACAAGTATACGATTTTTTCAGTTGGATCTGACATTTGCAAGAGTATATACTGTAGATATGTGTATTTAGTCCTTCCTATAATCTCTACCAATGATACAATTTCTACCATTTATATCAATTGTATTATTATTCATACTGAAATAATTTATGCATCTATATCTCTCTTGGAAGAAGGTACTGCCTGATAGGATGTGGAGGCGTTCCCTCCCATCTATCTCTCTCTTACACGCTAATTTCACATGCAGTTTTTTTCCAGAAAAATATTTTTAAAAATTCTTGACTAAGACTGTATTCATAAGGATTACTGTATGACAAACTAAGCCTGTATTCATAAGGATTACTGTATGACAAACTAAGCCTGTATTCATAAGGATTACTGTATGACAAACTAAGACTGTATTCATAAGGATTACTGTATGACAAACTAAGAGCCCACTTCAACAACAACACTTAAGTCTGCTGATTTTTCTTGTGAACTTCTTTGAACAACTTATAAATTAGGCCATTACACATGTACAAGCTTCTTCCTTGATCACAATTTTACTGCATGAAGTCTCATGACTGATAATGACAAATTCTGACACTTGTGAAGTACAGAAATGTTGTATCAGAGAAAAAATAATCCAATGCTTCAAGTCAGAGATGTGAAATTTCAATGTCCTGTGTCCTATTTTTCAATTAATACATGTGAAATAATACCATCATCTCACATGAGAATGGCATAATGTATGATACACTGACTTTTTATATCACACCACTAGTTTTAGGAAGTTTATTCAATTAAATTCACCAATATTTTAATATTAAATATAACGTATATTTCTGTTTGCTGTACAAAAAAATTCTGAAACTTTAATTTCAATTTAAGTTTGTATTAAGCAATGGATCGTAAATATCATTCCACTCAAGAAAAACATGTAATGATATATAACCTAGTTATCATAAATATTTTTTGAAAATTTCTTTTTCACACACAGATGAATTACAGAAATCCTTCTCAAATCTGACAAATATGCCAAAATATGCACTGACCTTTCCACCAGTAGTAACACATTTGAAATGTAATATAATTGTTATTTTATGAATTAGTATCATTAACTCCTTCCCCTCTATAAAGAAATCTGTTAAAAAGACCTGGACTGGAAAATAATTTTTCAGTATTTCATTTTGGACTAGTAGAGAATACTTATATTCCACCCCCCACCCCCATCCTGAATACTATTTTCCTTAATTTTACAAATGCAACAAATCCTGTATGGCAAGAATTCAAACTGATTGAAAATTCTTACAGATGCAAAAGAATGATCAAAAACTGTATACTTACCCCATTGCGAAGAAGGTAGTATTCCAGTGTGCGGCCATGCTCCAGCCAGACCCCCTTCTTGGGATCATCATCTGACAAGAAAAGTCCAAACTCGTTCACTGAAAAATAGAAAAACTTACAAATGAGTCAAAAGCTTTGACATCAGGCCCTGTTTCACAACATAAAGTAAGGCTCAAGATATTGTAAGTTCAATTTTTGTGGACCAGGATGCCTCTATTGAAAGTGTTACATAAAAACTGAGAACTTAAAACAAATATATAAACTTATGTTGTGTGTGAAACAAATGCTAGGTGATCTTCCATGATCATGTGATCTTTTTGTGGGATGCAGGTATGACCCCAATCATATTCCAACCCCAAACAAATCTGCCTTCCTTACATTTGGTTGCCACAGCCTCCTCATCTCAACAGAGTTTTCTCTAGATGCACTTCTGATATTGGTGGTGGTGGTTGTTTGTCAAAGGTCAAAGGTCATACTATGTGCAGTCTACAGCAGCACATGTAACACATCAATGTATAACTCAGCCGTAGATTGGAATCCATGGTGTTTCAGTGGTTAGTATTACGGACTTGTGACCAAAAGGGCGTCAGTTAGAATCCTACGATCAAATCAGCCTGGGTTGGCTTCCATGGTGTGGTCTTAAGCAAGGCATTTTACTCCAATTACCTTAGCACTAAATAATCTACTTGTGTTACAGTGCCTTAAAACACCAAAATCACCTAACCATAGATTAGAATCAAAATCATATAGATCATATATTACCACACAATTTGATGCATTCTGAGCTTCAGTATTTGATATTCTTCGGAGAAATTGTTTTTGTGATATCTCCAGCAAGTTTACTGGAAAATATAGAGACATTTCCCAATCTATACAGTAAACAACAGTGGCTCAATAAGATTACTTCAAGAAGTGAATATATCATCTCCAGCTGACTGTGAAATGATACAACTCACAAGTTAACTCCATGTGACATGTACCATGTGATACAGAATCATCACCTTCCCACAGAAGACATAAAAACCTACATTTGTAATTAGCCTATCAACTAGAATATATGTAAATATCATATTATCCCCAAATTATCATATTTCTGAGTGCCCAGACACTCAGTGCATATTGTAAGTTGAAACTTTTGTGTTATTATACTTTTAACCTCCACTTACCTAATCTTAAATCAATGAAGAGGCACAAATTGTCTAAAGACACAACAATAATGATGAATAAAGCCAGCTATTTATTGACTTGATGCTGTATTAAGCTGACTGGTTTCATTCCCTGTTTTATGTCATCAGGCTAATCAATACCACTTGAATGCATGACTACCAGCCTAGAGGACTAGTGGGCTAGTTTAGAATAACAAACCAAGAAAAAACGATAATATTAACAATGAAAATGCATATCTATTTTCTAGGAAAAGTTATTTACACAGCAACTTTATGGCAATTTCCGAGTCCTAAAACCTAACGCAATCTGCATTTTCAACGGTCTAAAAATCTGGCAAGCCTTGATATAAGTTAGGATAACTCAAACAGGTCTGTATCCTTCAAATGAGAGAAGTAATAGGCCTAAAACATTAATCATCACAAAATTAAATTATGCATAATTTTGCAGGCAAACAATTTCCTTATCCAAAGTGGTGAAAGAAATAGCTGCTAAACTTTATAATTTCTTATGTATTTATAACAACATATGACAACACTGAACTAGAAATTATTACTTTCAATTTAGATTTATGATATATAGTACTCTTTTAACATAAAAAAAAATAATTTCAAGGTTGAAGCAGCACTGAACTTTGAAACTTAGATCTTGAAATATTACATGTTCTTCAACACGCAAATTAGGCTAGTATCCATAGTCATCCATCGTCATGCAATAACTTGTTTTATAAATTTCATCTCTGAGGAACATAAGATTGAAATTCTATTTATCCCATAATGATCATGGCTCCAGTAACATTGTTGTGTGGCATTACTAAGTGTCATGTCACAGTGTGACTGGCTTTATATATGATGACCTAATGACTTTTCATTACCCAGTAACATTGATATGTGCCATTACTAAGTGTCATGGCACAGTGTGACTGGCTTTTTATATATTGCCATCACGATTCTATTTATCCCATAACCTAATGACATTTCATTACTCAGTAACACTGCTATGTGACACTACTGTGTCATGTCACAGTGTAACTGCCATTTTATGTGACGACACCATGATTCTATTTATCTCATAACTGTAATGCATTACTCAGTAACATTGCTATGTGGCATTACTAAGCATTAGGTCACAGTCTGACTGACCTTTTATGTGATGACATTGTGATTCTATGTATTCTATAACCTTAATGACTTTTCATTACTCAATAGCATTGCTATGTAGCATTGCTAAGTGTCATGTCAGAGTGTGACATGATGTTTCTGATGTGACCTCATTATGCTATTAAATGTTAACATTATGTGACAAAGCCATTTCAGAGAATTCTTATCAAAGGCTGATATGACAGTTGAACTGATAGATAACAAACACTGTACCAATGTATCTGCTTTCTTCAGACATTCATGGTAGGGCAGGCAAAGATTTGTATTATTGGTTTGACTCGTTCAAATATCATTTATTAAAAGATACAGTATTCCCTCTCTATAACAATGTTCACTGGAGCATAGAGTATACCGCTATACAGTAGGGGTGAAACAATTAATCGATATATCGATGTATTGATACTTTTTCTATATCGATACCAATATCGATACAAGAGGGGTAGAATCGATACAAAAAGATACTTACTCAATGCAAGTTACTTTAATCTTCAGCAGTCATGAATAATTATTAGTCATTTGCCTTTTCATTCTTTAAATTGAGAATTCATCTGCAACAGCCGTAGTAAGTACAAGCACTCATTTCTGTCAGTAAAAAATAAAAGCAATTAACAACACCAACTCGCCTTCTACAAATTAACACAAGGTGACTAACTCACGTGGTTCGAAATCTGCCCCCTTCTCCCGCCCCAATTCCATGCTAATTGGTTTATCTCGTCTGCATCTTCAGCCACTGATAACATATATAAAGAAAGCATTGCAGATTTCTTCCCTATGTATGATTTAAGTACTTTACTGATCATTTAATAACCACTTTTACGCGAAATTTATCTGTTGCATTGCATCTTGTCTACTTGGATCGAATTGAAGGCTACACATCCGGTGTGTCACGCAGTGTTACATGCAATTCTGATTAGCAGTTATTGTTTGTTCAAGTCCAGGGTAAAACAATAACCACCAATCATAACTAACTGTAGCGTGTTCACTGCGTGACATACCGGAAATATTGGCATCCAAACTCTATCCAAATAGATACAAAGCAACATAGAAACTTCACACAAAAGTGACTATTAAATGATATGTGTAAAGTACTTAAACCGTACATGGGGAATAAGTTTGGAATATCTCCTTTTACGCTGATATATGTAAGCAGTGACAAAACCTGCCGATGAGATAAAAAAAAAAAAAAAAAAAAAAATAGCACAGAATCGGCAAGGGGGCAGATTCCAAACCGCATGAGTTATAGTTACCTCATCAATTTATAGAAAGGGAGTGGGTGTTGTCAATAATTTCCTTTTTCACGGACAGAAACAAGTGTCTGTGGCCGCGGAAGTTGATTTGCATCTGCAGAAATTACAATCTGAAGGATCTGGCAATTAGTCATCTCCGCTCTCACACTCACGCTTGTTCAATATAAGAATTTCCTTGCACAAGGAAATTGCACTGCTTCTTCTGTTTTGAAGATAACACCGTAATCTCTTCAAAATTTAAGTGAAGACATGAAACTGGTAATAAGATGTTTTAAAAACATCCATTCAATGTAAAACAAAGGGCGTAGTGACCAGGATGAACCATGCATATGATCGAATGGAGCAGCCTAAAATGGCCTAAAATGTTGAATAAAAATCACTAACAGCAAGTCTGTTTAGAAGTATTTTTTTAAAAATCTTGTCAAGGATGAGAATGGCTTATAAACAGATGACAAGTCTATGTTTGTTTGTAATCTGCATGCTGGAAATACACACAATATGTCAACACATAAAAAATGGCACCGCCCTACCATTGACAGACATTCTAAAGATGAAAAGACCATCAAGTTGATATGTGTATCGATAATGTATCGTATCGTAGGCTGTGTATCGAGAATCGTATCGATGCATTGCAGAGGTGTATCGTTTCACCCCTACTATACAGTGAGATCTGCTGGTGAATTATGCGACAGCAGATCTGGGTCTATGCAGTTTGTAGTTGGACCTGACTTGTAAGCGAGTATATACAGTATACAAATGAGTGGGCCGAGCATTCTCCATATTTATAAGGGATCAATTAAGGTTATTCAATGAAAGCAAGTAACAGATTTCTCCAATTCTAAGTTCTGACCCAAGATACAATGCTCACCATTATAATCGTCATAAATTAAAGAATGCTGACAAATGATTTTAAAGTGATGTTCAGACAACAATAAAATGTTGAGTGTTTGCATTTATCTGGTTAATTTACCTCCAGCTGATGAAATGGCATCCATTAAAATACTCTCCTTACAACATGAAGTATGATATAATGAAGGGTTTTATAAAGAGGGAGTTCTGTATTCATGCTGCTAGTTATGAGTTAATGAAATCAATATTAAACTGCACTGATAATATGTTATGGAATTTAATCTGGATGGATCGGAATGACAACTGAAATTGGATTGAAATAACTGCTACTGATAGCAATGTATGTGCAAAAAGCAGAATATATTTTGCAAGAGCAGAAAACGTTACTTACAGATTGTGAGTCATTCAATGAAAACCATCAAAGAGATAAGTGCGGGGAATTAAAAACTGCCCTGTGTGCAGAATGGAATTACAGGTAGTGTAATTGACCACTCAGCCCAGGGTGGCATCTGCCAATCAACTATCACATAACATAGATTACAACAGAACAATAACCAATTCATCACAGACTAGATTTGAATTGTTGCATAACTGGGTGACCAGACAAAAGCTTGCCCAACTAAACAGGGCAAACAGAAACAATTGACCATATTATATAAAAATTCAACTCTTTACAACCTCAACATTTTTCATCCAATTTTCATGAAAATTTTACATGATACTTTTGAGTTATGTTTCAATCACTGAAATATTTTCAATCACTGAAATATTTTCAAAATGAAAAAAGCTCTAGTTTTAACTCATCAACCCCGGGAGTTTCTTTTCATTTTTGCCTGAATTGGAGGTAGGAAACGCACTTTTTTTGTTACTTCTGAATGCAACCGAACACATCTGCTTCAGAGAGTTTTTCGTTTAGCCAGATGCTTAGGTTTATCAAAAACGTTTTTGGTTGACTATTATGCTCGTGCATGTGCAGAAGGGCAAAAGTTATACTTCTCATGATGCCTAAGTGTGGCGTCAGGGGTGATTGAGTTAAAGAAATAGATACTGTGTATATTTGCTTATAAGTTGGGTCCAACTGCAAATAACACAGACCCTGATCTGCCATTGCATAATGCACTGAAAATTAGGGTTTATACTGTTTGTTCTACTCCTAACAAATTGCATAGACCCAGATCTGGTGGTGCATTATGTGACAGCATATCTGGGTTTATGCAGTTTGCAGTTGGACCTGAGTTGTAAGTGGGTATATACAGTATACAAATGAGTGGGAACAGCATTCTCCATATTTATAAGCAATCAATTAAGGTCATTCATGGAAAGCAAGTAACAAATTTCTCCAATTCTGAGTTCTTGCCCAATAGACAACACTCACTATTATAAAGGTCATAAATTAAAGAATGCTGACAAATGATTTAAAGTGATGTTCAGACAACCATAAAATGTTGGTGTTTGCATTTATCTAGTTATGTAACAATTACCTAGTTATAGCACAAGGACCAAGTTATAAAGTGTGATACATATTCATCATATGATGTATCGATTACAAGGACCTAGTTATAAAGTGTAATAAATATTCATCATATGATGTATCGATTACAAGGACCTAGTTATAAAGTGTAATAAATATTCATCATATGATGTATCGATTACAAGTACCTATTTATAAAGTGTAATAAATATTCATCATATGATGTATTGATTACAAGGACCTAGTTATAAAGGGTAATAAATATCATATGATGTATTGATTAAAATTTCCAAGTGTGACGAGAAGTGAAACGGTATGCTAGCTACAGCTTGAAGAAGACGTGGATGGAAAGTTACAAGAACAGACTGACATGTTCAAAATTCATCAAAGTTAATTATATTTTATGGTCCTTTTCAAATTCATCAAAGTGAATTATATTTATGGTCCTTTTCACAGATCAAGGATACACATATGGACGAATTTCCATACTGTCTGTATCCTCAACTTCTTTCTATACCATAATCCATAAAAGTCAAAACTATCTTGTATAGTTTAAAATTTTGCTTAGCCAACTATTTATCACCACACTTTAACAAGGGAATATTATAATACCATCCATCTGTCTGTTTGTCCATCCATAACCATATCAAAATCACTTGGTGGAAGTTTAGCAAACTTGATACACAAGTTGCTTATCTGGTAACAATTAGTGAGGAGTGTTATTTTGGATCCCATACCCTGAAAAGAGTGTGTGTGTGTGAGGGGGGGGGGGGGTGGAGTTAAAATATACAAAATTGCAATGATTGTGATATTTTTGAAATTTTATTTTTGTACCAAACTTTATATATGCATTCACAGGAAGACAAATAATATACATAACAGATTTTGAGTTAAGACCCTTGTATCACCATCTGGAGAGATGCAACAACAAGGCAGCACGGACTTGAATGTCAAGCCTACAATGAAAGCATTGCTAAACACGAGTACTGTATGTGGCAAATTATATACCGGCCCCATGTTTAATAGTCCTGCATGTAGATAACTGAAACTTCTGTGCAGAAACTAATTTTCTTCTTTCAGTCTGTGACCCTGACCTCTGATCTTTTCACCCCTAAATCAATAAGTTTCTTCCTTACTCCAAGTGCAAAAAATCCACTATGTTTGGCTGATGTATGTGAAGTGGAAATGATGTTATTGTTCTGGTGGATAGCCTGAGATGAGCCAAGCGTGAAGGTGCAGAATCTTTGGGCTGTTGTGAAGGAGGAAGCCCCTGTGTTGCGACAGAAGGTCCCTCTTGTGAGGTACAGACCGCAGTTGATCTATCAAGAGGTCTAGAAGATTGTTGAACCATGATTGCTGGGGCCCCAGTCAGGCTATGAGAATGATGTTAGCAGTGGAAGTTTGGACTTTTTGTAGAAATCGAGGTAGCAGCCTGAATAGTGGGAAGGCATATGCGAACAGACGATCCCACTGGAAGCTGAATGCATCCACTGCCCATGTTCTCTGGTCCAGGACTGGAGAAACATGGCAAGTCTGTTGTTGAGTCTGGTCACAAACAAGTTCACCAGAGGCTTTACCCCTAGTGAGAAAAGAAAGTCTGTTACAGAGCATTAAAGAGACCATTCCATGAGGACTGTTTTGCCTGTCCTGGACATACTGTCCATTAATATGTTTTTCTTCCCTGGAATGCGGCAAACTCCACGGATGATGTTCTCCAAGGTTGCCCAGCAAAGAAGGCTCCAGACCTCCACGCAAAAAGAAGGGACATGTGTGCCTCCTTGAAGTCGGAGATACGCTACGATCGACATGTTGTTGGAGGAGACCATGTCACATCGACCCCTTACTCTGTCAATGCACCCCTGCAAAGCTAGAAATACAGCTTTCATTCTAGATTGTTGATGTGGAGGGCCAATTTGTCCCGAGTCCTGTGACCTTGGAGAATTAAGCCCTCTGGTTCTAATGAGCACCCCAACTGGAATCTGACATGTTCGCGAACAGATAGAGTAGGGGTCGGGTACATGCATGGGGACCCCTTTCAGGAATATAAACAAATTCATCCACCAGTGCAAATGGTGATGAAAATCTGGTGGTAGAGTAATTAGAGCTGATAGAGAATCTCTGTGTGGTTTCCACCTTGCGAGAAGGAGAAACTGTAGAGGGTGCATATGGAGATGTCCTGAGGGAACCGAGTTGGGAGTGATGTTCAAGGTTCCCAATAGGGATACGTAAAGACAAGCAGATGATGTTTTTGCTCACAGTGCCTCTAGAAGTCCCTGGATTCAATCTACATGTATGCTATCTCGTAGGACCTGGACTAAGTTATGGTTCATGAGGAAGTTCATTCCCATGTAAACAAAGTCCTGTGATGGAATGAGCTCAGTCTTCTCAAGGTTGAATAAGAGGCCCAACTAAGTTACTGTGGACCAACAATGGAACAGATTGTGATGAAGGGACTGAACCTGAACATTGTGGATCAACCAGTTGTCAAAGTACTGGAGAATCAGGGTTCCCAGTAACTGGAGGTAAGACACTACTACTCCCATAACTCGATTGAATACTCTGGGTGTAGAAGTGATTCCAAACTGCAGTATCAGGAATTGGGAAATATTGGGATGTGCAAATAGGCATCCTGAAGGTCAATAGAGACTGCCCAATCTGACGGATGCATTGTGTTCCAGATTGAGGAAGTGGTCTCCATCTTGAAATGTTCCTCCGGAAGAAACTGGTTTAACGGGGAGAGATAGATCAATATACTAAATTTCCTGCTTTTCCTGGTGACCAGGAATATACAGGAGTAGAATGCGGGAGACTGATCATTCAGGACCCTCTCAACTGCCCCTTTCTTCAAAAGGGTGTGCACCTCTTTCCTTAATTTCACCAGATTGGACTGGTGAAAAAACACAGGGGTCTTTGATAGAGGGGGTCGTTCCTGAAAAACTTAAGTCAGTAACCCTCGGTCACAATAGAAAGGACCCACCCATCGTCCTTGATGCTTTACCAAGCCTCCAAAAACAGGTTTAGATGAGCACCTATGGGGACGCCTGGAGAGGAATGCATGGCAGGAGAGGGTGTAAGTCCCTAGTACTGTCCCCCTCCCTTAAAAAAGAAAGGCGGGTTAGAGAACTTCTTCCTGGAGGCTCTTCAGTGATTTCCACACTGTTAACCCAACAGACAAGGAGGAGGTCTCATTTGAGGTTGTACATTGAGCTGTGCCTGCATCTGTTTGAAAAATTTAGCAGATGACCCTTTGGGGCAATTTGCATTAGTACGCTTCCTGGCTGATTGCGATGGGCCAGAATTGGGTGTGAAAGATCTATGTTGATGATCCTTCAAATCTTGTGAAGCCACAGTAAAGATGAGTCCTCCAAAGAGGGACTCAGCTTCCAACGGAGCAGCCCTTAGAAGGTCTTTACTGTGGTTAAGTAAGACTTTCAATGAGTCCAGACAATGTCATGGCAGATGTACAGAAGTTCCGCCGAGAAAGCCATTGTGACAGAAAGTGAATGCCAGGATGTCTTGGCAACAGCTTGCAGCACGCTCCGTAATGTGGCTGGATTCAGCATACTAAACGAAGCAGCTGAAAAGAGGTAAGCATGGGAAGCTATGGTGACCAGAAGCCAGACTTCCTGCTCAATAGCTTCAATTGTTTTAATGGGTAGACGTACCCAGGCTGCAGTTGAAATACCTACTTGGGATGCACCTGTGTCGAACTGAGGAGGTTTAATGGCCCATTTCGGGGAACTAACCTGGTAACTCTAGGCAGAAATCATTAAGTCTCAAGGTAGAGAGAGTAACGAACCACCTTCTACGCAGCTGAGCTATGTCTTGATCTGACGAAAACCACTGTGATATTTCCTCAATCGTAGAGGAAGAAGCAAGTGATCTGGTTGTGGTAGAGTCTCAGAGATTTTTTTCCAAAATGGAAAGGATCTTCTTGGGCTGTGCGCCAGATGGTTCAGGCACTAGTCCACGGGTAAGAGGTGGTAAACTTCATTTAACACCTTATCAAGGACCAGATCTCCTCATCATCCAACTGTGAGGAGTTGGTGGGCCTGACAGCTAGCATCAAATAAGCTGTTTCTACCTCTAACTCATTGGAGTCGATGAGGATAAATAAGGCATCTTCATCTAGAACACTCTGAGCAGGCAAGTGACTGGGCATCACTATGTCCTTCGGTGGAAGTGACAAAGGAGCACTCTGTGCCATTTCCCATACTTGTTCATCATGGTGAGAAGGGGCTCTGTGTTCTAAAAGTTCCAGGATTAAGACGAGAACGCTTGGATGTCACTGGACAATGGCAGTGACGGCGGGAAGCAGAGTCCCTTCCCTACTCCCAATCCTATACCGGGTGTGATAGTAAAGTGGGGAGAGGGGGAACTCAGTCTAATCCCTATCCCCATACCATGAGGCCTCTGAGTAATGACCAGTGTAAAGTTGTCAATCTGTACAACATGACCGGCGCCCAGTGACCGGTCAGGTGACATAAATATGTCAGAGCCTAGTTCGTCTTCATCACTCATCAAGGTGCAGTGCTGCTCCTCCCATTTAGGATGGTGTGACACACTACCCTGAGAGGAGCGGTGCACTTCCTTCCTCAAGGAAGGCAGCAAAATTCTACCCTAAGGCTATGGTTCATTTCTTTCCTCGTGGAAGGCAGCATCACGCTACTGTGAGGTGAACTACTCCTCGAACATTCATTCCCTCCTATGGGAGGCACTTTACCAGTCTCTGAAGAGACTGGTCCCATAAGCTCCTGGGACCTGGGAGTGTTCTTCTGAGATAAAGAACTAGTCCTCTTACAGTGGGTTTCTTGGGCCTCTATAAGAGAAAACCTGAAAATTCAGACAATGAGGGGGACTGACGTTCCCTCCACCCTCAATAAGTATGTCTGGAATTGGCTAGATTCCAGATTTCACTAATCCATATTGTACAAAAAGTACAACGATTCTTATGTGTGCACTTTGAACATACGAGGCAGTCTGGGCGAGTCTCCCAAGGACCCTCCTTGTGGCCACACTTTCAAAAAGACAGTCCCTACATTGTTCTCTGAAATAAAATTTATCTGAAAAAGAACAATACTAGTAACAATATGTATTATTTCACACGTGAAACTCACCTGCTTGTATGAAGTGCGTGCTATATACACCCCAGTGTATTTGCACAAGGTAAACAATGATTCACTCATGAGGAATTTCCTGTCTATTCTATAATAAGAAAGACATTCAATTTTTAAACCTTTATTGTTCTCTAGAAGCACTACAGACACACACAATAACAATGTGACACGAGTCACGCAAATCATATAAATACAATGGTGAAATAGAAAAAACTCCGAACTAACATGGCGTCCTTGAAAAAGATGACTGTTCTGTGCATGGGCATGCGAGGTGCACAAGTGGACTGTGTCATATTGACAATTCTCCACTCTGTGGAAGGATTTATTCACATCGAACAGACGAGGTTTACGACCAAGAAAAAGAAAATACTACGCATTAGCTACGGGTAAGTTACTGCTGCTATTAAACTGTTGATTACAACAAACCCGCCACAGGTGATAAAGTAACTTGTATGTCTTGCTTTCCACTAATGTGGTCTGAACAAAAAATATTGTAGAAGGAACTGACGTTCTAGCTATCCTAAATAAGTAATTTTTTTTCTTCTTTTAACTGCTGGTTATTGAAACCATCTCTGACAGTCCTGAGAAACTCCAAGATAATAAATCTGGCAACAAAACTATTTTTTACAGTTAGAGTTAACACACTAACAAGATACCTGTCAGATTGGCACCATTTTCGTTTATGGCCAACTTGATGTTACAATATGACCAAGGCCTGCATGTTGAGCCCATGATAAAAGCACTGCTATAAAATGTGTGACTTTCAAACCAAGATCAGAAGGTTGAGAGAGCATGTTGCAGAAAGAACTAAGTTAAATAATGATTCAGCCAATGTATGAAAAAAATCCATCAAGGGGTTTAGGAAAGACAAGGATTTTAAAAAAAACTTTAACCAAACCCTTAAAACAAATATTCTATGACTGTGACCTTGACCCCAAGGTCAAAGAGGCAAATGTGCATGTCACCAAATGAATTGTCTTAGCTTCATAATGATTCATTCCAATATGAAGAAAATCCATTTAGGGTCTAGGAAATAATAAGCAAATGAAATTTTTTAACCAGACCCTTAATGCAAATGTTTTATGACTGTAACCTTGACCCCAAGGTCATATGGGCAAACATGCATGTCACCAAATGAACTGTCTGAGCTTCATAATAATTCATCCAAGGATGAAGAAAACACCTCAACGAGTTTAGGAAATATAAGCAAATGAAAAAACTTGAACTAAACCCTTCACGCAAATTTTCTGACTGTGACTTTGACCCAACATCATACGGGAGAGTGAGCATGTCGTAGAATGAATTATCCTAGCTTCATAATGATTATTGCCATTTTGTTGTGGGGCCCTAACAAGTTAGCACTACAGAAAAATGTATATCAATACGACACTAAAACAGTATCTGAAATTCACAAGAAGAACAAAATGTTTCCTGGAAAACTGAGGGTTTTCTTGAAGCTTAAATAATATCTATTCTAGTCCAAATTTACATCCCGTCCTCAAATGCAAAATGTAAATTCTGAAAAATGAAAGTTTTCTGTATTTACATTCGCCTTCATGTCATCAATTCTCCATCTACTAAAAGTTCATGTGAATTCCCTTATGAATTTCAATTAATACAAGCTTACATCCAATATGCATAACAATTTTGCATTTCAAGTTTGCAATTAAAGTTTAGAATAAACAGAAAAGACTGTCTATGGAAGCACAAAAAGCTTGATTCCAAGTCATAGGAGTCAGCTGGCAAAAAGCTTGGTTCCAAGTCATAAGAGTCAGCTGGCAAAAAGATGGTTTGAATGACATGGCTGTAGTAAGTTGGTTTCTATGTATCCATGTTAAAAACTTGGGCAGCCTTTTTATTAATCAAGAGACTTGTATAATTATGGCATCTGAAAACAGATAGAGCCTGTGCTGCCCTGAAACCACTTCAACAGAGTCTGAGATGAAATGTTTTGCTAATAAGTCATTGATCACAAATGGAGTGCTCTCCATCCCATTTCCCCAAGGCCTGATTGGCTGCTAGCTTAAATGTGTAATGGATAGAGATCAGTACTAAATCACTTAAGATCCTCCATCAAACTAAAGGACAGGACTGGATTTGTCTTAAACCCAGCCCATCAGCAACTGCCACAAAACACAGCATCAGCACTGCAGTCAGTGATACTCACTCCGCAGTTATATCTAAGCATAACAATTCCCCAAAATACTGGGAAATATTGTACATAAAAAGAGATGGTGGATCAGAGGTTGCAAGTCAGAATTCTAAGTGGGCAAGTGCATTACTGGGTGAGTGGAGGAGGGGTCATGTGAGAACTTGAGCATCTAAGAACTCTGTGTTGGTTATGTCCCTTGGACTCGCACTATTTTAGGTTTTTCTGGGAAAAGTTGTTCATCCAGAAATACATCCACAGTAAAGCACAGTAAAATCCTGCCTAATGACTAATGAAGTTTTAAGACCACTGTGCTAATATTACCCAATCCTTCTTTCAGTAGACTTCATTGCCAAGACCACCCCAATAATAAATTACTTTTTTTCTTAAGTCCCATGAGTTGGTCTTGCTCTAGTTTTCTTCTTGACCCTCATTGGCTTGTACCCCTATCAACATCTGACTAAATAAAAGCACAATATTGCTAAATAATAATGAAAATGACTCATTTCTTTCAAATATTTACTATCATATCCATTTCCACTCAAAGTAAATGTCTTTGCTAATGTTAATCTTGTGCCATGAATTTGAGACCCAAAATACCTCTTGGTAATCTTGACCAGCTTCATCCAAATGCATGCTGGGATGCTGAAGGAGTCTATGTCTGAGAAGGAGTGAATACTAAAACAATGGCCCAGATGCTTAGCAAAGTATTGGAAGCTGACCGAACAAAATGAAACAGCTCAAACATACAAGCACCAACTGATTTATCTACCTAAAAATTCAAGCGCATGAGGGTTCACTGTAATCAACAAATATCCAAGTGACCTGGACTAAAATGTTACAGGACTAACATTAGCCAAACCATTCACTTGGAACGGAAATGGATACAATAGTGTTTGCATGGATAGGACAGTTTGTTTAACAAAAGTCCCTCGAAGGGACTGACACACTACTGGGCGAAAAGAACTTCCAGGAATTCAAGATAAGACCATTTCTTCCTTTTCAGTGTCAAGTGTTGAAACCATCTCTGATATTCTTCAGCAATAACAAGATTTTCAATTTAGCTGCTGTGGTGCACATATCTGATGTCAACTTGGCACCATTTTAATTTAGGACAAAGCAGACATCATTAGAAGTCTTTTGGTGAAAACTAAATGTCATAATGGTCATCGATTCAGGGGGAGCAGTGACAAGATTTTTAAAAGAGTAGTAATGGCAGCCATATTGGATGTACAACTGGCACCATTTTCATTTAGAACCAACTAGGTATCATAAGTGTATTGGTGAAAACCCAATGTCAATATAGCCATCCATTTCAGAGGTATAGAAATAACAATATTTTCAAGATATGACTTTCCACTAATGAGGAGTAGCAACGAGAAGATTTTCAAGGTGGCTGATGTGGTGGCCATACTGAACATCAGATTGGCACCATTTTCATTTAAGACAAGCTAGATATCATAAGAAGTCTTTTAGTGAAAACCTAATGTTGATACATTCATTGATACAGGAGTAATGATAACAAGATTCAAGATGGCCACTGTATGGTTGCCATATTGGATGTCAGATCAGCACCATTTTCATTTAAGACCAACTGGACCTCATAAGAAGTCTTCTGGTGAAAACTCCACATCAATATGACTTTCAATTCAGGTAGAGTTGTGATAATATTTTTAAGATGGCTGCTATGGTGGCCATATTGGATGTCAGATTGACACCATTTTTATTTAGGACCAACTAGACATCATAAGAAGTCTTTTAGTGAAAACCACATGTTCATATGACCATCAATTCAGGAGTTGTGATAACAAGATTTTCAAGATGGCTGCTGTGGCGACCACATTGGATGTCAGATCAGCACCATTTTCATTTAGGAACAACAAGACATCATAATAAGTCTTTTAGTGGAAACATCCATAAAGGAGAACTAACAATAACAAGATTATCAAGATAACTGCCGTGGCAGCCATATTGGACCTCACATCGGCACCATTTTCATTTAGGACCAAGTATTCCTCATAAGAAGTCTCTTGGTGAAAACTCTATGTTGATATGACCATCCATTCAGGCAAAGTAGCGATAACAAGATTTTCAAGATGGCTGCCATAGTGACCATATTGGACATCCGATCAGCACCATTTTCAATTAGGACAAACAAGACATCATAAGAAATCTTTAAGTGAAAACCCCATGTTGATATGACAATTCATTCAGGAGGAGTAGCGATAGCAAGATTTTCAAGATGGCTGCCATGGTGGCCATATTGGATGTCTGAGCAGCACCATTTTCATTTATGACCAACTAGACCATGAGATGAATGTGTGTGTAAAGTTTCATGGTAATCCTCCAATTAGTTAGGAGGAGTAGTGATAAAAAACGTGCTAATGAACAGACAGATGACTGACGGACAACGGACAACAGACCATCCCATAAGCTCTTATGGTCTATGACCAGTAGAGCTAAAAGTTCAAAATACTGGAAACATGTAGTTTTTTTGGGGGGGGGGGGGGGGACTAATTTTAATTATACAATACTTACCCATCATTATTATGCAGCTTATTACTTTTTCATGTAGAAAAAGCTTGTCTGTTCGATATGAATACATCCTCCCACAGAGTGGAGAACTGTAATAAGACATGGTGCACTTGTGCACCTCTCTGCACCTGCACGAAACAGTCATCTTTCTCACAGAAAACATTACACCAGGACATCAGAGCAGGGTGGGAGGAGTACATTTGGTAATAGTGATGAGTAAGTATTGCATAATTAAAATTAGTTTTACCCCACCCCCAAAACTACATTTTAATAGCAGCAATATGTTACCCATCACTATTATGCAGCTGAATTTGTCAGTTAGGTGGGTAGGCTGAAGTGGTAAACTTATCAAAAACAGAGATAAAATGGAAAGTACTCACCATTTGAGGGAGAGATCCACTTTACAGTTTGTTGGAGTCCCTCTGGCCACATGTTTTGCCGCAACTATAACTATGAGTCCCTGAGTAAAAATGCCTGCACTTTGTTGTGCTAATAAGCAGAGGTAGGAGGAGAAGGTAGTATGGATTGCCAAAATGCTGCCTTCATGATGTCCTTCCAAGGAAAAATGATTTACACAGGCCCATGTGGCAGTGACAGCTCGAACCTCATGGGCTTTTAGCGTCATAAAAGAGTGGTCTCTATCGGTAAAGGACTGATAAGCTCTTTTGATTGTGGTGACGATCCACCGTAAGATAGTGCAGGCTGAAATATCAACGAAACCCTTAATAGGAAGGAAAATATGTTTCCTACCCTTTCTTTGCCCTTTTGAAGCATTTAGATAGAAACGCAGTGCCTTAACTGGGCATAAAAGCCTATCTTGATCATCTCAAGCACAGATTCGACTGAGACTGGGACCTAATGTAACTGATTTTTAACTAAAAATCCCAGCTGACAACGGAGGGAAATGGAATCGTAATTGCCATTAAACCAGAGACAGCCAGTGTCAAAAGACAATGCATGAATCTCGCTGCGTCTTATCGCAGATGCAAAAGCGAGTAAAAACAGTTTTGAGTGTGAAGTCCTGCCAGGAAGCCTCACTCAATAGTTCATAGGGGGTTTTGGTTAAGGACCATAAAAACTCAAGATAGATTCCATTTAGGCGTAAGAGAGCGGAAGACAGGTCTCTGCAGCTCAAAATACTTAATGAAATCAGCAAGGTGCGAATCTGAACTGATTGCTAAGCCCTGAGAGAATTTAAGTGTGTTGGAAATGGCAGCTCTGTAGCCCTTGATAGTTGATACTGAACATCTTTTGTTCTTGAAGGAACAAAAGGAAATCAGTAGGAGAAAGTATCTGAAGGAGAACAATTATTATTTCCACATTTGAAACTCACCTGTTTGTATTTACCGCGTGCTACCAGTTCACCTCACTTGTTTGTATACACTGCGTTCTATATTCACCCCTGTGTATGCACAAAGGTAAACAATGTTATACACATTTATCATAAAGATTAGACATTCAGTTGTTTAAAACTTTATTGTTCTCAAGGAGAAATTGAGAAGCACACAATAACAATGTGACGTGTCACACGTGGTATTAAAATACAATGGTGAATTGGAAAAAACACTAAACTGATGTTTGATCAATTATTTAATTAAGCGAAATGTAGTTTTTTGGGGAGGGTAAAACTAATTTTAATTATGCAATACTTACCCATCACTATTATATAGCTTTATTACTTTTTCGTGTCGAAAAACTCGTCTGTTCGATGTGAAAACATTCTCCCACTTAAAGTGGAGAATTTGTCAACAAGCCACGTCACACCCGTGCATCTCTCTGCGCCTGCGCGAACATTCATCTTTTTCATAGACGAAATTACGCCAGGACATCAGAGCGGGGTGGGAGGAGGGCATTTGATAATAGTGATGGGTAAGTATTGCATAATTAAAATTAGTTTTACCCCCCCAAAAAACTACATTTTAATAGCAGCAATACATTTACCCATCACTATTATATAGCTGAATTTGTCAGTTAGGTGGGTAGGCTGATGTTAAACTGATCAAAATCAGAGGAAAAATGTAAACTACTCACCATTTGTGGGGAGAGGTCCACTTTACTATTTGCTGGAGTCCTTCTGGGCCACATGTTGTGCCGCAACTATGGGACCCAGAGAAAATATGCCTGCGCTTTGATGTGCTAATAAGAGGAGGTAGAAGGACGAAAAGGTAGTATGGGATCGCCAAAAAGCTGCCTTCATGACGTCCTCCAGAGAAGAGTGATTTATATAGGCCCATGAGGCAGCGACGGCTCGAACCTCATGGGCTTTTAGTTTCATAAAGGAAACATCTCTATCAGTAAGGGACTGGTAAGCTCTTTTAATTGTGGTGACAATCCACCTTGAAATCGTGGAGGCCGAAATATCAATGGAGCCCTTAAGAGGAAGGAAAAGATGTTTCCTGCCCTTTCTTTTCCCTTTTGAAGCATTTAGATAGAAACGCAGTGCCCTAACTGGGCATTAGAGCCTATCTTGATCATCCCCAGCACAGATTCGACTAAGACTGGGGATCTCTATAGGTGATGGAGCTACCGCAGGTAACTGATTTTTGGCTAAAAATCCTGGCTGACAAAGGAGGGAAACGGATTCAAAATTGCCATTAAAACGGAGACAGCCAGTGTCAACAGACAATGCATGAATCTCGCTACGTCTTCTCGCAGACACCAAAGCGAGTAAAAATACCGTCTTGAGTGTGAGATCCTGAAAGGATGCCTCACTCAATGGTTCATAGGGGTTTTTTGTTAAGGACCATAAAACACATGATAGATTCCATCTAGGCGTCAGAGAGCGAGTGACAGGTCTCTGTAGCTCAAAATACTTAATGAGATCGGCAAGGTGTGGATCTGAACCAATCTCCGAGCCCTGAGAGAATTTAAGTGTGTTAGAAATGGCGGCTCTATAGCCCTTGATAGTAGATACTGAACATCTTTTGTTCTCGAAAAGGAACAAAAGGAAATCAGCAACGGCAGTTATAGAGGAACAGCTGGGATCAACACGTTTCCTACTGCACCAATCACAGAAGATTTTCCACCTGGCATCATAGACCTTGGATGTAGAAGCTCTCCTGGCCTGAATGATGCAACTGGCAAACCGGCCCGAAAACTTGTTCTGGCGGATAGATCGCTTGAGATGAACCAAGCGTGAAGGTGGAGAATGTGTGGGCTGTTGTGTAGGAGGGAGCCCCTGTGTTGTGACAGAAGATCCCTCCGGTGAGAGAGAGATCTGGGTTGATCTATCAATAGATCTAGAAGATCGTTGAACCACGATCGTTGGGGCCATAACGGAGCTATGAGAATGATCCGGGCAGTGGAAGTTCTTACTTTTTGCAGAACTTGGGGAAGCAATTGGAACGGTGGGAAGGAGCATGCAAACGGACGATCCCACTGGAAGCTGAATGCGTCCACTGTCCACGCTCTCTGGTCCGGGACTGGGGAGACGTAAAAGGTGAGTCTGTTGTTGAGCCTGGTCACAAACAAGTCCACGAGGGGCCTTCCCCATAGTGAGAAAAGCGACTCTGTCACTTCGCGGTGAAGAGTCCATTCTGTGAGAACTGATTTGCCTGACCTGGACAGACTGTCCGCTAAGATGTTCTTTTTCCCTGGGATGTGGCGAACTCGGAGGGAGATGTTCTCCGAGGTAGCCCAGCGGAGGAGGTTCCAGACCTCCACGCAAAGAGAAGGGGCATGTGTGCCTCCTTGACGTCGGAGATACGCTACGACGGACGTGTTGTCGGAGGAGACCATGACACATCGACCCCTTACTCTGTCGACGCACCCTTGTAACGCTAGAAAGACAGCTTTCATTTCTAAGTTGTTTATGTGGAGGGACGACTCGTGTAGGGTCCAATGGCCCTGAAGAGTTATACCCCAACCGGAATCTGACGCATCGGCGAACAGGTAGGAGTGGGGATCCGGAGCGTGCATGGGGACCCAAGCTAGGAATCTGTCTCGATTCATCCGCCATCGCAGAAGATGATGGAAATCTGGTCCTAGAGGAATCGGAGCTGATAGAGAATCCTTGTGTGGTTTCCACCTTGCGAGTAGGAGACACTGTAGAGGGCGCATATGGAGCCGTCCTAAGGGAACCAGATCTGCAGCGGCGTTCAAGGCTCCCAGTAGGGATAGGTAAAGGCGATCAGACAACACGGTTTTTACTCGTAGTGTCTCTAAGAGTGCCAGGATTCGATCCGTACGCTCTCCGGGAACCCGGACTAAGTTCTGGTTTGTGAGGAAGTTGATTCCTACATAAACGAAGTCTTGGGATGGAATCAGTTCTGACTTCTTGAGGTTGCGTAAGAGACCCAATCGAGTTACTGTGGACCAACAACGGAACAGATCCTGATGGAGGGACTGAACCTGAACGTTGTGGATTAACCAGTCGTCGAAGTATTGGAGGATCGGGGTTCCCAGTACTCGTAGATAAGACGCTATTACTCCCATAACTCGGGTGAAAACTCTGGGTGCGGAAGCTATTCCGAACGGCAGAACCCGGAATTGGAAAACTTCCTGGTCCAAGCAAAACCGGAGATATTTCCGATGAGGTGGAAAAATCGGGATGTGTAGATATGCATCCTGAAGGTCGATGGAGACCGCCCAATCCGATGGATGCATCGTATTTCGGATTGAGGAGGTGGTCTCCATCTTGAAATGTTCCTCCAAAAGAAAACGGTTTAAGGGGGAGAGATCGATAATAAGGCGAAATTTCCCACTTTTCTTGGTGACCAGGAAGATTCGGGAGTAGAATGCGGGGGACTGATCGTTCAGGACCCTCTCGACTGCCCCTTTTTGTAAAAGGGTATTTACCTCTTCCCACTTGGAACAGGTAAGACAGTCTGAGTGTGTATCCCATGGGGCCTTCTTATGGCCACACTTACCTACAGACTGTTTTGCTGGCATTGTTTCTTTTTATCTGAAATGAATATTATTGAAATATCATACAATAATAATAACAATGTGTAAACTCACCTTAAAATCTACACGTAGAAAACTCACCTTTTTTGGTACGTCGCATACTCTATACATACCAGTTCACCATATACTTTGCAGGCTATCTGCACCACAGTGGTTAGTTTGACTACAGGTAAACAATATGCATATATATGTTCTTCCCAAGAAATATTAGTAGCTAGTTAACTTGACAAGCTTTATTGGTCGCAGGAAAGTACAAGAAAAGCATGTGACGCATCACGCGTAGATAATAAAGAAACAATTGATGAAATAGTAGGACAATAATAATAAATGATATTAATTTTGTAAAATTATGCGCCTGTTAATTGCGGCGCTATCTCAGTTGTTCTATGTCGCGTTGTAATGACATAGACGACTTACTGTGTAGCTGAAAAGAAACAAAAAAAAATATATGGTGTACCCTAACCCCTCTAAGGGTAGAATACACGTGGAAGACTAGAAAAACTCTTCCTAGAACTAAACGCTGATGAAGAGCGGCATAATACACATATAGATGAGACGGACAATTGTAACCCAGATGAATTTAGAAGGAGGGAAGTCCGAAATGTAGTTGGAAACCGCAGCAGACAATTTTCCTCAGGTTACGTTTTTGCGACACAACCACCAGGCATGGCGTATATGAAAAAGATGAATGTTCACGCAGGCGCAGAGAGATGCACGGGTGTGACGTGGCTTGTTGACAAATTCTCCACTTTAAGTGGGAGAATGTTTTCACATCGAACAGACGAGTTTTTCGACACGAAAAAGTAATAAAGCTATATAATAGTGATGGGTAAATGTATTGCTGCTATTAAATTATGAATTCCTATTAATTGCGGTCGGCCCTATGTTGCGTTATAACTAACACACAAGACTTACCCATGAACCAATTGTATTTTTGAAAAAGAAGAGATGGTGTACCCTAACCCCTAAGAACATGGATACAACATGGAGTCCCAAGAAGACATTCCCAGAACAAATTTCTGAAGAGGGCAGGGGCTACCAGCTTAAAAACAGAAGACGAGATGGATGAATGTAACACTATATGAAATGAAGCTGAAAGGAGAACCAAATGTGGTTTAAACTCGCAATAAGCAATTTTTCTCTCGTCACATTATGAACAACACAACCGTTAACATGGTGTCCTTGAAAATGATGACTGTTCCGCGTAGACACGGAGAGGTGCATGAGTGCACTGTGTCTTATTGGCAATTCTCCACTCTGTGGGGGGATGTATTCACATTAAACGGACGAGATTTTTCGACACGAAAAAGTAGTAAGCTGCATAATAGTGATGGGTAACATACTGCTGCTATTAAAAAAGAACTTTAGCAATAATGTGCTTATTAAGTCAAATGTAGATAGAGGCACAAAACTGCATTGGATCCCAGAGAAAACTACGGCAAGGTTTTTACTCTAAATGAATCAGGAATTGCTTTTATACCAGTGTCTGAGTCTTTTATGTTTTACAGTACTCCATTATTATAGCGCTGTCCATGGAAGCAACAGAGCTGACTACCTTATAGCAAGACTGCCTTATAATGAAGTACAACTAAATAATGAAATATGATCCATGACTATACCCATTTTATAATAGGAGCAGTGTTATAGAGAGTTCTGTAATTGTACATAGACAAATAATATAAAACACCATTACTGGCTGATAATAATAATCAGAATTTGTTTCAAACCAAGAGTAGCAAGATCAGATGTTGATAATGACAGGAAACAGAATCAGGATGAATGAAGCAATTTAGTAAATTAGTCTCATTACATTTGACATTTTCCCTCATCCCTGTGCAAGTATTCTGAAAAAGGGCGACCCCAGCTTAAAAGTAACATTTACCCTGCACAAAGAAATCCCTTGGGATGAATTTCTTGCCTCTGTAAAAGTGTTCTGAATATGATCTGTACATATACGTGGGTCAGAGGAAATTAATTCTGTATTCAATAAAAGTCAGATGATGCATTTGTTTTACTTGGTTTTCCAGCCCAACTTCCCATAGAAGCTGCAGTGGTTAGTGTGCCAGACTCAAGACCAGAAGGGTATAGGTCTCAATCCTGACAAGTCCACGCTGCATCATTTGACATGGTGTGTCTTTAATCAAAACACTTTACCTTGGAAAAATATAACCTTTCATGTGTTCATGTGTCATAAAACACAAATCAATTACTCAATCAGTCAACTTACCATGTCACCTTACTCAGACATCCACCTTCCCTATCCAGCCAGATTCTGATTTTCCCTTCACTTTCATTTAACCTCACCTCAACAGCCACCTCCCTGACACAGACACACTTTATCTCTCTCATGGGATGTCAGTTATGAGAGGTTGCACAGTACAACAAGTTCCTACAATAATGCTAAGTACTGCCACCTCAGATAGTAGCATAAGAGGGTCACTGAGGCAGAGACAATTTAGGAACCTGAAGGAAACGAGTGACCTTCAATAGGCAGCCACTAACTATAACACATGTTGAAACTTGGCACAGAACCCAAAACTGCATAAGTGTGCAGCAAGTGGGTTGCCACTGTGCCATCCAGGCCACCAGTAACATAATGGATGATAAATTAACCCAAGATTTAGCACTGTCAAGTTAAGCAATTAATGAAACATGGGTTCCACGGAAACAAGATTTTAAGATTGTAAATGGCATTAAGCAAACGAGAAACAAATCCTAGCATATCAGTTACAAAACTTTGATATTCAGTAATATTGTCCCAAAATTCAAGCTGAGTGTTGTAACTGAATAAGTTATATGATCTTTAGGGGAGTAGGGGTAGCTCAGTGGGTAGTGTGTCACACTCGTAATCCAAAGGTCACAGGTTAGATACCAGCCTAGGTTAGTCCAGGTCAGCTGCCTCAGTGTGTCCTTGAGAACGGCCCTTAGCTCCCATTTCCTCAGAATGCTATAGCCAATAATGTTTTAAATGTGCTGTTAAAACCAACAAAAACAAAATTATATGAATTTCAAATATGTCAACAGTGTAATTGTCACCAGAAAAGTGATACCTATGTCTTACCCAATCACAAGAAATCTGTATTTTCTGCAATAATATATGTGGAAGGGGAGGCACAGGTGGTGGAAGAGATAAGTTATGAAGATAAGAAATATGACCTACATCCTAGACTTAGCACTGCACTGGAGGGGTGGAATGCGATATGATATAGATGGACAAGGGGAGGTATGAAAAACTGGAAATAGGAACAGCCCAATCAGCCTCCTACAATTTGTACTCATAATGCCAATTTCATGTGAGTGCAGAGTGGAATGGCTGTAAGTAGTAAAAGACTTTTATTTGTAAACAATGAAAGACTTCTGGCATATATCATTGACTTCTGATAGGCCAGATAGATATCTGAGAAATTATCTAATTGCCCCAAACCAGAATTTTCAAGAAATCTAAAAAAGAACCCAATTGTTTCCTTTATTTTTAATACAACATTCTCAGCCCATTACATAAAAATTCTGCCTGAACAGAAATCTCTCATTTGTCCATGGCTGCTCGACGAGATAGTTCTTTAGCCCTGCAATGGCAGTGGTGGAACATGATAGTTTTGATGCTAAAGCCAGGAGACTTACCATTGCCTTGTGGTGTTGGGATGCCAGCTTCATTCAGTCTGTCCCGGATGAAACGACAAGCATCAAACACCACTGTGGATGGCTCAAACTGCATGGTCTTGACACTCTTAACATTGTCCTGGCCTTGAATGCTAATCTTCAGTGAAAGGGTGGCCATGGTAGTGCTACTGATGTTGCGGAGACCTTCACAACTTTCCCACTTCCTCTCCTCACTGATGGGGTTTGTCTGCCTCTGACTTCAGACTCTGTTCCAGGAGCTGTGGAAATAACATACTCGCTATTAGACTTTTGCAGATATAATGGCAAACAAATTTTGAAAACAATATTTTCAAGATGGCTGCCATGGCAGCCATGCTCAATGTCAGAAAGGCATTAGTTTTATACAGAATCATTTATATAGTATCAAGTACATGTTGCCAGGAATGTTCTAGTGAAGAGCCAATGTTAATTTGATCTATTATTTAAGAGCAGTTGTAATAAGATTTTCAAGATGGCTGCTATGACAGCCATGGTAAATGTTGTGGGGCTCCAATTTTTCACTTAGGACAAATTAGTCTCGAGGTTGAATCTGTAGATCAAGTTTCATACCTATCCACAGTCAATATACATTCCACATACAGTGAATGACAGGCCATTAAGTGAACTCCCTTGTAGGTCATGTATTCCTAAAACGTTTACAGCATGAAGTTCAGGTTCCAAACTAAACTCAGATTCGATACATCAAGCATATCTGCACAACTGAAATTCTGTATTTCAAGATAAAGAACACAAAAAATTAGGGAAATCCTGAAAATTCTTTCATTTTAACCTCATTCTAAAAAAATAACTTTCAAAATTTACAGATCTGAATGCTCGAGTTTCATGCTATTTTGAGAACACAGGGCATATATGACATGCACTTATGCACAAGCAGGGTTGACCCAGCTCTTCCTTCGCATAATGCACTAACATATATCGTATATACTCACTTATACATCAGACCCAACTGCAAACAACACAGACCCTGATCTGCCATCACATAATGCACCAGCAGATATGGTACTATGCTTTTTGCAATTGGGTTGGACTTATATATGAGTATATATGGTAGGGCGTTCATTCTGCTTCTGACTTCATGCAAACAGCCCAGACCCAGATCTGATGGCACACGTTACATCAGATCAGAGTCTGTAATGTTCACACTTGGCTGTGTGTACAACAAAGGCAGATACAGTTACATATGAATGAGGAGCCATGGTGGGTCAGTACTGTTCACACTTGACTGTGTGTACAACAAAGGCAGATACAGTTACATATGAATGAGGAGCCATGGTGGGTCAGTACTGTTCACACTTGACTGTGTGTACAACAAAGGCATATACAGTTACATATGAATGAGAAGCCATGGTGGGT
Organism: Margaritifera margaritifera; assembly: GCA_029931535.1. Taxonomy (NCBI): domain Eukaryota; kingdom Metazoa; phylum Mollusca; class Bivalvia; order Unionida; family Margaritiferidae; genus Margaritifera; species Margaritifera margaritifera. The sequence continues at coordinate 130,725 of JAQPZY010001376.1, read as the reverse complement.
CAGTACTGTTCACACTTGACTGTGTGTACAACAAAGGCAGATACAGTTACATATGAATGAGGAGCCATGGTGGGTCAGTACTGTTCACACTTGGCTGTGTGTACAACAAAGGCAGATACAGTTACATATGAATGGCTCAGTAGTTGGAATGCATAACTTGTAACCGAAAAGGTGCAGGTTTGAATCTTAACATCAGATCTGCCTGGGTTAGCTACTGTGGTGTGCCCCTTAGCAATGCACTTTACTTCAATTGACTTGACACTAAATAACCTCTATGTGTTGCTGCGCTGTAAAACACCAATCCAAAAACATGAATACACATCCAGGCAGGATCGCACACTGTAATCTAAAAACAAGGAATATGTCCAAGAGATAAAACATTTGAAAATGAACCATCAGCAGAACATTATGAAAATCTAATTTTTAAAAAAATTACGATTCCTTGTTAGGTTCACCTTCTATGGAAGGGAAACTGGTCAGTTTTTCATTCATAATATAGGTCGCACTAGCTTTTTGTGCGTACGTGATGGAATGCATGCACTAAAACCTTTGCATCCCATGTCTTCGAGTTTGCATAACCATTCATTGACTATCAACAACTGACACAGATTAATGTACTTGCGCAAGTTTTAACCAGCTGCTAGTCAAAATTTGCATCTCCAAGCAATATTGGTGAATTTTCTAAACCTCTCACATCAAGCTGAATTTTGCCAGATCAGACTCTTCAACTGAACATAGTGCATGATGACTTTTCATCATATACCGGAATTCAGGACACTTCTACCATTTTGTTTCGGCACAATACAAGCACATGCAGACCAGTGGTACATCTCTTGACTATAGCTCTTCAAACAAAACTGCTAGGTAAGGAATAGGGAACCAAACTTATACAGGGCAAAAATCTATATCAACACCAGATACATGTACACTCGCAGAATGGTGTGCAAATGATCAGGACTGAGTGAATATTTTGTACAGACACAACAAAATGAGACTAAATATCATTTTAATATTGGTCATTTGTAATCATCTATCATTTGTTAGAGAATTATAAAGCATTATAGTGAACAAAAATATGGCAGACTGGGACACGACTTCCAAAATGTAAGCATCTCATGGACACAAGACTGGGTCTTTTTCTATCTGGATTTATTAGCTTTGTACTAACACAACCTCTTACTATGTATGTTGAGAAGTCAAATACAAGTCTACATTTAATCTTAAATCTACCGTAGAACTGTTCATATATATAATTTCCTTGGAACCAGTTTTCAGCCGAGACAGTACATACTAACTGTTGTGCGAGACTATTGGACATACATATGATTAGACTTTTATTGAATGAACATCAAACAATACAAGATACTGCACAATATGAGCACTCAGTCTGCACCTGAAAAATAGCTCTAATGAAACCTGACCCCTGAGACTGAGTACAGGCCATCTTTTTATTGATTACTGTGCGATAGTTACTATGGAAACCTATTAAATATGTCAGAATCATTGAAAGATTATTAAACTGACAAAGTGCAGATATTTGCACTTCCAACCAAATTTTCTATCCCGACAGAGTCGGGAAGAAATGCTGTATATGGATTTGGTATCAACTTTGCTGAATCTGTGGTCTCTCTTACAAGATCCCTTCTGCCTTGAAAAGTTTAAAAATATCAGAAAATTTCAGGATGTCTTAAATACAAGAGTAGCCCTGTTCAATACTTCAGTCCCACTCACAACTTCCTCAGCTCATTCCATTATTGGTAATGTGACCTCAGATTTTATTGTATGCTATGCTGCGAACTACTTTCAAGAAAAAGAACTTTAATTTGATACATCTATCACTATGGTGAACACCATGGTTACTCTGGCATCTGTCACAAAATATGTTTGATGATTAATCAGGGCTAACTTCCTGGCAACATTTTACACTGATGTATGGAAATCAATGCATTGAATGTCATCCGAGCATCACTTTGAGAAGATGATCTTCAAAATGGCTACAGCACTGCATCCCAACACCTCCCAACCCCTTCCTATCCCCATGCAAAGCAAGGCACATACAGTATATACTTGCTTATAAGTAGTATCCAACTGCAAACAACACAGACCCTGATCTGCCTGCATGCACATAATACACCGGCAAATTTGGGTCTATGTTGTTTGTTCTACTGGTTATTCCTAACAAACTGCATAGACCACAGATGTGGGTCTGTGCAGTTTGGGTTGGACTCCGACTTATAAGCAAGTATATACAGTAACTGTAACTGCTGTGTGTGTGTGTATGTGTGTGTGCTGCATAGGGTTGGGTTAACCTTGGATGAACTAGTGTCTCTCCATATCACTGGTCTATTAGTTGGTTTAAAAAAGGTTAATATGGCCCCACTAGTTTTATCTTTATTTTGTGGCGTGATATGACTGAGAAGATAGGTCTCCCTCGGGATGAGTTTGCTTTTTATTGTTTTACAGCACAGGAACACTTTTTAAAGGTTATATCATACCAAGGCAAATGCTTTGACCAAGGACACACCATGGTAGTCAATGTGGGCTGATCCAATACTAAGAATTGAAAATACATCCTTCTGGTCATGAGTTTCACTGCCCAACCACTTGATTCTTACCATTGGATCAGCACAGATCAGCTACCGTGATGTGTCCTTTGGCAAGGCATACTGTTCAACTTGCCTTGGCACAATATAACCTTAAAAAGTGTTGGTGTGCCATAAAACACCAAAACTAATGACCAAACCCAACCAGATCGAGCCATATCTCTTCAGTCATATTACACCACAAAATCAAAATAAAACCAGTGGAAGGTTTTGGAACATATTAACTTTTTTCAAACTAACAGATCTACTGGCATACCTATAAAGCAAAGAAAAAAGCACTGAACAACAAGCATTATAGAAAAGATCTGATATACCAGTAAGCACTCAATTTTAATCGCTTTCGACTAATATCACAATTACTGCTGAATTTGCATATCTGCAAATCTTCCAGTCAATCAGTACTGACAGAGACCAGACTGTCCACAAATAAATATCATACATGTATGCAAGTAAAATTGTGAATACTTAGGCAAATATCATGCAAGTATTTCTCTTCTAAGAAATGATTACCATACAATTCATCAGCAAAAAAAGGTTCTTTAACCTCTTTATTTTTTTTGTTATCCTCATAACCACTAAATAGCAAACATCAATGTATAGCCTTTGGCAACATACTCTGATACTTACTGTTCTCAGGCAATACCACGTAGCACTGCTCATCTTCCTCATTTGCATTAAACCAATAATGGAATCCTACCAGCATCATCCCCTAATATTACTATGATATTTCCATTAGCAGAAAGGTCAATATTGGTACAAGCAGTCAATCAATCATTTTAACTAGTACTCTATGCACACTGTTAGAAGCAACTACCATGCTGGACAAGTTATATACTAAAATTTATGGTCTTGTACAGTGGAACAATATGCTACTCAAGATGTCATATATACTGTCTTTATTTTTCCATACACCGTTTACACTCGCATATAAGCCAGGTCCAAATGCAAGCAACATAGACCCTGATCTGCCGACACATAATGCGCCGGCAGATCAGGATCTATGTTGTTTGTTCTACTGATTAGTCCTTACAAATTGCATAAACCCAGATCTGCCGGTGCATTATGTGACAACAGATCTGGGTTTATTCAGTTTGCAGTTGGTATTGGCTTGTACACGAGTATATTTGGTACTTTATTATCCCTGCACTTTCAAAGAACCTACCCATGAGGCTCAAATATTTGGGTGGATGTCAAAATGGGGAAGTGTAAGGATACAAAAACAGAATTCTAGTTACAACCCCACTTGACAAAATGAGTAGAGTCCTATAGTAATCATGTCTGTCCATCTGTCTGTCCAGTCATCCGTCAAATTGCTTTGTATTTGAGACCTTGAAAGAGTTCAATTTCCAGTCTTTTATGTCATCATTTAGAGGAGTTATGGCCCTGATTGCTGTCATCAAAACTTTCATTTTCACAGCTTACATATAACTTTAGTACGGACTTTAATTTCAACCAAAAATCTGGTATGCAGATGGTTCCATGACCCTGAATGAGTCAGAATTTCAGTGTTTGACAACATCATTTACAGTAGCCATGCCCTTGATTGGCCATCCTCCTGACTTTTGTGTCTGCAGCATAAGTTTACTAAAGTGTGTTGGATTTCAACAATAGTTGGCATGCAGTTTTATGTTGACGAGATCCTGCATTATACTGATTTCCAGCATTTCATGACATTATTATAGGAGTTATGCCCCATGACTGCATGTCCTTCTGACTGCATAACTTTACCAAGGCTGTTGGATTTCAACTAAATTTTGTATGTACCTTAACATTGTGAGACCCTAAATGAGTTGGATTTCCAGCATTCCACTGCATCATTTACGGGAGTTATGCTCCTTGATTGCCGTCCTGATGAGTCTGATTTCCACAGCATTATTTTATCAAAGTAAGTTGGAACTGAGTCAAGTTTAGTATGCAGCTTTATACTAATGAGACCTTGAAGGAGTTTGATTTCCAGTATTCCGCATTACTTTGACAAGGATTGTTTGGATTTCAACCATATCTGTCATACAGCTTGATACTGCTGATGAGGATATGAATGAGTTTAATTTCTGGCATTCCACATTATAGAATAGTTATGGAATTGGCACCTGATTGTCAGTCCTCCTAACTTTATGTTACTGCAGCATAACTTTACAAAGGAATGTTGGATTTTAACCCAATTTATCATGCACCTTTATATTTATGAGACCTTAAATAAACTGGATTTCCAACATTCCAACATCATCATTTAGAGGATTTATGCCCCTGGAATGACCCATGTTCTAACTTTCGCCAGCACAAGTTCCTCTATTTAAGGTCCTGCCAAAGAAATTTTCATGAGCAGGGGCCCTTTGCAATGCACCATTGCAAATGGCATCAGTACAGTAACCGCTCACTAAAAGTGGACCACCTTATAGGTGAGGTTGCCTTATATTGAGGTATTTTATACATAATATTATTACTAAATAATAAAATGGGAGCCATGACCATAATTACCTTATAAAAGGGACCACCTTTGACTGAGGTGCATTTATATCAGGGGCTGTACTTTGTTGCATGTATTTATGTTTTGGGTATACAAAAATATACATGTAGGTAAGAAAATTATCAATTGTAATTTTCATCTGATTCTTCTGACAAATATTTGCAAAATCTTAAAAAGAATACAAATGTTCTCTATTCAATTAGGATTTTTAATGGATGGATAGTGCAAAATATTTAGATGGTTAGAAAAATTACAGACAATATGTCATAGTTCATTGTTTACTGCAGATATTTTCTGTTTGCAATTTCTGGAGATGAAATTAACTGATCAAGCTACAGTGATTCCATATTTTCTTCAAGTTTCTGACAGCAAAAATGATGAAACAAAAATATTTCCTTCTGTGTCCAAAAACCTACGAAGAAACAAAAACTCCAAGCGACGGCAACCTAACCCACACATACAATATTAGACTATCCCATAAGTCACACAGCAAAGTAATCACACTTTACATGTACATTATTGAATAAAAAGCAACATCACTTGCCTAGTTTCGTCTAGTTTATTTCAGTCCACAAGAAAATGCAAGCTTATTTAAAAACACAGCTTCACACATGAAGCAAAAGGATCTGCCATATTTTAATCTCTTACCATCATTTACTGCCCATAAAACTTTGCATAAATATAACTCCGATTGGTCACAGACTTTTTCATTAACTAAAATCAAACTAAAAACAGATATCTTAGGACAAATCTTGATTGTAATTGCCCAGATAGTTACACCAAAGCAGTAGTGTTTGTCAGTATGCTGAGGTGAGAGAGTAGAAGGTCAATCCTAAATATTACTAACAGAACCAATAAACCAATTCCAGTTTGCACAGTCTGGTACCAATAAACCAATCAGAGTTTTTGCAGTCTGGTACCAATAAACCAATCCCAGTTTGCACAGTCTGGTACCAATAAACCAATCAGAGTTTGCACTGTCTGGTACCAATAAACCAATCCCAGTTTGCACAGTCTGGTACCAATAAACCAATCCCAGTTTACACAGTCTGGTACCAATAAACCAATCCCAGTTTGCACAGTCTGGTACCAATAAACCAATTCCAGTTTGCACAGTCTGGTACCAATAAACCAATCAGAGTTTTTGCAATCTGGTACCAATAAACCAATCCCAGTTTGCACAGTCTGGAACCAATAAACCATTCCCAGTTTGCACAGTCTGGTACCAATAAACCAATCCCAGTTTGCACAGTCTGGTACCAATAAACCAATCCCAGTTTGCACAGTCTGGTACCAAAACTTACAAGACTAATAGTAAACTAAACTTCATTCCAATACTTAATATATTCATAACAATACATGTATATTCAACACATGAAAAAAGGATCTGTTATGTGGTAAGTTATTTTTTTGAATATTTTATCATCCACTGAAACCAATTCTTATATACATGACTGGTACATGACTGCTTACAGGTTTTATTTTTTTGAATATTTTATTATCCATTGAAACCAATTCTTATATACATGACTGGTACATGACTGCTTACAGGTTTTAGTATTATCCACAACGATGGTGTTAAACAAAATTTTCTACATGAAGACTCTGATTTTAATGGTTTAGCTTTTAATAAGGGGTGAGATTTTCCTATTCACATCAGTGGTGGTGATCTAATGAATAGTGAAATTTAGTTCTCCAAATTTTGTTGAAAATTTGACTCATACATGAAGTTTGTAGAGGCTATTTCAGATGATAAGAAAGCCATTCCTCCCCTTGTCAAAAGGGTTATTAGTTTGTCTCTCTATTCATATCACTGTAGAACTACAAATGTGTTGGAAAACATCAGTGCATAGGTAAAATTATTTTTAAACAATGTCCAAAAATTACAAGGCATGTAAAAATGATTATGGCAAAACTAATTTGGCATCTGTAAACAAACATTGTCCGCAGACTTACAGAAAATACTGTACATGTTGTTTATGCACACATTCTGTTGGTCAAGTTTTCAATTTACTGCATGTTTACTGTTTGTTGACCATAGTATTACCTCAAGGGGCTCGTATTGTTGCTTACAACTTATCTATCAGTCATACATGTACTATATAATACTACAAGGGAAGACACTTATCTCCTTTCTGCTGTGACCTATTTAAGAATCGACGCTGATACTTCGAGCTACACATCGCGTTGCCTTAATTTGGTACCGATATTTAGCTCAGGCATTCAACTTTTTACGCCTACACAAAGTTTGACTTACTACCACATCTTTAATGAATGCCAGACCGTTTTCCCATGCTACCGGTCGACATGGCCATGATCGTGCCCGCTTAATATGCAGCTACAAGGCACTGAATGGAATTCTGGCCCCTTATTAGTTGATTGAAAATCAGATAATCAGGAGCCGTAGTACGTCATATTTGGTCGACCAATGAGAAGGCCGTATTCCATTTGGCTCGTTGCACTTGCATATTAAGCGGGCGTTATTATGGCCATGTCAACCCGGTAGCGTGAAAAATGGTCTGGCATTCCTTAAAGGTGTTATAATTTCATATGTATCAAGACTATCTTACTTATGTTAGACACTAACTTCGACCCAACATTAAAAAAACAGCCTAGGTTATGTTCATTTTCTGGAAACAGTTGCATCTGAATTAAATGCCTGGAATCACACCTGTTTGATTTGTCATCATAAGCAAAAACCAATAGGATTAACTTGATAAACATTTCATTTTCTGTTTAGGCTTTAAGCTACTTTCAGTTTAATGGAAGTAACATTCTTCACTGGTTAGCAAATCTATATGAAAACTAAGAGAAAAAAATAATAATGATTTTCTTAGGGACTGATTGGCTCAATTAGTTTAGTCATACCTAAAACTAAAGCCACTTCCATGGGAAATTCCCATGCATTTTATGATATATTTCCCTCTGATCTTGATCCAGGAGTTGCAACCCAAAATCTATTAAATATATTATGTGTCCTTGTTCTGCAACACCATGTTTCAAATTTGATCAAGAAATATTCAAACATGTTCCTGTGATGAAAATGTTTGCATGTTTGCCTCTGACACCCATGCGAGGACAACAGGGAAGGGGTCCAAAAACTAGTCTCTCACAGAAGGTTATCACATGAGCAACCTATATGCAAAGTTTGGTAAATTTCCACCCATCTCGGGATAAATATAAGTATGGCACATAATCTTTGTCCCTGTTCAATGGGACCTCTCAGCTACCTACTTTCACATGATAAGTAACCAAGTATAGCTCTAGAGAACCAGTATAATGACTACACCAACTCAGGAAATCTGTCATCACACAACAATACAAGGGAAGGTCATAAGCCACACCAGTTATGTACACAATGTCATTGTCCTTTCCAATATTACAACCACATGGGGACATTAACAGCTAATTATTTATCCTGACAAGCCCAACTGACACATACATCTGATCTGACATACATATATCCACCACAATTAGGTCCAGATTTTTAAAAAAAGAAAGAAATCACTACCATTGTATTAGGAGCTAAGGTGGCAGGGGATAGTTTCATAAATTGGCCCCTGTAAAATTTCTTCACTTAAAGCTATGATGTAACTTTTTCAGATATTATTGTTTAATAATTAAAGATATGGATATATTTGTGAATTAGTTGTTTTGGGCTTGTGTTGTTCTTGAAATTGATGTGAGGCATGTACACCTCCCATTGTAACTTCGCAGTATGTAGACAGTGAAATAGCAATAGTAGGCTAGGAAGAAAAGCTAGCGACCAATAACAGTAGATATTTGGGTTTAAGGCAAGTAGAATATCTCAAAAACAGCTTGAATGGCAACTATATATAACTGCATCAAGATATTTAGTACACAATGTTTTTCAAAATTATCACCTACGGAAAGGGCTTGTGGTTGCACTGTGAGCATCACTTGGTGTAAAAAATGACCTTCGGACACGAATTAATGCAGGTATAAATTTGGGGTTGAGGTGCATGAACTTATTTTGCTGTGAACTGCCATTGGCTTGTAAGGTCAAGTGAATAATATTCTTATGCTTTGTATTAATATAGCTATCCAAAAATATGGACCTTTTTGATCTCACTTGTGTATTTTATTTTTTTATGATGTTTTATACTAGGGCAGATGGATGTGGCATTCAATTTGTGCGTAAAAACTGTCCTTGCACCCTTAGTTGTCCACCAATCCTCTAAAATTACTGATGCTAATGTGATCCACCTCTTAGGAGCTAAGTTGTCCACCAATTCTCCCTCTTATTGATGCTAATGTGTATTAGGAGCTAAGTTGTACATGAATTCACACCCCCCCCCCCCTTACTGATGCACCACAGATTGTTGTTTCTTTGTTGAAAAATCTGTCATTCACAAGGTGAAAACCGCAAGCCTTTTCATACTATTCCCTACAACTTCAAACAAAACCAGAGACTCCCTTTTTGTCAAGACTGTCTTTTATTTACCTACGTAAGAAAATATTCACATTGAGGTTAATCTAGGGTTTGGATGGACATACAGACAACTATGCATATACATGTATGATCACTATGAAGAGCTTCCTCCAAGGTGGACTTGACAATAATGCTGTATGGGCTTCAAAAATCTTCTGTTATCCGATGTTAAAATATAGTTTAGCTCCTACACTTTCATGGGACTAATTTATGATATAGTACAAGATTCTCTAGTAGAATTTATGGTTGTCAATTTATTAGTGTTGGATGGCACACTGGCACATGAAAAACTATCATAGTGATATTTCAAATTGAAACACATGCTTAAGTCTCAAGTGTCACAACAGCTACCTGTCCGTGTACCCCTGCAGTGCTAAACTGAAAGAGGACGTGGCACATGGAACACTGGGTTTTACAGTGGTATGGACAATGGGCGAGTCAAAGTTGACCAGAATAGGTATTACCACACATTACACAACATCCACAATATTACACATTAGGTTGATCTACTGACCTTGCTGACAAACAATTCTTTTAACAACAATATTTACCTTTGAAAAACATGCTCATTAACATAATCTTTGACAAGTAACCTTTTATTCTCAAGAAACACTGTTTCAAGTTTGTAAGCCACTGTAGTTTCTTAGTCGCTGTAGCTCCTTTAAAAACAGCTTATGAACATATCTGCACAATACATCCATTGCATTATCGATTTTTTTCATCATATACATTATGTAGCAGTATGAAACAATATCAAACCATCCAAAGGATGTTTTACCTAACTTGTCAGATATAATCACCAATGATATGTCATAAAAACTGAATCCTGTCATAATAGGAGGTAAAAATGACATACAGCTAATTAAACCATTGCAAGTTTAGCTATGTACAGCGTGCAGCTTGTCAATGGTTTACATATAAATAATCACTGGAAAGCCTAACATGCAGATCAGATGAAAGGTTGAGTTTCAAATCATTTTGATTAAATGGCATCATTTCAGTTATTGTATACCATGTATATGTTTAGAAATTTTGATAAACATTACAGCCTCATTGATAACAACAAATGCCTTCATTTTTTATTTTTAAAAAATTATATTGTCTATAGCATATGTATGGTAAAAATCAAGAATTCCCAATAAAATAAAGATATTTTGCTTGGCCTCTTGAGTAAAAAAATTCCCAATATAATAATGATATGCTTGGCCTCTTGAGCTAAAGAATTCCCAATAAAAGCATGATATTATGCTTGGCCTCTTGAGCTAAAGAATTCCCAATAAAAGCATGATATTATGCTTGGCCTCTTGAGCAAAAGAATTCCCAATAAAACCATAATATTATGCTTGGCCTCTTAAGCAAAAGAATTCCCAATAAAATCATGATATTATGCTTGGTCTCTTAAGCAAAAGAATTCCCTATAAATTCATGATATTATGCTTGGTCTCTTAAGCAAAAGAATTCCCAATAAATTCATGATATTATGCTTGGTCTCTTAAGCAAAAGAATTCCCAATAAATTCATGATATTATGCTTGGTCTCTTAAGCAAAAGAATTCCCTATAAATTCATGATATTATGCTTGGTCTCTTAAGCAAAAGAATTCCCAATAAATTCATGATATTATGCTTGGCCTCTTAAGCAAAAGAATTCCCAATAAATTCATGATATTATGCTTGGTCTCTTAAGCAAAAGAATTCCCAATAAAACCATGATATTATGCTTGGCCTCTTAAGCAAAAGAATTCCCAATAAAATCATGATATTATGCTTGGCCTCTTAAGCAAAAGAATTCCCAATAAATTCATGATATTATGCTTGGTCTCTTAAGCAAAAGAATTCCCAATAAAATCATGATATTATGCTTGGCCTCTTAAGCAAAAGAAATTAAATAAAGAAAAGCAGAGGCATCAAGGATTTTTCCAGGAAGGTTCTATTTTTACATGGAGGTAGTTCATTTTCCTTTAAATGGTCAACTTCCTCCACTTTTCACTCCAAAATTGTACCATTTTTTCAAGGAGTGGGGGAACTGAATCCCTGCAACCCTGTTCATTTATCATGTTAAAAAGGAATTGCTAGAGTATACAGAGTCCACAGTCCATGACAGATAAGGCTAAATCAGGTTTGAGAGTGGATGCCAGAGGAGGGGGGGGGGGGGGTCTTTTTGAAAATGCTTTTTTCTGATATCACCCATCCTTTATACAACTTTACACAAGTTGCCTCAGTAGTAAATAGTCAATCGCTACCGAAAGCATCTTGTAAAGGTACAGTCAAGTCTGATTGCTTAACAGAGATATCCTTTAAGTTAGATTCTACTGCAGCTAGAATTTACTGTGCAATCAACATAAAATAAACCAAGTTTAAACTGACTGCAATAATACCTCAGGTATACTGATATGGGAGATTCTAGGAATTAGTTTTCTGTCACTTTTAATACTGTTAATGTACCAAGCCATTAGTGCAACCTTTAACAATATAATTAAACAATCTAGATTGATCTGAAGCCAATTAACCTATGAAAGATCATTTTCATGTAACAGATGCACAGTCATTTTACTATTTATTCAAAGGAACTATTAATATATTTTTTAAGAATTCTGACATAGAAAGTTTGACGGAAAATATGTTGGCTTTAAACAAGTTCGATAAAGTTGTGAACTTTCTGTTAATTACAGAACTGTCAAGTGCATCATGGTAAAAATGTAGTATTAAGAAGATGAACAATTAACAAAGATTTAGTATTGAGAAGATGAATAATTAACGAAGATTTAGTATGGATAAGATGAACAATTAATTCATACCAAAAAAGTAACCTACATTGGTATTGACTTACACAAATGTAAACGCTGATGCATGCACATGAACTCCGGGGCACTTGGAAGGAAATGAACAGTTCTAATACGCAGCATGTGATCTTCTGTATGTTATCTTCACTATGAGTTAGTCAAATGTACATGGTGCTTATGTTGTGTATACCTGTGGTTCAATATCCATCAAAATTACTCTTTTCCAGGCAATAAAATCTGTTTTTGTGCTTCTTATTACAGGTAAACACTAATATAATTTGTTTTCATGGATAAACCTGTTGGTTTGTTTATTTCTCGCCAAATGTGCCTGACTCAACCAAGAAGGCACCAATATTTACATTCGGCATAACTCAGGGCAAAAGTAGGTAATATTTTTCATAGCATTAGAACTTTGCTACAATGCACTTCCAAGTGTTCATATGAAAGACACATATCATATTGCAGTATGGTGTTTTGGATTCTGTAACCCAGGGGTGTCAAACTCATTTGCTATGCCGGGCCAGATTTGATATAAATAATAATAAATAATGAAACCTCCTCCTACAAGGGATTTTATTTATAATAGATATTTTTGTGCATAAATCTGATATTACAGTAAAGCATTTTTATCCATACACCAATTACAGTATACAAACTTTATCCAGACTGATGGATCAGAGGATGGGCCAGCATCAATTTGCAATAACAGTTTAACAGATACAGTTAAAATAAATTCATTTTTTAATGGCCCCCTATATGATCAATTGAAATAAAGCATTTGTTTTTTGCCCTCAGCAATATTAAAAGATACTCACCTCATATTTTCCAGGCAGCCCCTTAACTTTTCAAATAGACATTGTTTTTTGTCTGAATTTTGTATTGCTTTATACCTGATTGTGGGCCATTGGCTCATCACAAGGGACCGCTGGCTTTTCTGAGCAAGGGAGCTCTCTGGGAATGTACAGACAGTGTGTGTGTGTGTGTGTGTGTGTGTGTTGTAGCTCAGTGGTAAAACATTGGGCATCAGACTTGTAATCTAAGGATCACAGGTTCAATACCCACCAAGGCCAACCCAGGTTGGCTGCCTCGGTGTGTCCTTAGGAAAAGCATTCTGCTGCCATTTCTTGTCATGATACTGTGTTGTAAGTACCATTAAAACCAACCAAAAAAAAAACAACCAGACATACATACAGGAATCAACATGATAAAGCATCGTGCTGCACATAAGAGAAACTGGCCAAGTGCTTTTAAGAAGAGCCATGGATCTCTTTTTCAAGGTGGATGACACAAACAAAGAACAATTACAAAAACAAGATGAGTCCCTTGAAGGGACTGATGCTTTACTGGCTGAAAAGAATTTCCAGGAATTCAAAATAAGACCATTTCTTTCTCTTAACTGCCAAGTGTGAAAACCATCTTTTATATTCTTCAGTGATAAAAAGATTTTCAAGATGGCTGCCATGGTGAACATACTGGATATCACAATTGCACCATTTCCATTTAGGACCAACTAGACATCAAAAGAACTCTTCTGGTGAAAGAACAATGTTGATATGACCTTCCAAAAGCAGAGAAGTGGTGATAATAAGATTTTTGAGATGGCAATTGTGGTGGCCACACTGGAGTCAGATCAGCACCATTTTCATTTACGACCAACTACACATCACAAGTCTTTTAGTAAAAAAAACCAAATCCATTCAGGAATAGCAGCTATAACTAGATTCTCAAGATGGGCACTGTGGCAGCTATACTGGATGTGTGAGCAGCACAATTTTCATTTAGGACCAACCAGACATCATAAGAAGTCTTCTGGTGAAAACCCCACGTTAATATGACTTTTCGTTCAAGAGGAGTAGCGATAACAAGATTTTCAAGATGGCTGCAATGGTGGCCATATTAAACCTCAGATCAGCACCATTTTAATTTTGGCCCAACTAGACATCATAAGAAGTCTTTTAGTGAAAACCCAATGTTGATATGACCATCCATTCAGGCCGAATAGCAATAACAAAATTTTAAAGATGGCTGCTACTTCAGCCATACTGGATGTCCAAGCGGCACCATTTTCATTTAGGACCAACAAGATCATGGGATGAATGTGTGTGTAAAGTTTCATGGCAAGCCTCCAAGTAGTTTAGGAGAAGTAGCCATAACAAACTTATGCTAATGGATGGATAGATGCTAGATGACAGACTATCCCATAAGCTCTTCTGGGCTATGACCTGTAGAGCTAAAAATGTAAACAAAATATGTATGAAGATAATGTTTTGTTATGGTAAAACCAAATCACAGAATCTAACACCAATATAAAAAGGTGTAGAAAACTGTATACTTTGCCCTATTTACATTGTAGCAAATGATATTTCACTTTGGCAAGAAGACTATTCTTTGTAACTTGCATACCGGTACAGAATATATTGTCTTCTTGCTAACTGTTTGTTTTTTCTTGCATAATTTTTCTTTGATTAAAATAATCTCCCAAACATTCAATGCATTTGGAAAGATTGCTATTTTATTTAGACTTTTATCAATGTTTCGAAAACAAAATTTTGCTGGTCATGTCCGATTGAAGAGCTGAAATGACCAGTTGCCAACTCAGCATGTCAGACATTTGTCATAGTGTGCCCATAATTATTCCATATAATTATTAAGATATTGTGTTCTCCTAATTATTTAAACACCTTAGAGCCTAAAACCATACAACAGCGCAGGTACAATCTCTAGACATTTAAAAATCATACAAGTGAATGATTTTCCTGGGCTCTCTACTTTGGCGATGTTAGTTCTAACATCAGCCCATCACATCATGTGATGTGTGACAGTGTATCAGAGTAGCATGAACAGGGGAAGCAACTCCATCAACACAAAAATCTTAAATAATCTGAATCACGTATCTAAATCTGACAACATAGGAGGGTTCGTTTTACGGTTTTGTAAAGCGTCATTAGTCAAAGACTTGGAATTGACCAATAGCTTTTCTCCATACATTAAATTAGTGGTACAAGGTATTCCCATCATGAGCACATGGTTTTTAAGCACTCTAAGTTGAATTTGAAATTTTCAGTTCACGAAATTTCAAAGTTGCAATCACTGCACTAGAATATTTTTGATAGATTATATTATCTTAATGTATTTTCTTCCTAAATCAACAACAATCTGTTATTGTTTTGCATGTATTGTTGGTAAAATACAGTAGCTCAATTTTATAGGGCAGTGCAACGACCCACTTTGACCGGAAGTGGTAGAATCGGGTTGCTGCCATCTGTTCAATTATGTAAAGAAACAGGTTTTATTTAATATTGCATTTCTGTTAGAATGGCATGATCAGTATAAAATGCTAAGAGGGAGAAAAACAGTGTACAAGAGAAAAATAGGACAATTTATTAGCCCAGGTACAATTACCCAATTCAACCAGAAGTGGTAGAATTGGATTGCCGCCATCAGTCAAACTATTTCGCGAAATGGGTTTTATTGAATGCTGCATTTCTTTTACAATTATATGCTCGATATTATCAAATGAAAAGTGGGAAAAAAAACAGTGTAAAAGAGAAAAAAGTGTAAAATGTATTTATGGCTTGAACATTATTTCCTTGCTTTCTAAATGCAGTGTTAACTACTAATACTGAAATGTCTGAAACAGTGGAATTTATAACATTTTTGTCATAATTTTGACTTTGTTTGACCATAGCCACCTGTAAATAGAAATTTTGTTTCAGTAAAATTTACTGTGAAGCAAAATTCATTGGATTATCTCTCCATATCATGATTTTGTGTCTTAAGCTCATTAGCCCAAAACAAAAAAAAACGTTAAACAATTTCTATAATTCTAATGTATATTACAAAAATATAGAAAATCTATTTTTGTCCACATTTTAAAAACTAAGGCATTTTATAAACAACTAAATTATCTTAATCAATGTGCCAAGTTTGGTTCAGATATCTCCACAAATAAAAAAAATGTGGGTATGGTACCACTTTTTGACAAAAATAAGTAATTGCAATAACAGTATTATGTTGATGTCGTTATAAAAAAAATCATAAAAATTATGATTTCTGACATATTTTAATTAAAAAAAAGCATTTTAAAGATTCTATGTAAAAGCATCACAAGTGTGCAGATTTTGCTTCAGTTATCTTTTGAATTAAAAAATCGTTGGTTCATGGTGGACTCTAAACGTACATGACCTTAAAACAACATGCTTGTCATCTAGGCCCTAATTAGAACCAATGGAAAATAAGCAAGAAAACTACCATATATACTCGCGTATAAGCTGATACCAACTGCAAACTCCATAGACCCAGATTTGCCATCACATAATTTGCCGGCAGATCTGGGTCTCTGCTGTTTGTATTTGGACCTGGCTTATACGCGAGTGTAATATGGTAACCTTTATTACCACCCCCAAAAATACTATCTTGGCAGCTACAAGTAGTTCACCGCCAGGCTCAAACAAATATGTCTACTAAGTAAGTGTTACATATTTTTGAAGCCTAAGTCTGCTAATTGATCAAAATTATAATTTTTTTCTTTTTAAATTGTAAGAAAAGCAGAAAATAGTGATGTATGGTGAGATTCTATTGTAAATTCTTATGAAAGAAAATATATTTAAGAAAACAAATTTAAAAGAGCTGAAAACAGAAAAAGTGATTATTGAATGAATGCTAAAACTGAAGCAACTGCAATCTGGAACATAAAACTACTATTTGTATTTACAATAAATAACAGCTTTTAATGTTTTTATAATAACTGTCATCAATATCCAGTGGCTACATTAATTTTTCAGGAAAAGATGTCCAGCAAGGGCAAAAATCTTTTGGAAGCCCTGGTATAGAGGGGTCAGGGTACATCAAGACATAAAGGTTATGTCGTGCCGAGGCAAAAAGAGTGCCTTGCCCTGGGATAAACTTTGGTAGCCAACCAGGGCTGATCCAATAGCAGGATTCAAATCAAAATCCATATCTCTGAGAGAGTTCAGATATTATATAGCCTAATTATTTTTTCCTTTTTATTATTTTTTTCTTTCTTTCTTTTTTTTTGTATGAATAATTTAGAGTAGAAAAATACTGATCTTAATTTTCAGCTGATTTTTAAGTATATTCTTTTAAAATCTTTATATAATGTTCTCTGTACCAAATATTGACAGAAATAAAATAATTCAGATTCTTATGGATTCAAAGTGTGCCAAAATATCTGTAAGAACAAAAATACAGACAATATTGCAATTGATGTTTGACTGTGCTTCAAACTCTTGCCAAATTCACTCCTGGTGAGATGCCCACTTCAGCAAACCAAGCATGATAACAAGTCTTCCTAATCTAAAGAGAATTATTCACATTAAAATCATTGGATGAACCAAAATATTGGATTACCAAATAAGACTTTATAGATTTGGACCCAGTTTTACCAAAATATCATCAATTTCAAGTCTAGGCTTAAGCAATTTGATTGCTCAAACAAAAGTCTGACTCAAATTTCATCTGATCAAATTGCTATATCATACACTTTAATTGCTATATCATACACTTTAATTGCCAATTGTCTTTTTTTCAGTGTTCATAAAACATGCAAAGTGATTAATAAAATATTTTTAAAATGTTATTCTGACCAAGATGCTCTGTTTCATACCAAAATCAAATTTGAGCAAAATGTTTCAGACCTAGAAAATGAACAGTTGGGTTTGTTTTTTTCAACTCCTGATGACCTGCACTAAATTATTCTCAAAAATGCCACTGTATATCATTATGGCCAAATGAGCAGAGTTCAGTTTAAACACATAAAATATCCTGAAATGTCACAAATTATTGCTCAAAGTACAACACTTTCTCTTTCTCTTGTAATATTTCTTACCTGCATAAAAAGAGGACTCCGGGTAGGCACCAAAATCCATTATAACAAGACTGAAGATGCCGGGGCTGAGATCAAATTCATAAAATACCACGAAAGTTTACCACAAGCAAATAACAGCATCAGTCAGGAAAAAATGCCCTAGAGTGGAACTGAGGACAAACTTGAGCTGAATAATTCCACAAGCAGACTCTCTGACTGCAGCAAGGCCCATGACATTTTCATCGTCTGTACCACCAACCTTCACCAACAATGAGGGCAACTGGAGCTCAGTGGCAGCATCAAATGATTTGATGTAGTCCAACCTGAATGTTATGCCCCTCCTGTGACAGATTGCCTCATTTGAATAAATGTCAACCAGTTAAAGCCATTAGCATTGGCTTCATCCCTGGCTTGATATTTAAAACCCTTGGGAGACTGGAATTTCATTAGCTGTTCGGACTGCCTTTGAATCTCCATTATACCCTGTTATTTGCAAACTGCATGCAACAATTAAGTCGATGGAAATACCAAGCATCAAACATTACAGGGCCATATGAGAAAAAATAGTGTTTCTCTCTATTTGAGAGGCTTACTGATTGGGTCTGACTGAAAGATACATCTGATCAAAATATGGTTGTATCAATAAAAAGAAAATCTGCAAATTATGTTCAAAGACCAACCAAGCTGAAATTGATCTAATGAAATAGAAAAAGACAGCCACACCTTCCAAATTAAAACATTCCATTTTCTATTCAATCAATTTATACAAAACAAGAAAACTAACATTGTTAAGCAATTTAAAGAGTAAACACAAAATCACACATAAATTAGTTGAAAGTCTCTTAAGTTCTAATACTTTGAACTTGTCTATGTTGTGTTCTACACAAGAGACTCAAATGGGCCCCAAGATCTCTCACCTGTCTAACATCTGCCTAACAGCCAAATGCAAGAGAAGCTGGCCAATAAATCTGTATCAGCAGGATGCTTTCTGTTGAAATTTCTCCAATGCTGTTGATTGCATATTTTATGAAAACAACTGTTTCAAGTTTCCCCAATTTTATATCTTCATCCATAACATTTTCATCCATATTTGATCCAACATCAGCATCAATTGTCCAATACTTTGAACCTGTCTATGTTGTGTTCAACACAAGAGACTCAAATGGGCCCCAAGATCTCTCACCTGTCTAACATCTGCCTAATAGCCAAATGCAAGAGAAGCTGACCAAGAAATCTGTATCAGCAGGATGCTTTCTGTTGAAATTTCTCCAATGCTGTTGATTGCATATTTTATGAAAACAAATGTTTCAAGTTTCCCCAATTTTATATCTTCATCCGTAATATTTTCATCCATATTTGATCCAACATCAGCATCAATTGTCCAATAATGAAAGGTCCCTATATGCCAGGGCACTTGTGTCAAAGTTGTTTCTTTCCAGTGTTTATTTCAAATAAAGTTGTGTAAATGTTTTTCTACTTTAAATAATGCCAGCCATATTTGATAGCAGATACATATCATTTGAATGAATCTGAAAGGCATTCAAGTTGGGCACTTTCTGTAAATTTCAGTCAAATTCTGATGAATAAATATTTAAAAGAAGTTATTAAAGGTTTTTCAATTTTTAGTAACAACAGACGTATTTTATGGCAGACTGGCATCATTTGTACAAACTTATAAGTTCACAGGCCAGATTGCTTTCTGTAAAATGTGCTCAAATTCTGTTGAGTGGTTTTTGGGAAGATGTCATTTAAAAGATTTTCCATTTTTAGTAATGGTGGCCTTATCTTTTCATGGCAAATTGACATAATTTGTATAAATCTGATAGCCCTTAAAACCAGAGTGATTTCTGTCAAATTTAGTCAAATTCTGCTGAACAGTTTCTGAGAAGTTGCTTATAAAGTTTTTTTTGTATTTTTAGTAATGGCAGCCATAATTGACAGCAGATTGGCTTCATTTGTAGAAATCTGAAAGCCCTTGATGCCAAGATGCTTTCTGTCAAGGTGGTAAAATTCTGTTGAGCAGTTTTTCAGAAGTAGTCACTAAAATGTAGGTCTATTTTTAGTAATGGTGGTCATATTTGAAGATGGATTGGCATCATTTGTATAAATCTGAAAGCCCTCTATGTTTAGTCAAATAATATTTATCGGTTTTTGTAAAGAACTCATTTTAAGGTTTTCTATTTTTAGTAATGGTGGCCATATTTGATGGAGGATTAGCATCATTTGTATAAATTTAAATGCCTCCTATGCCAGGATGTTCTCTGTCAAACTTGGTAAATTTCTGTTGTGCAATTTTGGAGAAGTTGTTTCAAGGATTTTCCATTTTTAATAATGGAGGTCATATTTCACATGCCTGGATGCTCATTGCTACGTTTTGTTGAAATTGGTCTTGTGGTTTTTGAGAAGTTAAAAACAGCAATTGTTGATGGACAAATGATACATAATGGACAAAAGGCCAGACCATCAGCTCATTGGGTCTTATGGCCTGGTGAGCTGAAAACTATCTAGGTGTGGAAGCTTACATGGTCCCACAAACTGACTGTTAACTACACTATGCAAAGCTTCTAACAGAATTGGTGAGCAGCCCCAAGGAATTGTGAATATGCAATAAGTGACTGCATGATGGGTGATGTTTTTATTTAGGTTTTCAGTTAGGTCTATATATGGGTCAATGGCCAACATTGGAGAAAAAAATGAAGCTTAAGGACAATTGAATGGATCATCACAATGAAGCAGTTCAATTGGGAGACTCTGAAAATCGTGAACTGTTCTACAGAAATGCAGCAAAACTATGGTAACTCTCTGTACAACACTGGAAGGTCTATCAGACCTTCAAATGTAACTAAAGTCCTTCAAATAGACTGATGCGTTACTGGCCAAAAAGAATTCCCAGGAATTCAAGATAAGACCATTTACTTCTTTTAAATGCTAAGTGCTGAATCCACCTCTGATATTTTCTGAGCAATAACAAGATTTTCAAATCAGCCACTGTCACAGGCATATTGGATGTAAGATTGGCACCATTTCCATTAAGGACCAACAAGATTTCATTAGAAGTCTTTTGGTAAGAAAAACCCCACATGAATATGACAATCCATTCCGGAAAAGTACATGTAGCAATAACAAGATTTTCAAGATGGCAGCCAGGGTGGCCATTTTGGATGTCACTTCAGCACCATTTTCATTTGCGACCAACTTAACATCCTAAGAAGTCATCTGATTCAAACCCCATGTCAAAATGACTTTTCACTTATATGTAGGAATAGCGATAATAAGGTTTTCATGATAGCAGCCATGGTGGCCATATTGGATGTCAGATTAGCACCATTTTCATTTGGGACCTACTAGACATCATAATAAATCTTTCAGTGAAAACCCAATGTCGATATGACTTTCCATTTAGGAGTAGCTATAACAAGATTTTCAAGACAGCTCCCATGGTGGCCATATTTAATGTCAGATCAGTACCATGTTTATTTAGGACCAACTAGACATCATAAGAAGTCTTCTGGTGAAAACTCCAAGTTGATATGACTTTCCGTTCAGGAGGAGTATCAATAACAAGATGTTCAAGATGACTGTAATGGTGGACATATTGAACGTCAGATCGGCGACATTTTCATCTAGGACCAACTAGACATCATAAGAAGTCTTTTCATGAAAGCCATATGTTGGTGTGACCATCCATTCAGGAGAAATATCAATAACAAGATTTTCCAGATGGCTGCTGTATCAGCCCTATTGGCTGTCCAAGCGGCATAATTTTTATCTTGGACCAACTAGATATCATAAGAAGTCTTTTGGTGAAAAGCCCATGTCGATATGACTTTCCATTCAGGAGTAGCTTAACAAGACTTTCAAGATGGCTGCTGTGGCAACCATACTGGACATCAAATCAGCGCTATTTTCATTTAGGACCAACCAAAACTGATAAGAAGTTTTGTCGTGAAAACCCCATGCTGATGTGATCATCCATTCAGGAGTAGCGATAAGATTTTCAAGATGGCCACTATGGTGGCTATATTGGATGTCACTTACCCAAGAAAAAAATCCCCAAAGTCACAAAACCAATATAATGTGGCTTTAACATGTTAACAATAGGCGCATGTTGACCTGATATAGCTCACCTGGCTGACACAACTTTACCATTTCACTAAGCATGCTTATGTATTATTGTAAGAACACAACCCTATATAGACAATCTGCCAACCTTTATATCGTCAGTTTTACCTATTTAGCTATAGTCTGATAAAAAATTCTCTCCTAAAATAAAGGCATAAACAGATATTGATACATGTAGATCTCACTCATAATCCAACTCGTTAAGAATATCAATAATATAAACCTATTTAACTATTTATATAGATCAGATGAGAAATATAGTTTAGATAGGTAACAATCTCAGCCAATTAGATGCAAGATCATCAAATTAATATGCACAGATCTTATTATAAAACCTTTCCAAGACTATGATGATATAATTCCATTTACAAAAATACAGTCTCTTGTGTGATACAAGTTCAACTAATCAGATGCAAGATCACCTCATTTATATGCACAGGTCTTACTCCCCCCAAAAATCATCCAACATTTTGATGATACATGTATTAGCCTACATGTATTTATGAAGTTTGATCAAAACCCATGTGAAAAATATAGTCTCTTGAGAGGTAATTAACTCAGCCAAACAGATCCAAGATCACTTCATTAATATGTGTAGATCTCACAAATAAAGCTTAAGGGATACCTTGATGATATAAGCCTATTTACTATATTTGATAAATATCCCATCAGGAATACGGTCTCTAGCATCATTAAAAGTTCAGTTAATATGATGCATTAGAATCTCATTAATATTCCTGAATCTCACTTATTATTAAACTCACTTCAGTTCTTGATGATACAGTAACCTTATATTCCAAGTTTAATCAAAATTGGACAAGTTGGTTTCTAATGGCACTTTTATGATTAACAGCATCATGCCAAGGTAATGGGAACAATTGCCTTTCCCAAGGACACAATAAGGCAACCAACCTGAGTTGGCCTGGGCAGGTATCAAACCCGCCACCTTGGATTACAAAGTCAAATGTGTTACCAACTGTGCTACTTCAGCTTAAATATGGCCTTCAGAGAAGTAAAAAGCTCAGTCAATCAGATGCAAAATTACCTCGTTTATATAAGTGGATCTCTATCAGTATTAAATTCATCTGCGATACTGGTGAGATCAACCTGCATTCCAAATTCCATAAAATTGGATCTGAATTTGGTTTTTGTGGATTTTTGGTGAAGAACCCTGGAAGACCCCAGGAAGAAGCACTGACTCATGGGAAGCTACTGGCAAGCTTTCTCTCACATACCCATGTTGGCTGAGCCAAGATTCGAAAACATGCAAGCAGAGGTGAGATGTGAGTGATCTGTAAAGGCAAGCACCTTAGACCACTCAGCCAACCAAGGCCCCTCACAAATTGATTACAAAATTTGACATCAAAAGTTGTAACAAGCTCAGCCAATCAGATGCAAGAACAACTCATTAATATGCATTAATTTCAGTTATTATAAAACTCCAACGAGTTCTTAATGATATAAGCCTATATTCTAAGTTTGATTAAAATTGGATCATAAACAGAACCTTTAGATTGGTAACAAGCTCGCAGCCAATCAGAGGTTTAATCACCCCATTAATATTCATGGATCTCACTCAATACTGAACTCATCCAACATCTTGATGACATAAGCCAAGTCTTGAAAAAATTGGATCAGAATGTGCCTTCCAGAGCGGTAACAAACTCAGCCAATCAGATGTAAAACCACCATATTAACATGTATGGATCTTGCTCATTATTGAACCATCAAAGACTTTGATGATATAAGCCTATATTCCAAGTTTCATCAAAATCATATCAGAAATGTGGCCTCCAGAGCTCTACCAAGGAATTGTGGACAGATGGACGAGGGACACAGAGCAATATCATAAGCTCACCTGGCCATAAAAATCTAGACTAATATTATCTAAGAATCTACAGCAGTTCAAAACAGTTCTCTAACTAAACAGACCTGCATTTGTAAATTGTGCATGTATGCACATATGCAAAACAATGTATTACTTCTTGTCATTGCTGATACACAGAAAATTATAATTAAATTGATATTATTATTCTTATAATTACACCTCTCCATCAATAACTCATGAGCAATGGAGCTCATAAACATAGACCACAGCATAAGCGAGGGCACAAGATAGCAAGGGAAACCAATTTTAGTTAACGCTAACAGTTATTTTTTTGGGGGGGGGGATGCTAGCAACTTTGGATAAAATTAGTACACTCATAAAGCACTGGAGCCAAACCTATCCTTATGTTTGCACATGTTAATTTCTCAAGATAGCTATTTTAACTCTCACCATACAATTCTTTGTCAAGAGCACATGGCAATGAATGTCTGCAACACCATGCCATTTGTACTAACAGACACAGTTGGCACAATGTCCTGCAGCACTACATCCTGATCAGGAAAAACAAAATCAACCAAAATGAAAAAGAAAAGACAAAATTAAGTACATTTTATTAGAACTTGCATGTAATTTTTTAATGTTTCACAGCCATGAGCAAAAACTTTGCAGTTGTCTACAGCACATGATTCAAACAAGAAATTAGGATAACCTACAGCCAGTTGTTACTGTGATGTCTGCACCTTCCATTTATTATAATCAGTTGGAAACAATCTGTTAATTAGCTGGTGTCCTCATGTCCAAAACCATTAAGTTCTCAACAGTTGTCAAAATAAAGACAGCTTGGCCACCGAGTAAACACTTATTTAGGTTCTCATGGAAGCACTCACAGGGAACTGCAGTGACAGTCAAATGACACTTTTCGCTTTTTAATAGACATATCACATTTATGATTACAGTGAAAATGAATGAAAAGATTAAATTAGAACATGAATTTCGTTTGATAAGACTTCTTTAATTGATATTTTTTTCTTAGTGTTGCCACCTGTAGGCTTTACCATTTTCACTCATCAATATTTTGCTGTGTATTGTTATTTCTTGAGAAAATATTAAATATATCCTCATTAAAATGTGTACATTTTGTGATGACAATTCCAAATTTCCATGCAGTAACTGCCATTTTTGATAATAAACCACGCAATATATATCAAGTTTTTATTTAGCAATTTAGATCACAATTTTTTCATGTTAAACAGATCCTATTTTTTGCCTTTGCTATATGAAACAAGAGTCGTTACATGGGATAGACTCTCTACTGACCAAAAAGATTTTCCAAGAATCTAAGATTTTCTTTTTAACTGCTGAGTGTTGAAACAATATCCAATATTCTTGAGCAAAAACAATATTTTAAAGATGGCCACCATGGTGGCAATACTGGATGTCAAATTGGCACCATTGTCATTTAGAATCAACAAGATATGATAAGAAGTCCATGACCATACATTCAGCAGGTGTAGTGGTAAGATTATTTCAAAATGACTCTTGTGGCAGCAATATTGAATGTAAGATTGGCACCATTTTCATTTAGGACCAACTAGATATCATAAGTTGTCTGGTAAAAACCTCGTGTAAGAATGACTTTCCATTAAGAAGCAGCGATAACATTATTTTCAAGATGGCTGCCATTGTGGCCATATTGGATGTCAAATCAGCACCATTTTCATTTAGGTTTGGTTTGGTTTTGTGGGGTTTAACGCCATTTTTCAGCACATGATAGGCTATACTTGGCAGCCAGTATATTTGGTGGAGGAAGAACCCGGGAAACCACAGGAAGAACCACTGACCCATAGAATGCTATGGGCAAGCTTTCTGACATACCCACATTGGTCAAGCCAAGACTTGAACCCACACGTGAGACATGTGAGTGATCTGTAAAGGCAAGCACCTAAGATCACTCTGCTACCCATGGCTTCTTTTCACTTATGGCCAACATCATAAGAAGTCTTTTGATGACTTTTGATGATATGTGATGGCTGGACGATGGATGGATGACAACAGACAATGAACAACAGGCCATTCCCTAAACTCTTCTAGTCTATAACCAGTAGAGCTTAACAACAGTCCCACTAATGGACTGACACTCTACTGGCTGCAAAAAGAATTTTCAGAAATCCTGGATAAGACCATTTCTTCTTTTTAGCTGCTAAATCATCTTCGATATTCTTGGCCGATAACAAGATTTTCAAGATGGTTATCGTGGCAGTAATACTGGATGTAAGATCTGCACCATTTTCATTAAGGACCAACAAGATATCATAAAATGTATTTTGGGTTTAAAAAAGAACATCGATATGACAATCCATTCAGGAGGAGTATCAATAACAAGATTTTCAAGATGTCAGTTGGGGTGGCCATATTGCATGTAAGATTGGCATCCGTTTCATTTAGAAGCAATTAGATAAGCAAGAAGTCTTTTGGTGAAAACTCGATGTCAATATGAATATCCATTCAGGAGTAATGATAACAAGATTTTCAAGATGGATACATTGGCAGCTATAATGGATGTCAAATTGGCATCATTTTCATTTAGGACCAACCAGACAACCAGACACTATAAGAAGTCTTCTGGCAAAACCCCCATCTCGATATGACTTTCCATTTAGGAGAAGCAGCAATAACAATATTTTTAATATATCAGATCAACACCATTTTCATCTGGGACCAACTAAATATCATAGGACATCTTTCGGTGAAAACCCCATGTTGATACAACTATCCGTTCAATAGTAGTAGTGGCAAGATTTACAAGATAGTCACTGTGGAAACCATATTGGATGCCTGAGCAGCACCATTTTCATTTAGCACAAACTAGACCTTGGGATGAATGTGTGTGTACAGTTTCATGGCAATCCTCTTTGAAGTTTAGGAGGAGTAGCGATAACAAACTTGTATAAACAACACACTGCGGATGGACAACTGATGGCCAATGGACAACAGGCCATCCCATAAATATGAGATCTACATGTGCCTATGTATTATTGGCAGGTTTCCAATTTATTTGGGCATGCTAAAATTAGGGAGTGGTGTAGCTTAAATTTAAAAGTCTTCTCTATTCAAATCTAGTTCACTTATAATGCCATCAAAATAACCAAACTACTCAGACAATTATGAAATTCATCCTTGTTTATCATCCTGCAGTGTAGCATTCAAACCACACCCACTTTGTTACGATAACATTCCGCTATAATGACATTCTGGTATATATACAGTTCTGTTTGTCCAAGTCTTCATCTCAGGTTCAGTTTCTTGCAAGACAAGCATTCAAACTACAACTTCTTTTACTTGTCCAAGTGACAAGAGAGAGAAACAAACAATGCCATATGTAAGTTCTGCAGAATCATACCAGAAAAAATGGACACAAAATCAGAATACCATTAAATACTGTGGAGACCTTCTCTACACCTAAGTAATGGACATACTTGTAGTTAGTAACATCCTGTATCAGAAGTCTTAAGAAGGTAAATATACTGTACACACTCATGTATAATGGACTGACCAAATTGTGGACAGCGTAGGTCCAGTTTTAATTGCCTGCTGGGCAATCTAATCACTCAGAATGTCTACCATTACTCTATGTTTTTGGGTTGGTCAAATGGTTGGAAAGGAGCCCTGTGGGTTTACGAGGCAGTTTGCACTATATAAATTATTACATTAAATCTTCACAACGTCAACATTTCTCATCAAACTTTGTGAAATTTCCACCACATACGGTTAAGTTCTCTGTCAATCACCAAAATTTTTTATCCCTGTACTTTTTGAAGAATAAGGTCCATGGGATATAATCAAGAACCCCTATACTAAAAACAAGGAGCTAACCTTGGCATACATGTAGAGCCCTTCCCTTGCTTGGATAATGAAGGTATTTGTTTAATTACATAAATACAAGTGCATACTGAAGCTATATTCCAAATCCAAGGCAGATAAAATGGTACTGAAATAAAAAGAAAGTAAAAAACTAACACTAAGGTTAATCCTGTGTTGTGGTTGGACATACGGACAGACAGACACACACACAGATGCCAAAGTCATCACTATGTTGAGCTTCCAGCAAGGCTCAACAATTACATCAAAGAAACTTTGAAGATGTCAAATTTCAGAGGATTCCTAAAGTTTTTTTAAATATTAAAATGAATCCATGCTGTATATTTTCTGCTTCAATAATAATGTCAGCCAAGTTTTAAACTGAATAGCTAATACTGACCTATCATGAAGAGATAAAGTAAAAGGGGGGTGGGGTTCAGTATGGATTTAAAAAGGGCACTGAGTACATGTGTTGGATTTAAATGTCAAAGAGCTAGAGCTAATATTCCATCATGGCGATCCTTTCATCAATTCTTCATTTTGAGGTTCTCATAAATAAATCATATGCTGACAAATGCATATTTTGCTGTGTCCCAATCCATCCCAGCCTCTACACTGGATTGATCAATTAGTGCAAATTACAGCCATTTCAGTTAACACTAGGGGGACACAGGACCCTCCAGCCTTTTTGTCATGTGAAATGCTATATCCTGTTGCCATACTGGTTGCTTGACAAGGGCAACCCTGCCTGGTGATTGATGTGAAGGGTGTTGCAGACTGGTTGCCCTATTTCACCATGTCATAGTACCTTACTGCACACTTACACAAGAAAACCATCCATTCATTAAACAGCTAACATAAAGCTAGCAGAATGAACATACAGTCTGATCTTGTTCATCCAAAGCATTCCATTGCCATTAGAAGCACTGGTAAAATCCAACTGTCAGCTAGATGGCTTAAATTGATTAAATGTTCTATCTCTAGTGAGCTGTATCGGCAATTCAGTGACCCCTCAATATAACGCTGTTTAAGGAAGCCATTAAACAGCTAACATAAAGACCGCAGAATGAACATACAGTCTGATCTTCTTAATCCGATCCATTCCATTTTCAGTAGAAGCACTGGATAAATCCATGTCAGCTAAATGGCTTAAAATCTTGAATGATTTAATGTTCTATCTTGCTGAGCTGTATCTCCCTATAACGTAAGTCATAAAAGTATAATGTACTGTAGATGATGTTACCTTATACTAAATACATTATACATGGTGTAACTACTACCATATATATTTGTGTATAAGCCGAGTCCAAATGCAAACAACACATCGCACAATGCGCCGGCAGATCAGGGTCTATGTTGTTTGTTCTATTGATTTGTCCCTACAAACTGCATAGACCCAGATCTGTCTGCACATTATGCGACAGCAGATCTGGGTCTATGCAGTTTGCAGTTGGTAATGGGTTATGCGCAAGTATAGATGGTACTTAATGTTATGGAATCCTTTATCATACCAGCTGTATAAAAGAGGCAGTGTAATACTGAGATGCCTTACAGTGAGGGACCACTGTATTTTCAGTGACTTATCCCCATCATGATTAAGATGTGTGGATTTGTACAAATTTGGTGAACATGGGCATTTCAAGGTGAACACAATTCCCCTGGAGTTGCTCCAAGTACAACATGGAATAGTTGATGGTAAATAATCTACCATATATACTCACGAATATGCCAGATTCAAATCCAAACAACATAGACCCTGATATGCCGGCGCATTATGCGACGGCTGATCTGGCTCTACGCAGTTTGCAGCTGGTATTGGCTTATACGCGAGTATTTATGGTAATACCAGCATTTTTCTGTGATGGTTCATTAGCTTTTTTTTTTTTAGTAATAAGCATGAAATACCTGAATAAAGTGAGCTGTACAATCTATTCACAAACTTGGAAAAGCTAGCCTCCATTTCCAATAATCAATGAGAAAAAACATGATGATGGCTCACATCCATGTTGGACGAATAGTTAAGCAAGGGGGTGTCCCAGTTGCAACATGCCATGACATCTCCTTGGTGTAGGGACAACCCTGCAGTCATAAGTTACTCTCCATACTGTCCCCCACTTTTGTGTGCAAATTCATGGATAATCTTCATACATGCCAATCATTTCACAAAACTGAATGATTCAAATTATGAGTGGTCATTATATTGAAAAATACTAAAATCGAAGGTTTTTGTACAATTAATTTCCAAATTGAAATTGTGGTTTTCAATAAAAGCATAAAAACACCTGTACAAGCTCAAGTTCAGCATATACAGAACAAGATATTTTTCACCTGGCTTACATAACTTAAAAGTTGACCATTTCACCAAGCTCGTTTATGTAGAAGTGTAAGAACACGTGCTATGTAAACTATCTCCCAAACTTTATATCAACTTAATTTTACCTATTTTACTATATCCTGATAAAAATTCTTTCTAAAGATGAAGGCATAATTAATATGCAAAGTTTCTTGCTCATAATCAAAGTTATCTAAGATGTTGATGATAATCAACCCAAAAGATCAAAAATATGGTTTCAAGAGTGGTAAAAGGCCAAGTCAATCAGATGCAAGATCACCTTATTAATATGCATTGATTTCAAACACTCCAAGATCCTAATGATAGAAGTGTTCCCTGGCATCCAATGTGGGTGTTCATCATATCAAGGAATTTGTAATAGCAATATTCACTATAGCAAGGGTTTACTTGTATTTTGTGGTTTCTAACAACAATGTCCGACATAACTGTATGATATATTTGGTTTGTTTTATACATACACATACGGTAACATACATACCCTTCAATCAGAAACATGGCATTAATTACAATCAAAACATGTGATGTTTATCTATTTCACACCTTCCAAATACAACTTGTCTGGAACTCTGGATTGGGAAATAGCTTTATACATTCAAGATGCTATGATTCATACATGGAATAGAAGGACTTTGACAACATGTCATGCAAACAGCTCAAAGCCCCACCTCATCACCAAGTCAAAAGTACAAATGAATTAGGTGACAGTATTCTGTACCAAGTTAGGCATGCTGTCCAGGAGTTTTGAAGCAGCTAGGTAAAATGGAAAAGCAGAAGGCTGGTGTGGGGTCCACCCCTTATGGCACCCCTCTGGTGGATGGGTTAGGTGGGGTTGGGGGAGGTGGGAAAGCTTGTTTTCATTATTTAACTGCATGTTAATCAAAGGCTTGTACTGCCTGTTTGTAATTCCTTTAGCTTTAATTGCAGTTAACTTAGTCACTTTATTTAACTTTCAGGACAAATCTTCCTGACTTGGTATTGTAGCTGCTTTCATAACATGCAGTACGGCTTTATATAATTTATTTGTTTTAAATATGTGGTCATGTTAATAAAACCCACAGGGGCTCCTATCATTGCTTAAAATTTTCCTATACATAATACATGTACTATATATAATAATACAAGGGAGGGCACTTCTCTCATTTCTCCTGTGACCTATTTAAGAACTGACACTGATATTCCAAGCTACACTTCGTGTAGTTTAATAAATTTGAAACCGAATTAGAAGATAGGACTAAAACACAAATTTCATTTGACAAAACTTATTTAATTGGTATTTGTTTTTTAAAGTGTTGCCATCAGTAGGCATTAGTGAAATTTTCATTATTCAAGATTTCATCATATATTGTTATTTACAGTGTACTGAGAATGTTGTATGGAAAGAAAACTGAACAAAATATATGACTTCTTATTAAAAGTTGGGAATTTCATGACGTTGATTCAAATTTCTGGGTACTAACCACTGCGATTTTTTTCACATTGAACAAATAGGAGCCAATATTTGTGGCACTTTCTAGTATAAAAAAAAAATGGGATCCACGCCTGAAAATGCACTACAAGCGGTTTCGCGAGTTATTTGGGCACGAGTTATCGAGGGAGTGGTGTACTATGTATTCCATAGGCTTTGTTATAACGTTCCTTTGTTACAATGTTTAACTGGTTATAGTGTTTGACTTGTGTGATCTGCCTGAGAAAATTAGCTCAATTATAAAGTTTTTATCACCTGACATGCCAAGGCCAGATAAACAATGGCAGTCGTTTAAATAACAAAGGCATAACAACAAAGGCATCAAGTAACAAAAGTGTGATAATCATGTCATTTATAAACAGTAAATAACAAAAGCCGAACAAAGATGCCAGGTAACAAAGGCATGATAATCACACCTCACTCATAATCGGTACTTTAGAAACACAGGTTGCTGGTTCAATGCAATTCAAGCATGAAAAGAAATATTTCTGTTTTGTACTTTTTAGATTACAGTAAATAATTTAGAAATATCCTTTAGCTATCATTCTATACCCATATGTTGACTAATTGAGTACAGCTTGAAGCAAATCTCTCGTGTTGATTTTGAATTCTGACTGTTGTGAAAATGGCTGAAAATTTGCCAATCAGAAAAAGAAAAAATATTTCTTTAGACATGATGATGATGTTCACCTTGCTATCCTGCGTGACACGTACTTTGGTCTGGTAACAAGGATGTTGATTTCTTGCGTTATGTTAATTCTGATAGTGACACTGTCACACCTGTGATATCAACAACTGAAATGTAAATGTGTTGTACCATGAGGATATTGTTTGTGAAATTAGTGATTGACAGGAAGCAACAGAGTTATTGAACAAAAGACAATTTCACATAAAAGTGATTTTTACAATTCACTGGCTGGTACATGTACATGCTGACAATTTTATCAGATGGTAAAACTGGTTTATCATTTTTTTCTCTCATGATAAGATGTATTTATACAAATGTATGTTGTTTGAAAATTCTATTACCATTATATACGAGTTCTCACAGTTATCATACCAGTATAAATTGTTTACTAGATGTATGTCCAACGTCATCGACATGGACAAGTACATAAACATTTTGAGAAAAATAAATGATGAATTTGGATATAGTGTTTCTCAGTTATAACATTCTAATATGCCAGTCCCCTGTGAAATGTTATAAACAAGAGTCCCTCAAAGGGACTGATGCTCTACTGGACAAATAGAATTTCTAGGAAGTCAAGATAAGACATTTTCTTCCTTTTAACTGTCGAGTGTTGAAACCATCTACGATATTCTTCAGCGACAACAAGATTTTCAAATTAGCTGCTGTGGTGCACATACTGGATGTCAGCTTGTCACCATTTTCATTTAAGCCAAAGTAGACATCATTAGAAGTGTTTTGGTGAAAACATCTTGTATTATGATCATCCATTCAGGGGGAGTAGTGACAACAAGATTTTTAAGAAAGTCACTGTGGCAGCCATATTGGATGTACGACGGGTGCCATTTTCATTTATGATCCACTAGATATCATAATTCTATTGGTGAAACCGCAATGTTGATATAACCATCATTCGAGAGGAAAATAGATAACAATATTTTCAAGATATGACTTTCCATTCAAGAGCAGTAGCAATAACAAGATTTTCAAGATGGCTGCTGTAGCAGCCATAGTCAACGTCCGATTGACACCATTTTCATTTAAGACCAACTGGACATCATAAGAAGTCTTCTGGTGAAAACCCCACGTCAATATTACTTTCTGTTCAGGTAGAGTTGTGATAACAAGATTTTTAAGATGGCTGCCATGGTG
The DNA here is from genome assembly GCA_029931535.1 of Margaritifera margaritifera. Taxonomy (NCBI): domain Eukaryota; kingdom Metazoa; phylum Mollusca; class Bivalvia; order Unionida; family Margaritiferidae; genus Margaritifera; species Margaritifera margaritifera. The sequence goes on along the minus strand of JAQPZY010001376.1, from coordinate 97,128 downwards.
GCCATATTGGATATCAGGTTGGTACCATTTTTATTCAGGACCAGCTAGGCATCATTAGAAGTCTTTCAGTGAAAACCCCATGTTGATATGACCATCATGTAGGAGCAGTAGCAATAACAAGATTGGACATCAGATCTGTACCATTTTCATTTATGACAAACCAGATATCATAAGAAGTCTTTTAGTGAAAACCCCATGTTGATATGACCATCCATGTAGGAGTAGAAGCAATAACAAGATTTTCAAGATCGTGGCCATATTGGCTGTCAGTTTGGCATCATTTTTTATTTAGGACCAACCAGACATCATAAGAAGTCTTTTAGTGAAAACGCTATGTTGATATGACCATCCATCCACGAGGAGTAGCGATAACAAGATTTTAAAGATGGCTGCCATGGTGGCCACACTGGATGTCAAATCGGCACCATTTTCATTTAGGATCAACTAGACATCATAAGAAGTCTTTCAGTGAAAACCCCATGTTGATATGACCATCCATGTAGGAGGATTAGCGATAACAACACTTTCAAGATGGCCACTGTGGTGGCCATATTAGACATCTGAGCAGCACTATTTTCATTTATGACCAACTAGACAATGGGATGAATGTGCGTGTACAGTTTCATGGTAATCCTCTTAGTAGTGCTGGAGGAGTAGTGATAACAAACTTGTGCTAGCAGACGGATGGACAACAGACCATCCAATAAACTCTTCTTGTCTGTGACTGGTAGAGCTAACATTCTTTATATATATATATATATATATATATATATATATATATATATATATATATATATATATATAATAAAAATTTTCATTATCATGCTGTTGTACATAATGGTAATGATGGCAAGACATTGTCTTTGTTTATCAATGATAAAATCAAACCAACAATTCTCAACCACAAAAATGCTTCAATGGTGGTTTTTTAAATGGACCCAACCAGTGCACATTATTTTATTAATTTATTATGTGCACAAGACAATTTGACAAATATCGCTAAGTATCTACCATGACAACAACACATCTTCATTGAAAGATGCATTAGAATACGAAGCTTACAGAATGTCAGCACTAGGAAATTGAATGGAATACCCTGCAAACACTGATTGGTTGTTTCCATCATGTCAAGTTCCATCGGTTGAGATTAAGTAAACTACAGTTCTAAATTCATCATAAAAGAGTCATTATTAATGGCAGTGAAATATCTTCCTGAAACAATGATTACCTAAGTCTTCAATAGATAATTGTTTTTAAAATGTATTTGGGTCAATTAACCAATTATTCCATTAGGCATGCCAGGGTCTGTTATAAAACTGAAAATGCATGTGGGAAATTCCACCTGCACCCCCACCCCCCAATTTGAAAAAAAGGGGGGGGGGAGAGTTTCTGGATACAGGAGGGATTTAATAGAGAAATCAAGGTAGGGATTAAAATGTAGGGGGGGGGGGGTTGGGGGGGGGGGGTAAAACTAATTTTAATTATGCAATACTTACCTGTCGCTATTGTTTAGCTATTCTATTTCATGCCGAAAATCACCATCAGTTCGATGTAAATACATCCTCCCACAGAGTGGAGAAAAAGGTTAGTATGATCAGCAGGTCTTGCAGATCGATGAACCATGATCACTGGGGCCACAGTGGGACGATGAGAATGATCTTCACAGTGGAAGTTCAGATTTTTGCAGAACTTGAGATAGCAGTTGGGACAGTGGGAAGGTGTATGCAAATAACCGATCCCACCGGAAGCTGAATGCGTCCACTGCCCATGCTCTCTGGTTTGGGACCGGATATACGTAAAAGGGAAGTCTGTTGTTGAGCCTGGTCGCAAACAGGTCCACTAGGGATCTTCCCCAGAGTGTGAACAGGGACTCTGTTACGGAGTGGTGAAGAGACCATTTTGTGAGGACGGCTCGACCTGTCCTGGACAGGCTGTCCACTAATACATTCTTCTTGCCCGGAATGTGGTAAACTCAGATTGTGATGTCCTCTGAGGCTGCCAACTGGAGGAGGTTCCAGACCTCCACGCAAAGAGAAGGGGTATGTGTGCCTCCATGATGTCGTAGATATGCTGTGACGGACATTTTGTCTGAGGAGACCATGATGCAGCGACCCCTTACTCTGCCGATGCACCCTTGCAATGCTAGAAATACTGCTTTCATTTCTAGGTTGTTGATGTGGAGGGATGATTCAACCAGAGTTCAAAGACCCTGGAGAATTACGCCCTCTGGTTCTAAATTAGCACCCCAACCGGAATCTGATGCATTGCCAAACAGATAGGAGTGGGGGTCAGGTGCATGCATTGGGACCCCAGCCAGGAATCTGTTCCGATTCATCCACCAGTGCAAGTCGTGGTGAAAGTCCCATCCTAGTGGGATTGGGGTTGATAGAGAACTTCTGTGTGGTTTCCACCTTGCGAGGAGGAGGAACTGTAGAGGGCGCATAAGGAGACATCCTAAAGGAAAAAATTTGGCAGCGCCGTTCAAGGTTCCCAATAGGTATAGATAAGGGCGACCAAATAATGATGCTTTTGCATGAAGCGCCTCTAGAAGAGCCATGATTCTATCTACCTGATCCAGTGGAACCCTGAATAAGTTCTGGTTCGTGAGGAAACAAAGTCCTGTGATGGAATGAGTTCGTGACGTAAACAAAGTCCTGTGATGGAATGAGTTCCAATTTCTCAAGGTTTGGTAAAAGACCCAACCGAGTTACGGTGGACCTAGAACGGAACAGATCAAGATGATGGGACTGAACCTGGACATTGTGGATCAGCCAGTCATCGAAATACTGGAGAATTGGTGTTCCCAGTAATTGAAGATAGGCTTCAACCACTCCCATAATTAGGGTGCGGAAGAGATTCCAAACGGCAGAACCCAGAATTGAAAAACTTCCTGGTCTAAGCAAAACCAGAGAAATTTGCGGTGTAGAAGAAAAATCGGGATGTGCAAATAGGCATCCTGAAGGTCGATGGAGACTGCCCAATTGGACGGACAAAGTGTGTTCCAGATCGAAGAGGTTGTTTCCATCTTGAAAGGTTCCTCCAGAAAAGCTGGTAGAGTGGAGAGAGATCGACTATAATCTGAATTTCCCACTTTTTTTGGTGACCAGGAAGATTCGGGAGTAGAAGACGGAAGACTGATCGTTCAGGACCCTCTCGACTGCCCCTTTCTGCGGAAGAGTGTGCACCTCTTCCCTCAAGTTCACCAGATTGATAGCAGGGGTTGTTCTCAACACTGGTGTTGATAACCCTCGTTCACAATGTAGAGGACATACTCATCATCCGTAATGCTTGACCAAGCCTCTGAGCACCTACGGGGATGTTCAGGAGGGGAATGCATGGCAGGAGAGGGGTTGGATTCCTTGGGCTGTCCCCCCCCCCTCCTGTGGGAAAGGAAGGAGGATTATAGAACTTCTTCTTTTGGGTCTGCGGCGACCTTGGTGCCTTGGACCCGACTGACGCAATGGTTACAAGTAACCAGGTTTTTCTGCTCCATGGCATCAATTATTTTTATTGGAAGGTGAGCCCAGGCTCCCATAGAAATGCCCACTTTGGCTGCCTCAGCGTCCAATTGGGGAGGTTTCGTAGACCACTTTGGGGAATGTACCCTGTAACTGGCAGAAGAGACCAGTGGTCTCAATGTCGAGTCAGGGACGAACCACCTTGAAATTACTGAGCTATATTTTTGCCCCGCCAAAATCTCTGTGAGAGTTCCTCAATCGTTGGGGAATGAGGGAGAAGCAAGAGGTCCAGTTGTGTTTGCTCCCTCTAGATTTTTTCGATAAGGGAAAGGATCTTTTTGGATTGTGTGCCAGATGGTTTGGAGCACAATTCCGGGAGTAAGAGCCGGTAAACCTTATCAAAGGACCAGACCTCTTCCACCTCTTCCAACTGAGAGGAAGGGGTGGGCCTGAGGTGTCAGTGCCACTGCTTCTGTCTCAAACTCATTTGAGTCAATGAGAATAGGGAGGGCATCGTCATCATCTAGTATACTCTGAGTCGGCGAGAGGGTGGGCATCGCTATGTCCCTTGATGGTGAAGGAGGCATAGGAGCACTGTGCACCACAGCCGTAGTTCAGTGCGAGTCCCAGTGGGGAGGCCAGACTGCATGTCTACCCTGGATGATGCGACACCTCTAGCCTTCCGCGTTGAGGTCACCCGGTGAGGAGGTGATGGCGGGACACAAGCCACAGCATCACCTTGAGTGTTAGGGCAAGGTCCAGTAGCCCATGGGGCATAGTGGACCAAGGGCCTTCAGGTGGAGGACCCCACATCCTGTAATGATTCATTGGGATAATGAGGGGGATGCTGATCCATGTCCCTTCACTAGTCGGAGACTGGTGGGCAGACTCCCAATCTTGCACAGGATGGGACGGTAGAGGTGGAAGAGCAGGGAACTCGGTCCTTACCCTATCCCCATACCTTGAGGCCAACAAGTGATAATCAGAGAAGACATCATCTTCAACTGATATATTACTCAGGAGGGTGCGTTGTTGATACCGACTGGAAGTGATGGGAGCGGTGCATCACCTCCTGAGTGGGAGGGAGCAACATGCTACCATGGGCACAAGATGTGTTGCATTGCTCCACCTCCCTAAAGGGAGGAAGCAATTCGCTATCGCAGTGCTCTATGTCCCTAATGGGAGGGCGCAACCTGCTGTTGCTGTGCTCTACCTCCCTAATGGGAGGGCACAACCCGCTGTTGCAATGCTCTACCTCCCTAAATGGAGGGTGCAACACGCTGTCGCAGTGCTCCACCTCCCTAATGGGAGGGCGCAACCCACTGTTGCGGTGCTCTATTTCCCTAATGGAAGGGAGCAATCTGTTGTTGCAGTGCTCCACCTCCCTAACAGGAGGGTGCAACCTGCTGCTGTGGTGCTCTACCTCCCTAACGGGAGGGCACAACCCGCTGTTTCAGTGTTCTACCTCCCTAATGGGAGGGCGCAACCCGCTGTTGCAGTGCTCCACCTCCCTAATGGGAGGGTGCAACCTGCTGTTGCGGTGCTTTACTTCCCTAACGGGAGGGAGCAATCCGCTGTCGCAGTGCTCCACCTCCCTAATGGGAGGTGCAACCTGCAATTGCGGTGCTCTACTTCCCTGCCAGGAGGGAGCAACCGACTGTCGCTGTGCTCCACCTCCCTAACAGGAGGGAGCAACCTGCTACCTGAGGTGAACACGCTGTTTTGAACGTGAGAAGTGTTCATCTTCCCCTTCCTGTGGGGGGAGGCAATCGACTCCTTGAATGTCCAGTTCCTCCTACTGGAGGGCCTCACAGGCCGCCAAAGAAGTTGGTCCCAAATGCTGAGACCTAAGAGAGAATCCAGAAAAATCTGAAGATAAATACATATTTAATCAACTAGATTCCATGTGCCAGAAGGCCATAAATTGCATAGTGTGCAACTTTTGATTTTTTCTTTGATTTTTTTGTGTGTGCACTTGGAGCACTTGTCCAGTCTGGGTGAGTGTCACAAGAACCCTTCTTGTGGCCACACTTCCCCCCAGACTGTCCTGACATTATTCTGAAAAAGAGAAGTAATGACAATATTTAATAAATGTCACACTAAACTCACCTTGTTGTGTCACACTAAACTCACCTGGTTGTATACACTGCATACCGCGTAAAGCACTGTGTATGCTCTACATGTAAGTACACTGTATACACGAAGTAAATGATTGATTTGACCTCGTAGAATAAATCTGTCCTTTTCCTGTTGAAAAGCAAGATATTTCACGCTGTGAATTTTATTAGAGAAACATGCAGACACATATGCAATGACCATGCAATTCGTGGTGCGGCCATTAATAATATACATTGAAAAGGACTAGGGACTCTAGATCACTGTAATGGCCTCAGAAAATGTCCAAAATTTATTTTCTATATTTTAAAGGCCGTTTTATTTATTTTGTATAGACATACCTTTGTCTTTAATAATACGTTATATTTTTCATATTTATCACGTGCGATGACGTCATCGGCAGCCACACGTGAGGTGTATAATGCGGAAAATGTGAAAAATTCGTTTGACTAGAATGTATTTATACAAATTTAACTATTCCCGCAGTCATGAAACAACGGGAAACTTTCAATACATTTCCCTTATTAGATAAATTGTAATCTCAGAAAATTTTATTTTGTTTCACTCATGTGGGATACGGTAATTTTAAAGAAAATGGTTAGATTCTATGGCAGGCAACAGTGATGCCTTTATCGCAGCAGCAGTTTACAAGGTATGTAAATTTCATTTTACAAATATTATGCCACAATAAATGAGTAAAGTATGAAATTAAATGCAGTTATACTTTATCAGACACACATATTCTTTAGAAATCAAGGAAAATATTCACAGTTGAAATATTTCCAGGCGGTGTTCATTTGCAGACGACGTGTTTTATGACGATGTAGACAATCCAGCTTGGTTTATAAAATATTTGTATCAGACTGGTATTTTGGACAAATATTTCTCTATAAGAACATTATATACAGTGCTATGAAATACTGTGAAACTGTTGTTAATTCGTATTAAAATTTTTGGTAAATAAAATTACAATCTTAGAAAGCGATTGACATACATATGCATAGATTGTCTGAAGCAGTTTCCGTACGGAACCAGTCAGGCCTACCTCACGTTCATCACTTATTGAACACTCAGTGTAGTACAATTTGAATTGGCAGAATAAATAATTAACATTCAATATAAGGTACATTTTGTCTCAGCAATTTACCAAAATAATCCATGTGAATTAACGATCGTGTGGTAACTGGTACCAGTTTCTATAGGGGACTCTAGTTCCAAACTCACTATGTTTATAACTGGAAGGGTTAGTGAGGAAAAGCACTATGAAAATAGTATTTATACTGATTTGCAAACAATTACAAAACCATATCTTATATAAATAGTGTGCTAAAGACCAGAAATATTTAGTAGAAAGATAATACTTGGGGTTGCTACAGAGTACAAGAAGATTTATATAGCTCATATAATTACATTTCTTGTTTTCATGGTTTCGTGGTCCAATGGTATAATGTCCGCTTGTATACACAGCCGACCAGGGTTCGATTCCCAGTAAAGTAAGACATTTTTTTTTCTTCTCATTTCAACTTAGTACAGATAGTAATCAGTAATAAATTTATTTTCTAGATTTATATGAAAAAATCTTAATGGTCACCAATTATTTCTTTTTTAAAAGAATTGTACCACTAAGTTAAGATATTAACATGTAATGTATTTTCCTGATGATTATAAAAACAATCTCATTAGTCACCACTGATTTTTTTATTTTTGCAAAAAAAAAAAAAAGTCATTGTACATAGTATCATACTCAGTGTCGTTATATGTTTTATTCTTCAGCATTTAATTTGAAGATGTAGTTACAAAGATTACTAGTAAGGAGATTATGTGATGCAAGAAAAGATGGCTGACTCTAAAAGCAGGTACTTGAAGAAGAAAGTTCATTATTTGTTACGTCACAAATTAATTGCCTCATTGGTAAAATATTTTTAAAAATGACATCTTTTTGCAAGGACATGTGCTAGAAAAAAGTATATAGACTGCAATGCAGTCTCGAAATGCATTTCATATCACTAATTAATTATCTAACTGAATATTCAAATGAATATATAACATTTAGGACTCAAATATCAATTGAATAAGAAAAATATCACTAATTACAAAAACATACATGTCCCGTCCTTTATCGTGCACCACCAGTAGTACTAACATTTGGTCATTTTCCTTCAGATTATATGAGCACAGAAATAACCCATGTATTGTCTGCTCAAAACGAACTACGCCCAAAGAAAGAAGAGACCTTAGTGGTCCAAGAAACAAAGAGATTCGAAAGTTTATGCTAAGAACTTTCCTGATAAATGTAAAAGAAACGGATGTGACTTGTGTTAAATGTAGAAGCAAGTACTACAGACATAGAGGAGCGTCTTTTCATGAAACAGCTCAACCCAATGAAGATAATATAGATCTTATTTACAATCCACCAGAAAAGAAACACAAAGCTGATGTTGATTCTCCAAAGAACATAACCTTGCCCCTGTCTTCTGTTATGGGTTCATCTCATTCATCCTGCTGCATATGCAAACGTAGAGGGCCAAAATTTATAGTAGTTCCAGCTTCAGTCTGGTATCACACGTTTATTGATAGAAATATAATCATTACAGCTGGTGCAAGATGTTGTCCTGGTCATATTGAGGATGACAGATTTAAAGACGGAGCATTTGAACGTATTTCAGACTTGAGATCTGAAACCTGTTTGAACAGGACAGATATTGTCAAGCTGATAGAGTGCTAGTCATGTCACAGATGAACAACTTGGTTCGAAAATGCTGCACCTATCTAAACAAAGTAATGAGCACATGCAGAAGGTGGAACGTGAGGGTCTAGACGAGAAGAGAAATCCTTGGGAAAATATAGATGCCTCAGATACCATAATTCCTGACTTTCCAAAGCTTGATGAGGAAGACTTGCGAAATATTACTTTTGGAGTATACCAACTGAAGTTAGCAAAATCTTACACCCGTGAGCACCTTAGTGAGGATGGAGGTTACGATTTATTAGTGCATAAAGACCAGAATGGACTTCTAATGGCCAAAATTCAGAGCCGGCATGTGTCCAGTAGAGTGTACAAACTCTGGCTTGATTATGATCAATATTCAGTCAGAGGTTGGTACTGCCAGTGTCGAGCCGGAGCCAGTGTTGTTGGTACATGTGCGCACATAGCAGCCATCATCTGGTACCTTGGATATGCACGTCATCAAAATGCACCTTTTAATTCGATGTCTGACTGGAGTTCTTATTTGAATGATGCGCAAGACCTTCCTGAACCTCAGTTGATTGATGATGATGATGATGATGACGATGATAATAAAGGTGGTGATGATGATGATACATCTGACATCGAAGAGTAATAAATCATTTAAATACGTTAAAAGTTGCTTGTGAAGTAATTAGTCCAGGTTAAAAAAAAACAGTCAATAATGTTATATCAGATTTCTCTGTAGTTTTAATAATGTATATCGTTTTGAATGATCTAAGTACATACTGTTTTGGACCGAGTAATTGGACACAAAATTCTTTGTGAATAGGTCATTATAAGAACATGCATTTGCTTGCTTAATACTTTTATTAAAACTTAGAATAATAACTATACGGATAATTTAATAGCATTGCGTTGTACATTCCAGTCAAGTTATATACTGTATGTATTCTAGTTATATATGTGTACATAATTAGTTCTTTTAAACATACAGTGACGATGTACAACATTTCGATTTTTTGTGATGATAAATGTATGGTGAAATACTCACATATCTGCTATGTTGTTAGCTCATTTGTATTGAAATTATTATCGACAAAGGGCCTGATGTCAATATTATTCTTACCATACATTACGCTTGTAAATGTCACACCATATGTTTGCTTTTTGGGGCAATGGTAGATAATGTTTGAAAATCTGCTGAAGCGACATTCCCCAAACCGAAACCAATTTGAAACTAATAATATTGCGAGTGTGTTTCCTTTTGTCTATCATTACTTAGTGAAATGATTTTCTATCTATCTAATTGATCCAAATTGTCCATTGTGGATAGTTAAGTTTTCATGTAAGTACTGGCATTCTGGAATAAAAGTGTTATTGAATGCACTTAGTGATCTGGAAACTAGCTTTGCAAAGATTGTTAACATGCAATGTGTTTAAGTAGCTGTTTTTTATCGTAATTTTGTTTTCTCAAATACATACTCTACACTTTATTGTGCCAACTCTCAAAGTCAATTGTGAATTGGTTCTGTATAAAGTAGCATGTGCTAGGCTACCATCGTGATACGCTTGCATGATGAACATCTTAGGTGAATCATTATTCAGATAACCGATTTCTCTGTTTGCAATTGACAAATGACAATTTCTATTCTTCTCTTTCTCCTTCTTAACACAGTGTATGTCTTTATCTCAGTGTATGTCTTTATCACAGTGTATGTATATATTACTGTGTATGCTAATACATGTATATCACAGTGTATGTCTTTATCACAGTGTATGTCCATATCACAGTGTATGTCTTTATTACAGTGTATGTCTATATATTATTGTATGTATTTATCACAGTGTATGTCTATATCACAGTGTATGACTTAATCACAGTGTGTGTCTTTATCACAGTGTATGTCTATATTACAGTGTATCTTTCACTTGAATGATTTTCTATAGGGTTCATGTCAATTAAAAAAATTAAGTTTTGGAGCATATTAAAATGATTTTTTTTCCAGTGATGATAATGTTATATACACATAGTACTTCACAGCATCTTAAAGTAAGTGTGTTTTGTAAAGATGCACAGAAAACATATAGCGATCCATTTGGGGTACAAAAAAAAAAAAAGAATTAAAGCAGTGAAGTTGAATACATATTTTTTCTTATGGATGTTTTGTTGATATTTGCAGAAGTCATTTGTCAAAGTTCTTTAGTCCCCGTGATTTGCATATACATGTATATATATATATATATATATATATATATATATATATATATATATATATATATACACATACATATATATATATTTAATCAGTAAGTAATGAAAAATTAAAATTTGCATGCATGACGTCATTAACATCACAATAACGTCATGGAACCAGAAGTAACGTCATTTTATGTAGGTAAACTTTTGGTGCCTCTAATTTGATTAAATTCAAAAAAAATTTTATTATTCTGAACAAAATGCATCCTAAACAGTCTTTATACAAACTTACAGCCTTTTTGGTGGTTGGGCCAAATTTGACCCTTGTAGTACCTAGTCCTTTACCGATAATTGTCACTTTTTGAAGAAGAAAGAGGAATACGTTGTCCTCTATGTTAAGCAGGGCCTGTTGTTATTTTTTTTCAAAACACAAGGATTTACCCATACCTCAGTTGTTTATCAGTAAAGTAAGGGAGTCTTCCCACCCCTAAAGGGGTGGAATACGTGAGGTAGCCTAGGAGGCCCCTTAAAGAACTAAGTTCTAAAAGGGTCTAAAAGGGGGAAAGGTTACCATACGGAATAAAATACAGAGCGGATTGTGCAACACCGAGACTTAATTATGAACTGCAGAATGGAGACCACTAATGTGGTAAGTTGCTACCGGCACAATTTCTATGTTGATGTTTCAGGCAAACTTCTACACAGTATGGCGTCCGTGAAAAAGATGACCATTCAGGCAAGCCTAAGCAACGCACACACAGGAGTTCAAAGGTCATACTAACCTTTTTCTCCACTCTGGGGGAGGATGTATTCACATCGAACGGACGGTGATTTTCAGCACTAAATAAAATAGCTAAACAATAGCAACAGGATAAGCAATTGCTGCTATTAAAAATATGGTGCATAATTCATTTTTTCAGCACAATATTGTAGAAATTAGCGTGAATCCTGCAAAGGAATATCCTAGATTAGACTCTGTATAACTGTTCAATATGGACATACAGTAGCCCTAAAAAATACATTTTTACAACATCTGAAGTCATTAGATAGAAAGCAGATAAAGTTTAAATTAAAATATACTTTGTTAGGACTTCAATCAATATTTACATGCAACTAGCTTTGGTTATGATAGTATGATAACTGCAAGAAAATAACTGATTTGTGTTGGCTGATGTATCCAATCTATGTTTAAAAACACTTTCAATATTTAAATTGTTGCTATGCAGGCATTCTACATCACAAGTGGCTTTGCAAGTGCAAAGAACAGTCATAAACAGTTATTATGTCAAAGAAAGAAAGAAAAAAGGAAGAAACAGTGTACTCTGCAAGATCCATCAGCAAGTTCTTAAATACAATATGTGCATACCACTAGTAATACACTAAAGAGCTATGTGCTTACCTTAAAAAGTGTATGAATGTTCAAAGAAGCCTTTTTTTTTTTAAACAGTTGATTAGTTTTCAACTCTTCCAAATGTCTATGGCAGATTTACAGCAGGTGCTCTGCAGGGCTGTTTTGTTTTACCTAGCCATCTCTTACGGCCTCTGCAGCCTCACATTCTGCCCAAATCACCCAGTTTCTTCCTTCTTAGCAGCTACTGCAATGGAAAATAAAGAAATGTACATACATTGCTACACGATTTAAAATCAGTTGGTTTGTCTGACACCTTCCAAATTCCCATTTCCCATTTACTTGGGCAAGCTAATTTTCACATGGGCAACAAAATATCCAAATGTTGATTACCCACAGGGAATGATGAAATCTGATGTTGCTTGTGGCTTGCTGTGGAAGTCTCCCAAAATACAACTTTGGCAGAACATATCCAAAGAAACATTTCCATAAAGTTTCATCAAAATTGATCATGACTTATGAAAAGAAATATATTTTTTACATGTTGCCCAAGACTAAAAAATGTGTTATATCCTGTCCCCATTGTTGCCTATCAAAATGTATGCAGTGTATTTTCTCTGCCAAAAGAAGTACATATTTTATGGTAAATAAATCCCTCACTCAACTGTTCTTTTATGGTGATGTTTCCAAGTCACAAAAGCAAAACTAGCTGAATACACTTACCCTTCACCTCTAAACGAAACACACTTTATTTTTTGCCACTGATTAATGCCACAGATGCCAATCATAAACTTGAACCAATAAGGCAACACTTTTAATTACCTTGTGCATATAAAAAATGAGCCAAATTACAAAATGAATTAATCAATTTTACCTTGTAACTCAAATTGCTCAGAATACTTTCAATTAAAAAAAACTGGCTTATATGCAGATACCCTCCAGAGTTTTTATGAGCGTCACTGGGAAAAAATACTGAATATAAATCAAAATGTCCTCACAGCAGCTTAGTGTTTCTTTACTTCCATAAGAACTGGAGATCATAAAACTCTGAGCTTAAGTGCACGATCAAGTTTTCACCATCAGCCAATAAGAAATGAGCTTTCAAAAGTAACATCATTTGTGATTGGTTGAAACAAAATCTCATGCTCAAACTGAAGCTCAAGTGTTTCATGATCTCCAGGCCTGATCTGCATCGATTTTTATTCATTTGCCTCAAGGTTTTTTAAGTTCTGTTCGTAAAGACTAGATCTAGCTTGATCCTTCAATAGATGTCTTTGTGATGTTTTTGCATCTCGATGGGAATACATGCTCTTCCTCCTGGCCTAGCTTCCACTCCTTGAGCCTTTACTATGGCAATGGATGTAATTGCGAGTCATTTAAGGTCCTTAAGGGGTACCATCCTCCAGTGCTTCAATGACTGGTTGATGCACAACATCCTCAGACATGCCCATCTAAGGAATCTGCCTCTCTGTTGGGAGATGGAGACTTGTCTAGATCTAATTCCCAATCAAGACAAGTCAGATCTGACCCTTCACAGAATTTTGTTCACGTGGGGATTAATTTTCTCACATGTCAAGAAACAGTCCTTGTTCCTCCCAACAGAATTGCAAATACTTGTTCTCTTAGCAAGACTGGACGAGAAGACTTTGTTGTCTGCTCGTCTCAACCTCTCTCTCATGAGGCCCCTTGAGTTCTTGCTTCTAACAAACTGGAGACCTCATAAGGACTCAGTGTCTGCTAGGATCTCCTTAAGGGGAAATTCAAGTCCCTTCTCTCTGTTTGGAAATCTGGAACCTCCTCCCATTGGATGGCTTCAGATGATCACTCAGAGTCCACCACATTCAGGGCAAGAGGAATACTCTGGCAGACAGCTCATCTAGACAGGGTTGATCAGTCCTCATGGAATGGTCTCTGCACCAGTTGGCAGCAGAGATACTTTTTCATCTGTGTGGAATGCCTATGGTTGACTTGTTCACAATAAGGCTGAACAATAAGCTTCTACGTGTCTATCCAGTGCCAGGCCTAGAAGGTTGAATGCCTTCAGCCTGAAGTGAGATTAACTGTACACCTACACCTTCCCACCTTTCAGAACAATCCCTCAGGTTCTTCACTGAGTCAGGACTTCCAAGTCATGGCTCATCCTTGTTTCCACAAAGTTTGGTCAAAGTAGGTGATAAATAACTCGAGAGATCATGCAAAAACTATTTTCCTTCTTAGTGTCACTGTGATGTTGACCATTGACCTTTCAAATTCAGTAGATGTTTTTCTTATCTCAAATGCAAGCCATTTACGAAGTTTGGTCAATTTGTCAAGTATACAAGTCAAATTATTGTTTGAAAACATTTGTTTCCTTCTTCCAGTCACTGTGAACTTGGCCTCGGATCATTTTAGCCCAAAATCAATAGATTTTTCTTCCTTGTCCCAAATGCAAGCTACTTACAAAGTCTAGAGTAATGACAGATGGTGGAAAACTCGACTTATTGTGCAGAAACGAAATAGGACAGAGACAAAGAGATGGACAGACATCATAACATAATAACATGAGGCCCCTTCAGTTCTTGATTATGGTTGGCATATAAAATGAATTAAGACTTCATACTTTTCACTATGTATTGTTCATAAAAATACCCACTATGGTGAGGTAATTCCTTGATACAAAGAAAAGCAACCTATATGATACTAGAAGAGTAAATTACCATGAAAGCTGTAACATCAAACTTATTTGTGAGACAAATATGATCACCATAACTCTTTTTTCTCTCATATGTTTCTGGTCTGTCTTTACTATTATCCCCATGCTTTATTAAAATATTGTTTGTATATGTTTAATGTGATTCAACTCCTCCTTGACCATTTAAGCTATATACATGAAAATTTGGTCAATAATTGTTCTATAGGTGTAGACTGTGCCAACACTTCAGGACTTTTGATTATGACCCTGGGGAGTAAAGCTGGGGGAGAGGGAGATTTTACATAAATTTCAAATAACTCCAGAGTTGTATGTCTCACATATTGGGAGAACTGGCATGTGTGATCAACGAACCAAGTGTCAAGATATGTTGGACTGGAACTTTGAGGTGATGCACAAGGTTCCATCCCCACCCCCTGGAACTTATGCCCTGGTCATAACAGAGAAATTATTGAGATTCTTATCCTATATCCATCCATACTCTTAACTTGACATGAAAATACTCATGCAAGTAACAATGAACTTGGGGTCCATTCATACCTTCAGCAAAATAGCCTTTGGGTCATAACCTAACCCTGGAGACTTAGCCCCATGAGACACAACTTGTAAACTATTGAGATTCCCATCCTATAACCTTTATACACTAACTAGGCATGAAAAGACAAATTTATACATGCAACTGACATTACCCTAGGGTCCATCCCTAACCCCAGGGACTTTAAGCCCCAGGGTTATAACTTGGAAACTATAGAGATTCCCACTGTATAACCATATAAATGTATACACTCAATGGGCTTGAAAAGACAATGCACATAAACAGCTGACATTTGCCACTGGAAGTGTCCTTACCCTTAGGGACCTTTCCAAGAAGCTCAGACTACAGTGTGGAGATCAAAAAGGAAAGAAATGAAGCAGATATTACTTGAAGTACCCCCTGTAGAGCCCCTACTGAGTTGTGTATTTATAATTACCCTGGTATTACAAAGTGGTTAGAATGGCTGGCAGAGATAGGAACTGTAAGACTCTGGAGGTCAGTTTACTATCAGCCTGTCTCTATCTATATAACTGCTATATTACTGCTGTGAAGTTACACTCTTCATCTGTAACAACTGGCAGAAGACTAAATAATCCACACACAAAAAAATGCATTTAACACTATTACTCATCTAAACATACCTATTTACTCATCAAGCAAGGACAGTACAGTAGTGCCAACACTAACTTCATCAAAGGCTGCTGAAGCAAGAACTGTATTTACCCATCATTCAAATTTAACTGCAAACTGCATAGACCCACATCTGCTGTCACATAATGCACTAACAGATCTGGGTCTATGCAGTTTGTTATATTAATCAGGAGACCAAACAGCATAGCTCAGGATATATATTGTTTCAGTTCAACCTGACTTGTATCTTACATGAGTGTGTGTGCTTGTATGTATATATATATATATATATATATATATATATATGCTTGCACCATTCTTAAAATCTGCAATAATGCAGTCTGAATCCAGCAGTATATTATAGGAATCAGAAATAAAGCAGTCTGCATCCAGCAGTATGAATATAAGAATTTGCAATAAAACAGTCTGAATCCAGCAGTATGAATATAGGAATCTGCAATAAAACAGTATGAATCCAGCAGTACAAAAATACAAATCTGAAATAAAGCAGTCTGCATCCAGCAGTATGAATATACGAATTTGCAATAAAAGTCTGAATCAATCAGTATAAATATTGGAATCTGCAATAAAGCAGGCTGAATCAAGCAGTGTGAACATATTAGGAATCTGTAATATAGCCATATGCATCCAGCAGTATGAATATAAGAATTTGTAATAAAAGTCTGAATCCATCAGTATAAATAGCAGTATAAATATAAGAACCTGCAATAAGGCAGTTCGCATAATGCAGTATGAATATAAGAATTTGCAATAAAAGTCTGAATCCATCAGTATAAATAGCAGTATAAATATAAGAACCTGCAATAAGGCAGTTTGCATAATGCAGTATGAATATAAGAATCTGCAATAAAAGTCTGAATCTAGCTGTATGAATATAGGAATCTTCCATAAAGCAGTCTGCATCCAGCAGTATAAATATAAGAATTTGCAATGAAAGTCTGAATCTAGCAGTATGAATAAAGGAATCTTCCATAAAGCAGTCTGCATCCAGCAGTATAAATATAAGAATTTGCAATAAAGTCTGAATCTAGATGTATGAATATAGGAATCTTCCATAAAGCAGTCTGCATCCAGCAGTATAAATATAGGAATTTGCAATAAAAGTCTGAATATAAATATAGGAATCTTCCATAAAGCAGTCTGCATCGAGCAGTATAAATATAAGAATATGCAATAAAAAAGTGTGAATCCAGCAGTGTGAATATATTAATCACACATTTTTTTATTTACTGTATTATTTATACATGGTGTGCAAAATTCAAACCTTTCCAAAGCATGAAGCCAGAGACTCAAGTCTGAGGGTTGAGTCTGAGCCAGAGGTCAGTCTGAAGATTCAAGTCTTTCTCAAGTGCTCCAACAAACGTTTGAACTAAAAAGACCATGTATGATAACAAATTTTTGACATGAACGATTAAAGAAGAATAAATTATAATGACACATTAGGGTGGAATTCACCAAACTTGGTACATAGTTTGCCCATGTGGTAACCATCTGCGAGAGGGGAATAATTTCTGGACCTTCCCCTGTGGTACCTGGGAGTGAGTCAAATGTCAAATATACCAAATTGCAATTGAAGTGACATTTTTTATATTTCTGGACCAAACTCTACAAATGCAGTCATAGCTAAGGCTGCAACGTTACCAAAGTGACTAAATGTGTACACAGTTTGCAATAACCGAAACGATTAGAAACTAAACGTTCCCCTATCTACCTGCTAGGCTAACTGAATAGCTGACAGGTATTATAATGTGCATATTGTACCTCACTCAACTTGTGAATGTTTCATTTGTTGTATGTCCTTTACCTCTTATTATGACAGGATTCAGTTTGTAAGACATGTCTTTGTTGAATATACGAGTTTTAGTAAAACATCACTAGGATTGTTGTAGTAGTGTTTCCTACTGTTACATACCGTTTATACTCGCGTACAATCCGGATCCAAATGCAAACAACATAGACCCTGATCTGCCGTCGCGTAATGCGCCAGCAGATCAGAGTCAATGTTGTTTGTTCTACTGACTAGTCCTTACAAACTGCGTAGTTCCAGATCTGCCAGCGCATTATGAGATGGCAGGTATGGGTCTATGCAGTTTGCAGTTGGTATCGGGTTATACGCGAGTATATACAGTATATGTACTTGATTAAAAACTCAATAATAGAACTAGATGTACTGCCTAAACATGCACATTGGATGCTTTTGTAGGATATACAATGACTGAGAAACTATGCAGTGGCTTACAAACTTGACATGGTATTTCTTTACAATAAAATGTTAGTAATCAAAGGTTTTGTTAACAAACATGTTGTTGAAAGGTAAATACTGTTGTTTATAGAAATTTTAATTAGCATTATCAGTAAATCAACTTAATGTGTAATACTGTGTAATGTGTGCTATAACCAATTCTTATCAACTTATCCTTTTTCCCTAGTGATGCCACATTCGATGTGAAAATCAGATATACTTTAAGAAAAGATTTAACATATAAATCCCACGAAACAATCCTCTTTAGCAAAGATGTGGAAATATATAATTCAGTTGGAAAAGGTAGTTCTTGCGTCAATGACAGCCACATGCATGTTCGTTTACATGTTTACCAATTTTGTACACATTTACAGGCAATAAACTAAACTAAGCCATTTACGCATGAACAAATTTCTGTCTTATTTATAGCAGGGTGGAAACATAATACATGTACATTTAACAGATTGTAGGTTACGATCCCTGGATCACAGTTAAAGCTGCAACATTTACATGTGTGAACAGCTTAGTTTAGTTTCCTGCCTGTAAACATTTACAAAATCAGTAACCATGTAAATGAACTTGCATGAGACCAACAGTCACACTAGACATACTCATTCCAATTAATGATGTATTTCCGAAACAATATTATGATACTAAAGACATTTTACTTCTATTGTCAGATACATTCATCAAGATGTGTCTTACAAACCAAATTCTGTTATAACATGAGGTAAAAAAAACATACAGCAAATGAAATAATCACAAGGTGAGGTACAGCATGCATGGAGCCGATGGCCCATATTTACCAATAAGAGTTTAATAACTGTCAACTGGAGATGATACTTTGGCTCACCATGGCAGATCCCCGTACTTTTTATCACTGAACTGCCCCCCCCCCCCAGCCCCTTCCACCCACCTCCTTTGCAGACTATGAACCATGGGGTCATAACCTAAAATTAATATATTACCCATCCTCCTTATATGATTGCATTTATAACATTTGGTTAAAAAAAAAAAAAAAAAAAACTGTCTAAAAATGTCACTGTAATTGCAGCTTTTTTGTATTTTATTTTGACCCCTCTCAGGAACACCAGAGGAGAGGGCCCAAAATGATATCACTGTCACAGGTGGTTACCATATGGGCAACTTCTCTACGAAGTTTGGTGAATTTTCACTTAGTGGTATAAGAGACAGAGTTACTGACAGATGGATGGACAGACCCACAGATTGAGGGTATCACAATCTCGCTGATGCTGGGATAATAAACCTTGTATTCATTTGACATGTGCAATGCCAATGTCTGAGTAAAGCTGATATCACAAAGTCATGTCAAACCAAGTAGAACGAGCCTAATGTAAAAATAAGTTATTTATTCCCCCTTTCCAACCCCCTTAATTTCCAAAATTCAAAAAGACCATGCTATACCCGATTCAAAACCATATTTAAAAGTATTTAGTTTCTTTTTGGTACCAATTTGTTTTTGCCTAGGTCATAACAAATTATTATGTCAGGGCCATTAAAATAGGCTAATTTGGGTTACTGGAACCACACACATTTTGTTATAACACCTCTTTATCTCTTTAACTGTGACCAATACAAAGATCACCTGCTGTTAACTGGTGTGAGTAATTGCACAGTATTACATAACAGTTAAACATGTGGGGGCAGAAATTGGCAAGGTTCCACAAAGTAGACTAAAATGTAGAAAATATATATACATGTAGCAGCTTTGAGCTTGGATAATTCCAAAAGTATTCATTGGACTTGGCTCAAATTTTGTTGTTAGCTTTTTTTTAAAGAACAAAAACAAGTCTGTACAATTTTATAGTTTGTGTGTCATTTGCAAACATTTTTTCTATGCAAATGATAGGGTGACAGGGCTTAAGGCAGACTGTGAACTATTAATAATTTACCTACTTACAACTGTTAATCAAACGACCCCTTAGAAAAACAAAGACCGCTCCACCTAATGCACATCTACACCTGTTTTAAAACACCAATCTTTTCATTTTCACAAATTTCCTAGTGACTGAATCAAACTCAACACTACATTGCATAAATTTAATGAAAATTGGATTAAATAATGTTGAAGTTATGAAGGATTGAAACTGCATGTTACATAGTAACTTTTATTGATCTACCCTACTCATTTGGGTAAGCTCATGTCAAGACACATGATTTTGTATGCATTCACGCCTATCTAGCACTTGGAATCTGTCATGTGACAGTTGACCGACAGATGCCACCCATAGCCAAGGGTCAATTACTGCTTATCTGTGATCCTAGTGACACAATGACCAATAATATCACTGGCCAGGTGTGAACCATTACACAATGTCAACTATACTGAAACCTTGCCTGCCAAGTATCATACTAAAGAATGTAGGTGATTATTACTAACATAACATAAACAGACTCCAATAATCAGCACTTCAAATTATTTTCATCTGATTTTTATTCAGTCATCTATATCTAACATTATATTACTCCACACAGGAGTTGTTTACGAAAGCCAATCAATCATGGTTTGGTCTGGTTTGATGTTTTATGGCACAGCAACACAAGTAGGTTATTTAGTGCCGAGGCAATTGGAGTAAAGATCATTGCCCAAGGACACACCATGATAGCTGGCCTGGGCTGATCAGATGGTAGGATCTGAACATAACACCCTTTCAGTCATGGGTCTGGCATGCTAACCACTGAGCACCACGGATCATGAGAGGTTAATCATGGTTCTACTTATTTATTCACTTGGAAGTTTCATAAAAGACACTCACACGACCAAATGTTGGAGTTCTATCCATAAGTAATATTTCACGAACAAGTTTTATTCTATTATTATAAAATGAATGAAATAATGCACATGAAGAGGGCTGACTCCCACAACTTCTAACAGTAGTGCAAAGATCTTCAAGCTGAGTATGAAACCAGAAACTGGATCAAGAATGGTTTGGCATAAAGAAGACATAGATGAGAAAAGTTATGATATCAAAAGAACAAAAGAACAAAAGAGTAATACAGAAGAAGAATTGGAGGGGGGGTGGGGGTAATTACCTCTCAACTTTCATACTAAACATACAGTCCAACCCTTCACTACAAATCAAAACAAACATTATATAGACATTGCTACAATCTCATTATGATGCTTGCTATGTTGTACTGGTATATAGAGATGTGTTATGGGGATTTAGCACGGAGTGTATTCATCTTTTGATGCCTGATAAGTCTGTTGTGGCTGTGGCACAATGATGCAGGTCATATCACTCAGATTTGATTAATTCCAGCCTTCAAACTGTAATACTTTGCATCAGCTACACAATTAGATATCATGTTATCAAAACCGATTGCTCTATCCTGTCAGGAACTCTCGTGTCAGAATTTTTAATTCACAAGAAAATACAGGAAGTATGCTATGTACTAAGACTTTTTCATGCTCAGATAAAAAAAAACAACCCATGATTTTTAAGTAACCATGATAAAAAAATTCATTAATTCAGGCTTTAATAAGTTATTTATTGATTCAAGAGAAAGATGGTTATAAAAAGTACCCCAAAAATACCTATAGAAATGAAAACTTAATATGTGATCATCAATTCCGATTTCAACAGTTAGTTCCAACATGTGGTTCTCTGTGGACCCAACTTAAGTGACTTGTACACATTTTCAGCTAATATACTAGTTACTAGTTTATCTTTAATATTGTGTGGGATATTTGTATGTTTTGTTTTATTAAAGTGACACTGAAGTTTAGAAAACAACATTGTAAAAATAAAGAGGACATCTTAACATAAACAATGGTGAAAATTTGATCAAAATCTGTCAAGTAGTTTTTATGTTATAAGCATTTAAATATTTTTCAGGTGGGATAACTCATCACAAATTACCTTTTTCTGATTTTAATGAAATAACAGAAGAACACTAATTTAAAATAATTTACTTTTTCTTTAAAAGTACTTAAGACCATTTCTTTTTCTTTGATTTTGAATTAAATACATATAAATTATATTCATCTTCAGATAAATACATTTGTAAATGAGAAAGAATAAATATTATTTAAATTACTGATAAAAATAGAAGAATTAATTTATTTTCAAAATTTAAATTGGAGGTTGTTGAAAAAGTGAACGAGAAAAATCTCCATTTTCAATATATTTTTAGTTAGCACATTTCAAACATGCTGGGTGACATATGAATAATGCACATCAGATATAATGCTGAGATTTGAAGAAATGTAAATTGTGTTCAAATTATTTAAATTACAATATTCAGAAGTGCTAAAATTATCTGCATAACTGTCGAAATGTATAGCACCATATCCAACATCTTTCACATTAAAAACTGCAACAAAATTATACCTTTAATATGTTTTACAAGACATCATTAACAAATCTTTTCTCTCTTCTATGACATCATCAAAACTCATGAATATTAATAAATTAAACTAACCACCAAAGTTATTAACACTTAAATTGTTAAAACTCTAATATCTCAAGAAGTTCTTAACCGATTTTTATGTAAATTTCACTGTCATTTATGTCATGTTGTCCTCTTTTTGTTTTTATTTTTTTTCTAAATTTCAGTGTCAAAGGATTCAAAGTAAATGCCATAATATTTTGGTTTCTTTGAAGTCACAAAGATCACCTGAAGATGTGAAACCGTAGCATTCACGGCTCAAAATTAGCAGTAGTCCACTAGCCCAAGGCTCATAAATTTACTGTCAGACTGGTAACTTTCATAATTTTAATAGTCCTATGACTAGCAAAGTTTCCATTGTTACCAATGTTTATTTACACTACTATAGGTAATTTTTTTAAATCTGAATGATCGGATGATGTCCAAGTCCTCTCTGAGCTCATTTTGCAAATTCCCAATATCCAATTGCTCTCCTAGAAGGTTAGAACAATTGGTATTTGACTTGACATTTCAAAATGAGGCTCTATAAATCTTCACTGGATTTGTTAGATTTATAAGGTAAAATATATGTTGAAGACTGTTAGTCTGAGTTTCCTCTCACCTTTCCAACCCCATTATATATATAAATCTCAAAATATCTAAAATGGGGTAGGAAAGGTCAGAGGAAACTCACCTTAAACCAGACTTATGTACTTGTCAAACTGCCACTTTAGTGCCAGAGTCATCAAAACCCACATCATGATTAACCATTCTGTCTTTAAATTATTAGGAATCATGGAGACGCATATTTTGTTCAAAGGTTCGTATTGTTTGTACCAATATATCTGTTTTGAAAACCTGCACAATGCCAATGATGTCATAATGAAAGATCTTCTCACCCTGCTTTCACTGTAGCATGACAGGTAACTGCCTTAAATCATGTTTGTAGAGTTATTATACGTAATGACCTGGGTGAATGACGTCTTTGTCTTTTTCTCTTATTAAGATACAGTATTTGTTTTTTTCCAGATGACGAGGCTCTAAATATATGTTTACTCAGTCATCTTTTTTTACAGTTAATTTCTGGAGAATCAGTCACTGTTTTTCTTTTGAACTTGTAATGAATATTTTCAAGTAACTTGGATGGTTTTCTAAAGCAAGATTTGTACTTTTTAATTATGAATGATGGTAATATTTAAGAAATAAAAGTGTTGTTAACTTAAATATGTGTCTGACTTTGTTTTGTGGGAAAGACTAGTGAAGATTTAGCAGGACTAGTAAATTTCTCAATCTACTAGCCCTTCTGTCTACAAGGAAATTTATATTAAATTCTAGGCCTGGCATTTGTATAAATCTTTATTTAAGAGGAGAAATTCCAAGCAGCAGATATACTAAATAATGGGAACAGAGAAACTTCTTAATTCACTTTGATACAACACACCTCTATCAGTACATTTGTTAAGTACAATTCTGCCGAGTTTCGTTTTGTGGGTTACAGTAGCTTCAGCAGTAACCAGGCTTTTGATGAGAAAGTCAAACAGCAGGAACAGAAAACAATAATGGCAAACCTCCATAGAAAATGGAATTTTCACAATTGTTTTCATAATATATAATTGATCACGAGACCCGTCTAATTTTGTTACCAGTTCAAACAATAAAACTTGCCAGTGTTTTGGGTCGGTGGTTCTTCCCAGGGTTTTCCCAGGTTCTTCCTCCACCAAATAAATTGGCCGCCATGTATAGCCTATAATGTTCTGACAAATGGCGGTAAAACCCACAAATCACAATAAAACAATGATACAACCTGATTCCACACATAACTGTTAATAGGGAAGCAAAGAAATTGGCTCAAAGATCAGTGTAGGTCACTATCTTTTTAAAACATGCTTACTCTTTGGACAGTGAGAAATACACATCCAACAGTCATGTCAAGTCCACCGCCTTGGTTCTGGGCATTTAATTAGTGACACATACATGTATGGAAACAGGTGCACATTATAATGCCCCACCCAGAGACAGTTGCTGCACTAATCTGTGTATATGGGACTAAAAGGAAGGGCACATAGCCCAGCTTAATCTAGCAGTTTATTAAGAGACAGCTTAATTGGGTCAATACTATCTGGAATTGTGACCCTCCCTCCCCTCCTTCTCTTAACATATGATCTATCTGAGACAGTATTTAATCAGACCAGTTTGTTTTGAATTTAATCATAGAGACAAAAGATCAAAATATCTAAAGGCTTGTTGGAATGGGATGTCAGTCTAAGAAGGAATAAAAAAAGGTGGGTAGGTGGAGAGGAGAGAAGGTGTGGAGGTACATGGTCCCCAGTAAGCTGTAAATACAGAATACAAGTATATATTAATGCCATTATGCAAATGTTACATCATATAATAAATCAGACAATCCAGATGACAGCCTTTGGAGTATACATACAAATATTTGTTGTCTTGACCTACATTTCACTCACATAATAAATGGGGGAATAGAAAACAGAAATATGAAGTAAAAATTACTAGGAGTAGCAAAAAGGAGCAGTTTTATGACGATCTGTTTACATAATAACAGTTTACATATTAGAAAGAAACCAGAAGAACATCTTGTCATTGTGTGTTAATCAAATAAATACATCTACAACACATGAAGTGTCAAAAACAGTTGATAACGTTGACCTTGCCTCAAAAAGATAATAAATAAGTGCTTTTTCTTCTTTCTTTTATCGAAACTATTGAGACTTACCCAATTGTTTCAAACACCCAAAATCCACTATCCTGATATATGACTCAAAGAAACAGAATGAACAATCTTTCTATAAAATTCCTTTTAACACAACAGGAAATTTCCTTAAAGTGGGCCAGTATTTTGCACTTATAGTTAAAACCAAGTGCTCAAGTGATGGCAATAAATATACAACTTCTCTGTTACAAGACCAGGAAATTTCCCTCCTCTTTGTTCAAGCCTGAATTTCCTGAAACAATCTCACACGTGGAGCTCTGGCCATGTATATATTATAACCTCACCTACTACTCCCTGTTTGCTTTACAAATTCCTCTACTTCCCCATCTTGAGTAAGGGCACACTGAGCTCACAGCATGCAGTGGTACTGTGTTGTGTGTGTAATCTGCTAAATTTAGAAGATTACAATACAGCTAAAGAGTAAACAAAATAAGAAATTGGACCCTTTTCTGTAAAAATACTGTAAGGTCAACATGTTTGAGCAATCTCTAAAAAGGTGGTTGGAACATGAATTGTGGGTTGAAGTGACCTATTTCACAGTCAGTTGAGTTTTTATTTATTTATAGGGCTCAACAGCATATCAGCACAATCCTGACTATAAAGGACTTAGAAAAAGTTACCATATATACTTACTTCACTTAATGTGTCTAAGTTTATGCAGCTTACTAGGAGTAATCAGTAACAAACAATACAGACCCTGATCTAATGTCACATTATGCGACAGCAGATCAGGGTCAATGTTGTTTGCAGTTCAACTCGACTTAAGTGAGTATGTACGGTATGTAAAAAAATGGTAACAGCAAAAATCTTGCCAAAATTCCCATGAAGACAAACCCCTCCAACCAGAAGTAAATATCCACCAGGTGATAAACTATAAAGATGTTGCAAAAACTCCCACAAATGCACAGAAAACAAAGGCAAAAAAGGGCAAAATCCATCAAATGCAAGGTCAAAATATTTCTATATACATTGTAAACTAAAAAAAGGTCATGGTAATAAACTGTAAAGTGAAGTAAAACCACCATTTAAAATGTATGCATAGGCAATCAAATGTGTTGCTGCCTTATACTACTGTAGTTCAAAACCACCAAACATACTGACACACTATGTATATACATATAAACATTATAACTGCACAGCTGCACAATCCTGACTTTTTAGTGCAAAGTAAATGTACCAGTAGGTATCACAAAAAGGCATACAAACAAGGATCAAGGCATACAAGAGTACCACAATGTACATCTGCCCAATGTTTAATACCTGTATGTAGGCACTAGAATTCCACTATTGGTCTCAGTGGCATTGACCATAGATCAAGGAACATAGTCTTGAACTGATCTTACTATGCAGAAACCTTTATTTTCTTATTATACTTACCATGAGCATGACCATAGTCTTGAACTGATCTTACCATGCAGAAACCTTTATTTTCTTATTATACTTACCATGAGCATGAACATAGTCTTGAACTGATCTTACCATGCAGAAACCTTTATTTTCTTATTATACTTACCATGAGCATGACCACTGACCTTTAGGCACCAAAATCTGAAGTTGTTTTCGTTTTATTATTATACTAAATGCAAGCCATCCACAACGGTCAATGAACTTACTCTGGAACAAAAGATACTGTGAAAAACCCTTTTTTCTTTGAGTCAGTGACCTTGACCTTTTGACCCAAATCAATATGCCTCTTCTAACAATTAGGTGCAAGTTATTGTGCAAAAAAACGTTTTTGTTCTTTCAGTCACAGCCTTTGAACTTTTGAAACCAAAATCAACAGGTTTCTTTTTTATGCAAAGTGTAAGACATCCATAAAACTTTGGTGAAGCTATATGGTTAAGAACTGAAAATATTTTTCTTCTGTCAGTCACAGTGACCCTGACCTTTGAGCTTTTGACCCCAAAATTTAAAGGTTTCTTCCTTACCCAAAGTGCAAGCCATTCACAATGTTTGTCCCAGGTCTGTAAGTAGAAATAATTGTATTATGCAGACACCATATTTCTTCTTTCAGTCACAGTGACCTTGACTTTTGACCCTTTGAGCCTAAAAGAATAGGCTTCTTCTTTACCCCAAATGGAAGCTATTTACAAAGTTTGGTAGTGGTAGATAGTGGAGAAATCATGTTACTGTGTGGAAGTGAACATGAGAACAGACAGAAAGATGAACAGACATCATAACATAATACACTCCACTTTATGGGGTGGGTGTATAAACAGGGTAAAATCCTTAAAATGCAAAGTCAATTTTTTTTATGTATATAAATCACACTCATTTTAAAAAGTCATCTAACATTATCATGGAACTCAGCCCAGGGCAACTCCACTCCATAAGTCTGTCTCTTATGACATGCAGCAGGACAACAATTCTGACTTGTTCTACACCTCAAGGAAATTAATAACATCACTGTACAAAAGGGAACTTCTCAAAACTCTAACACTACTGTTATGATCTGAAACATTCTGAGAAATAATACAAAGTTAACAAACCTCATAACTGTGCTGACAAAAATCCAAGATTTATGCAAAAGAACCTATATTGTATGTAAATTTGATAAATTTGTTTTCCTTTTCTTGAAAACCAAAAAAAATAAACATTTGCAAAATTTGCAAACTGCTGAACTGAAACAAGTCAAGTCATTTTTTAAAAAGCGTTGCAATGAAGTTCACCTTGTAAAAAGCAAATTAATTCAGTGAATTTTTGTCCCCTGCATACTGTGAAGCCACAAAATGTTTACAGTGATGAAATCTGTGATCTTTTTGACAGTGTTGTGGATTGGGTAGAAATGGAAAATAACCAAGTTTCAAAGCTCTATTTCTAAGGGCATTAGACTAAAAGTGCAAAATAGGAAGAAAACTGAGTAGTGACCATGACAGCAATACACCACAAGATGTCATCAAACTGAGAAACATAAGTATATCATGTTTCATCCTTATGCCTCAAACTGCCTTTAAGATATAGAGCAGACACAAGAAACCTTTAAATATTTACATGTGACATGAACCTTATATATAGGAAATACAAAAGTTAGGAGGTTGGTAAAATCCCATACTCTCTCTCAAAAGACTGTGTAACAAATTTATTACCCCAGTAAAGGTGCAAATTTCTGTTGATGTATTCGGTAGAGCACAGCAGAGAACATAGAGCACATTTAGTTTGGCAGATAACAATTAATTAGATTTATGAGGAAAGATACCGTATTAAATCGCTAGACTGCGATTGTTAATGTTTCTGTTGGGGGGCGAGATGGATTCTTAATTAAGCCTTTATTATTTAATGGTCAAGGAAAGGATTAATTGAGATCTTGGTATCAAAAATGTCAAGAGTTGAGAGTTTGCAGGACTAGATCTAAAGCAAGTGGAAGTAGTATTATCTTTTTGAAATTCTCCAGAATCGGTTGTTTAAAAATCTAGAAGGTTACGGTGACCACGTTTGTCGCATATTTATAAAAGGCGGTAGATCCGTTTAATCTGATTGGCTACGCTAAATAAGGGGCGTGTTTCCCAGATGAAATTTCATGTTTTAATATGCCCCATCGCAAAATTGAATCAGTCTAAGTTTTTTCTGCAAGAGAAACAGATTTGACTCTAAGATAGAATTTAGTAGAAATTCTCTCGTATAAACAATTATTCAAGGAACAGATGTCTGGATGTTGACAGACACAATTCTGGCGGTAGAAGCGAGCGAGTTTTGAAAGCACAAGGTATTTGCATCAATCTCATGTAATTCGTTGATACCAATATAATTATTTACTTGAATTTATTTGTTTATATTTGCATGAATTTATTTGTTTAAATTCGTAGATCAATTTTCTTGATATGAGTATAACTCTTTGTTTGAGTTCATTTGTCTGAATTTGTACAATAATCTTCTTTATATGAGTTTGACGAATTGTTTGAATTTATCGTCTTGATTGTTATAGGAATCGTGTTTTCTAAGAATTTCATACATTATTTTATTTGATACAATTTGTCTTAGATGATTTCATGTATGATAAAGACTTGAGTAAGTATTCACTGAAATTAATGTAGTTAAGCCATGAAGTGAATTTCATTGATTTATTTGTATAATTAAGACGTGAACTGAAACAGTTATGTCTCGTGTCTTGTTAGATTGAGTAGGAATGAAATAGCCATTAAAAAGTACATTAATCTTCTGAAACTAGGTTTGTTTATGGTCTGCCAGGTTTGGCCTGAGCAGATAGCCTTTGGTATCTGTTTGAATTCCTATAGGACGATATCTGATGTAACGAGAGTGGAGTAAGGTTCTATTCCCAGTAGGATATTTGACGGAAGATTTAGGTTGCTTCTCTTTTTATTTTGAAAGGGGAAATAGCTCCATCCACCTACCTACCTACCCACACAAAGTTTGAGGGCCGGAAAGAGGCGAGATAAGAGAGAGGAGGAGGGGACAAAAGAGGAGAACATCAATCTTGACTGGACAGCAGCATCGAAGTTGGAGTGACCCAGCTTATCACAGGTTATGCAGTTGTACAGGGCAATGACTTCAATTGTTCACTCGATTCTATGATGAACTAATTCTATCGTTTAAACAGATTGGCTATTTATATAAGTATATCTGTGTTTGAAATTCAGTAAATGATTTATTTAAAAAAGAAGTGTATCTTCCGTATGTAATGTATTATCTCAGTTTGTTTTATGTAATTGATTAAATTGTTATATTTCATGTACGAGGGCTCGTGTTATTCTGTTCTATATATCTGCTCAGATCTCTATTTATTCCATCTATAAATTTCATAATTTATATTATTATTTACTCGATCCGGGCAATAACACCAAAGTCGATCATCCTCTAGATAACGATAACCAACCAAATAAAGCAGATACCTTGTAACGAGGGTAGTCTGCCACAACCCCTTAGAGGCTTTTTTCTGGTTTGATTGGGCAAAATCCGATTTCGTTTCAAATTTTTTCCAAACTTTTCTGTTGATTAACATTACTTGTGTACAGCTTTTCAGGTACACATATCACACCCAGTTTGATTCGGCAAAGCCCAATTTCAATTTTGAATTTTTTCTCATGATTCCCAATACAAGAGTCCATCTTATTTACTGATGTGGAGTCGAAATATTAAGGATTTAAATTTTCTATAGATTGAGAGCGAGCTTAGCCAATGGCAGAGAATCGAAAAGTTCATACTTACTTAAATTGAATTATACTCGTGTGCGGCCATTTGGCCATGTACGAGTGTTAAAGTTCATATTATTTCTATGGTTTTATATAAAATATTTTTTTAACGAATCATAAATTCTCTTTTGATTATTCAACAAATATATTATTTTTTACTAATCTGCTGCAATTGTCCTGGGCATATTCTTAACAATAAGACTTATCTTAGTTAATTTGTTCTTATCATCATTCTACTGTATCATTTTAGACAATTTCATTTCTAGGGTATTTTTATGTTTCTGTAATGTAAAGCAGATGATGTTTTCCATAGTTACTTCCCTCTGAGGTAATACTGCTGTGACGACACAATAGATTATTTATATTTGCCTAAATTATGTTGAAAATATTTGATACATTAAAAATATTTAGAAAACTATATCCAATAATCAATTCATAAATTTTAAATTGATAGAATGGAGGCGGCCATTCTCTTTATATTTAGGCTATTGCCATTACCGCTGTTTGTACACACTGTGAATACATGTCATGTGATTTTCATACACCCCATCAAAAAATTCAATACACCATGTGAGAACTGCATATACCATATCCTATTAATTGGCTACAGACCAATCAAATTTCTCTAAAGGGGTAATAAAAGCTTATATTTTATGTTTGATCATATCCAGATGAGAAATATGGCTTCCAGAGGGGTAACAAGCTCAGACAATCAGATGCAAGATCACCTCATTAATATGTGTGGATCTCACTCATTAATGAACTCGTCCAAGATCTTGATAAGATAAGCATATATTCCAAGTTTGAGCAAAACTGGATCAGAAATATGGCCTCCTAGAGTGGTAACAAGATCAACCAATCAGATGCAAGTTTACCTAATTAATATGTTTTGATTTTGCTCATTATCAAACTAATCAAGAGCTTTATAATTTAAGCATATAGTCCAAATTTGATCAAAATCAGATCAGAAATATGGCCTCCAGAGCGGTAACAAGGTTAGTCAATCAAGTGCATAATCACCTCATTAATATGCACAACTCTTGCTCATTATCAAATCTGCCCAATATTTTGATAATATAAACCCATGTTCCAAGTTTGAAATTGGATCAGAAATATGAACTCCTTCCTCTTTAATAAAATACAGAGACACAAAAACACACTTGACAATTTTTAAAGTGCTTCCGTTTGCATATTTAAAATCTGCCTCTGTTAGTAGCAATCAATTTAGTTGATAACAGACAGTGTCATTGCTCTGTGGATAAGCAGTGTGCTATCCCATTAATGGGGGGTTAACTTTCTTCAACATTACAGGCCCTGTTTGCAAATGTAAATGGTACTGACAATATACAGCCTTTCATGTTGGTTAAAGAATCAATACACAACAAGGCAATACACATTAGATGCATGATATTGCATGGGCTTGGGTCCATTGTGCAACAGGTTTATAACAGAGAGAGATGTATGGCCAAAAATGGATAAGTGCAAGTCAATTTTCCATAAAATCTTTGATGCCACCTTTAATTATCTCCCCTCAATCTGACAATATGACTTCATGAAGCTATCCAAACATGCTCAACATTTTGCTCCGCACATAACATTCTCAGTCACCTTCCCAGAATTATGTAGAGCTTTTAAAAAAAAAAATTAAAAATTGATGTGCAATTTCATCAAAAGTTTTGACATTTTCTAAACTCTGGAAAACATAGGTTTTTCAGATGTACACGCAAATTTTCAGATGTACACGCAAGTCAGACAAATGTAAGTTGGTTTGTCTTTGTCTCTTATTAAGTTATCGGCTTTATCCAGTTGAGTTAATTTTAAAAATACAATCCTAGTCTGAAATTTAGTCAACAACTGAACTCTCACTGGATTCATAGCAGAGAACATAGTGCGGGCTTGGACATGTAGAATAGGCCTGATGCACCGTACCATATGTCATATGGGACAACTAATGGAGACAGAAGCGTTGGTGATGCTGTGGTTGGCATGCAGAAAGCACAACCAAAAGGTGTGGATTTGAATTCTACCATCAGATCAGTCCAGGTCAGCTACTGTGATGTGTCCATGGACAAGGCACTTCACTCCAATTGCCTTGGCAATAAATGACCTACTTGTGTTGCTGTGCCATAAAATACCTACCAATCAACCAACAAAAGAGAAAAATGCATATTTGCTAGCAAAAGTTGAACAATCCTTGGCTAGCGAAGATGAAGGAAATGTTACCAATACTAAGTGATAAAGTTTTCAATGATAAATAATGCCAAACACTCTCCTGCCCAAACAGAAATATTTTTGTGATTTTAAAAAAATGAATGGAAAGATATTACTGCTACACTCTGAAGATGAATAATCTCATTCAAACCCATAGTGGTGTAAAATCATTGATTTACTACAGCAGGAAGAGAGCTCTGAATGCTAAGCAATGCTGAATAGATGACCTACTGAGATTTTGTTCTATTCAACATTAGGGGGCTCATCTTAACTGCACAGCTTGATATACAAACCCAAAGGTGTCATCCCCATGACTAGAGAGACAGTAGCCAGAATAGGACAATGGATGGGAGTTCATGATACCTGAGGAGCCCTGTATCTGACTTGGAAATTTTAGACCCATATGAAACGACCCATATGAAATAACCCAAAACCATCCAACCATCCCATCGCTCCAAGTCTGTTGTTATAACTGTTCTTATTGTGACCCCATACTTGATATTAAGATTTTGCATTAAGCACCTTTTCTCATAAACTGTTGCATTTAGTCCTCAAGCTAAATGGATCTTTCAGCTAAACGAGTGTTAATAAATAATAAAAACCTACTTTTTACTTTTAAATGCATAATTACCTCTATTTTTGCATTTAGCCAGAGTTTTATATCCAGTCATTAAACTTTATAAGAGAATTAAAATTTACGCCCTTCAGAACGTAGGTCATATTGACCAACCTTTCTTGCTTTGAATTCTTTTAAGTATTTAGCACTGCATATGGACTCTGTACACAATTAATATTTTCGGTTCAATACCCACGAATGTAGTCCCAGTCTATTTTTAGAGCATTTTCTTCCTCTCTCATTTTGGCGGTGATGCATGCGTTAGATTTAGGCATTCTTGGAATTTATTTAAAGGAAATTGTTATTAGGATTTGGACACAGTGGAAAGTTCAGTACTGACAAACAAATACAGAGACTATATAGGAAAATGAATTGTGATCTGAGGCATGTCAGTCTACAAGTTTAAACTGGTATCCCATGTTTATTATTAAAGGTCAACACATGAAATTTAGACATTTTGTGTATATTGACTTTAAAAATAGAACTATCAAATATAAAAATTTAAATTTTTTATATTTTTCTTAAAAAAATTGTTACAATTTTAAGTTTAAAATTTTTAAAATTTCGCAAATATGTTTATATTGATAGTCTCTATGGGGTTGATACTCATAATTACCATCATGTAAGTATTGCTACACCATATAAAAGTTCAAATTGTGGATAATGTTCAGATTCTGTCAGCCAAAATATATTTCAAAGTCAGAATGAGGCCTTTATTCAAAACACATGAAGGCATCTTTCTAGTTGGTATTGTCCCTTTAGGTCATTTATACTATTTATTTGGGGTCCAAGCAGTTAATTTATGTGTTTATGATGTGATTTTTCCTATGACATTGTCGCCTTTTGTGGTTATTGGCATTGAAACACAATGCATTATTGCTATAAAACATGGTACTGGTCACATCAAAATGGGAAATTTGAGTGTGCTATTATTTACACAAACAACTGGACGAGTACCTGACACAATAAATGAGGAGCAAAACACTTGGCCCAAAATTTGCACCCTGTGGAATACCAACACTACACACTTTCTGAAAGCTGTCACACACCTTGTTTGCTACAAAAATCAAAAAGACTTCGCGAGTAAGCTTGAAATAGGTGTGACATGCAAACATAAAAGTCTGATTAAAATTGGCCATAAACAAGTTGGCCTGATAGGACTCGGGTCACAATTAATACTTCTGGTTCAGTAGCCACGAATGTAGTCCCAATCTCTTTTTATAGCATTTTTTCCTTTGGTGGTGATGCATGCATTAGATTTAGGCATTCTTGGTATTGATTTAAAGGAAATTGTTTATTCTTTAGGATATGAGAATTATGGTGTGGTTGTCTGTCTGTATTTTGGCGACAGTGCACAGTGAGTAATGAGGCATTAGTGCTGATTGGGAAGTGAAATCTGTGACCCACTGCACGTTGTTTTGTTTACAGTCCAGCCTCTAAAAAATATGCTGGTTAACCTATGACAAGAACTTCACCGTGAGTTCATATTTGAAGATACTTTACATCAACACATGATTTATTAGGATTTGGGCACAGTGGAAAGTTCAGTACTGACAAACAAATGTAGAGACTATATAGGAAAATTAATTGTGATCTGAGGTCATATAGCTTTGTTTAAGGTTATCGCTAAAGTTCTGTTCAGTTTATTAACATGTTAAACCACCTGTAACAGAAGACGATACAATGTTTAACTGTCACTGTCAAGAATCAAACCAGGTATCTGTCTCACAGTCAGGTGCACATGCTACTAGTATCAGGAGGAGTAGCTATAAAACGATTTTCAAGATGGCCACTGTGGTGGCCATACTGGATGTCTGAGGGGTACCATTTTCGTTTAGGACCTTGGGATGAATATATGTGTAAAGTTTCATGGCAATCCTCCCAGTAGTTTAGGTGAAATGGTAATAACAAACTTTGTGCTAATGGACAACAGACATAGGACAATAGACAACAGGGTACTGCATTTAGTTCCTCTGGTCTATGACCAGTAGAGCTAAAACTGAATCTTCTAGTATGCAATAAATATTTTAAAAAGTCAAACAACATGAGTGCTGCATGGAAAATTAATAATGGAGAAATACTTTCAAATACTGACATCTTTAAATTCTAAGAAGTCCATTTTATATTTTGGAAAAAGAATGCACATGACTCTAAATACATTCACAAGTCAGATGTTCATAATGAGGCAGATTGATTGAATTTGTCCACAAAGCTTCTCATTTACATTACTTGCTCACTGATTTTTCACAGCTTATTTGGGAACTTTCAATTATAGTTATATATATCAAGGGTTAAAAAATGGGAACTACATGTAGTATAAGCCTCGTCTTTGATAGGTGGCACTGATTTGCTAATAATTCAAAATCAAGCATTTTCTAATTCTATATAAAAAAAAATCTGAAATTTAAAAATAAAATAAAATTATTTTCTATAAATAGAAATCATAATATTATAAAATAATGATTTTCTTTTTTCAACAATGCCTTGCCATAGGTGTGAAATAAATAACTTTGGACAGAATTAGAAAAAATGCTCTTCTACTGAATTTCTACGTACAGTAATGCCATCTGAACACAAGGAGACATTTTTTTAGCAGGAAGCCCATAGTGTCCCTAATTTTGGATGGAAAGCACAAAGCAAACCAAGCATCTGAAATGGCAACTTATCACAACAGTTTCTAAATCAACACACAGACGGTGCAACACAACAACTTTCAATGTTACATATACACTTACGAAATCATTTACTCATAATCCTAAAAGCCCCTTATACTAGGTCTATTTATCGTAAAACTTGACTCAACATCTCAAATATTAAATATTACTACATACTCAAAATTATTACACAATATGTATGGATTTATCTTCCTGAATGGTCAGAATATTTTCTAGTAAGATTTGGAATCGAGTGAACTTTTATGATGGCGGAGCCAGGTTAAATTTCACAACCCTTTTTATTATTTACTTTTTTTCCCATCCTGATTTACATTATATTGCAGTTATAGAAGAAACATACCGTTCTTATATGTATCTAATACATGCCTAAATATAGGCAGCAAAGACCAAGATATACGATCAGATAAAATGCATGCAGATCAGAATCTATGCAATTCACTTCATATCATAAATGGAACAAACAGTGTAGGCTCACCCCACCCTCACCCTGACCTGCTAGTGCATTTAGTCTTGTTCAAACAGACCTCTCGTGACTCTGCGAGATCTCCACCAAACTAGGGCCTGCAGAAAAAAAAGGTGTTTTCCTGTAATGCCAGAATTGGGGTTTCCCAAATTATGGAAAAGTGATTTGACTGCCTGATAAGATGGAATGACATAATACATTCTTATAATGATGATAATATCATGTTTCACATAAACATGGCCAGTTTCACTGGCTGACTGAGGCATGCATCCCTGCATCAGCATCTGTTTATAAAGTGGTGCTTGATGATATCCCTCGAAGATGACAGAAATTTTGACTTGAATGATTGCAGAAAGTAGGTCTAGATACATTCTGAGATAGGGAGAAACGTCTTTTTAGTTTCACTTGTATAAAGTTTGACCAAAGTGTCTTCGACTGGTATAGTAATGAATGAAGCAATTCACTAGTCACTCGTATGCTGTATGGCAGATGTATGTGGTACTGTTTTATGGTGCCTCAGCACAAAAGTGGCCATGTAGTTTGAAAAATATAAAACTGAACTGCACACAAATTTAGGAAGATAAAACCTTCCAAATAAATGTAAACATTATGTACAACAAGTTAAAATATAAACTGTAAAGCTGTTTAAATTCTATAAAATGTATACAAAATAACATATATAGGTAACACATGTAAAATCCTTAAAACATCATTAAAACTTGTTGTATAAACCACATTCCTTTAAAAAGCCCAAGATTTTCTTGGGTGATACATCCTCATACAGTTTCATGAAGCAGTTCACATGAAAATAATTCTGTCTCACTGAGTGGAAATTGACACAATCAACAAGAATGTGATCCAGTGTCAGTGGGCACTGGCATGGTATCTCATCTCTCTGATTTGCTCTATTATGAGGGATGGCACTCTCCAATAGTGAGTTTGATGTTCAGAAGTTTGTATGTAGAGTTTTCATTCCACATATTTTGCCAAGTATGACGAACTAACTGATTTGTACAGTATTTTAAGTCAGTATATGGAATCTTCCATTCCAAGACGGGTGCCTGCAGGGCATGTCTGTATGCTTTATTTGCCCTTTCATTATTCTTTATACCAATGTGACTGAGCAGTTAACAACAGTACAGAATACTTTTGCCAGATTGTATGAGAACATCATGTTTCTGTAATATCTGGGGTATTAATGGGTTGTCAGATTCAAGATTCTGTACGGCTTTCAATGTGGAAAGGGAATCCAAAAAGATGATGAGATTTGTTTTTGAGAGGTTTCAATGTAGTTCAAAGCTTTAAATATGGCTGTAATTTCTGCAGTCAAGACTGAGGCTTTATCTGGTAACCAGCTCGAGATAGTGCCATGGCGTGTTGCAACAGCAGCTCCAACTTTGTCTCCATCTTTTGAACTGTCTGTATACAGGGACATATTGCTACGATAGGAGGCTCTGATTTCATTGAATTTACTCTGAAAAAGCAAAGAATTTGTTGTAGACTTTTTGAATTTGCAAAGGTCAAATATTATTTTGGGAGATTTTGATAACCACAGTGGTAACATGGAAATACACAATTTTGCAATATTTTCAACACTGACTTTTGCTGTTTCTAAGTGAGGACGAATTTGTATGCCAACAGGTGGAATGAAGTTTGGTTTCTGAACGTACAAGGTTTGCCATTTGGGCCTAAACACTATATCTAGGGGTGAAATGATACACCTGTGCCACGTATCGATACGATTCACGGTACACAGCCTACGATACGATACATTATGGATACACATATCAACTTGATGGTCTTTTCACCTTTGGAACGTCTGTCAGTGGTAGGGTTGTGCTGTTTTATATGTGTTGACATATTGGTTGTATTTCTAGTATGCAGATTACAGACTGACATAGATTTAGCATCTCTTCATATGCCATTTTTATCCTTGACAAGAAAAAAAAAAGTACATCCAAACAGACTACATATTAGTTGGTACTGATTTTAATTCAATCATTTAGGCCATTTGAGGCTATTCCACTTGATCGGATCCAGGACTCATCTTGGTAACCACACCCTTTGTTTTGCACTGCATGAATGCTTTTAAAACATCTTATTATCAATTACATGTCTTCACTTCAATTTGAAAGACATGACGATGTTATCTTCAAAACAGAAGAAATAGTGCAATTTCCACCTGCAAAAAAATCTAATCTACAGCAAGTCCAGGTGTGGGAGTGGAGATGACTGACAACCAAAATCTAACACATTGTACTTTTTGCAGATGTAAAACAACTGCCTCGGCTACAGGCACTCATTTCTGTTAGTGAAAAGGAAAACTATTGACGATGCCCACTCCTGTTCTATACAAAATTAAGAAATTAACAGGTGACATGAAATCTGCCTCCTTGCTGATTCTGTGCTAATTTTTATTTATCCTGTTAGCACGTTTAGTCACTGATTTAATTATCCTGTATATCAACGTAATAGGAAACATTCCAAACTTGTTCTCCATGTACGACTCTAGTAATTTACAGATCACTTAATAACCATTTTGAACAAAGTTTCTCTGTTGCTTTGTATCTACCTGGATTGAGTTTGGATGCCAATACTTCTGGTTTGTCACAATGAATAAGCTGCAGTCAATTCTGATTGGTGGTTATTGTTTACCCTGGACTGCAACAAACCAAAAAACCAGAATTTAATGTAACATATTTCACTGAATGACACACCGGAAGTGTAGCCTTTAAATTCAATCCATACAGACAAGATACGAAGCAACAGAGAAACTTCATGTAAAAGTGGTTATTAAATGATCAGTAAAGTAATTCAATCATACATGGGGAACAAATTTGGAAAGTCTCCTTTACGTTGATATATATTATCAGTGGCTGCACATGCTGATGGGATAAAATAATTAGCATGTAATCGCCGAAAGGGGGGGAGACACATTTCGAACCACGTAACCTTGTGTTAATTTGCAATAGGCGAGTGGGTGTTTTCAACAGTTTTTCTTTTCTTTTTTACTGACAAACATTAGTGCCTGTCCCTGTACCATCTCAGATAAATTCTCAGTTTAAAGAATAAAAAGGCAAAAGACTAATAATTATTCATGACTGCTGAAGATTAAAGTAACTTCTATGGGGTAAGTATCATTTTATATAGATTCTTCACCTCTTGCATCATTATGTGTATCGATATGGCAAAAGTATTGATGTATCGATATACTGATGAATCGTTTCACCCCTAACTAGATCATATGCAGGGTTAGATGAAGTTTGGTAGCATTCTGAAGAACCAATTTCATTCATCAGAAATAAAGTGATGGTTCATTTGTCTCAACATAGAGGCTTTCTGAAAGGAAAGTTCAAAATACACCCAGCATCCAAGTCCCTGATTGTGTATTGGATCAAGCATCTGCAGGTAAGATTTACAAGCTGACCCATATACAGGCGAACCGGTCAAGTTTTAACCTTACTAATGACCTGTATAACCGAAGCAAGATCTTCAAATCTGCTCCTCAGTCTGTGTTTGCCATGACTCACATTAAATACAGGGGTTTTCTATATTTGTCCTTGAGGTATCTAATACTAGTATGTGGAAGAAAAGTTAGTTTACTGAAGAAAAAAGTCCCAAAAATTTGCTCTCCTCCACAACAGGAATAAGGAATAAGACAACTGTCAAGATAGAGCTTTGTGTCATCATGAATATGATGTACATGTAAACAGCAGAAATGCATAGTTTTTTATTTCAAACATTTTAACACATTATCTTCTGCCCATTTCTGAATTTTGTTTATCCTCATCTGTACTTGACATTTAATAATATGCACAGACTATGATCTACAGATCAAAAAGTCATGAACATGTAATGAGCAGTTCTTGGATTAAGGCATTTCGCTACACTGTTAATTTTGATATTGAATAGAGTGACTGACAATATGCTGCCCTGAAGTACACCCATCTCCTGAGGTTAGCTTTCAGGAAGGGTGCTGCCCATCTTAACTCTGATGTTTTTATCTCTCAAACAATTGGAGATCAAGTTAGGTAGGCATCTCCTTAGACCTTGGTTGAATACATACAGATCATTCATTATGCCGTACTTCCATGTGGTGTCAGCAAATATATGTTCTTTCTTTATAAAAATTCTTTCATAAATGCTTCAAATCTGACAAGATTGTCTATTGTGCTCCTCTGGCATCTGAATCCACATTGAACATTGATAGTGAATATCATCTGGTCCTGCTTAAGTGTCATGGGCTCAATCACGAGAGTCTTGTAATTCTCTGAGAGTGAAAGGTTTATTTTAATCTTCAGCATTAGCAGATTTGAAATTTAGACAAACCTTTTCTTTCAAGTTTTTGATATGGTGAAAGGTTTTAGAATAATTCTCTTGTGAGGAGTTCTTCAAGAATATTTCAGCCAATGTATTTGAGATTTCTGGTATGGTTATGACCGTTCCATCAGACTTCTTTAAATGCTTGATGCAGCTGCTTTTATTTTTGCCATACGGAGGTAATAGCGAAGCGAGAGCTCAAGCTAGAGACATAGAATCTCCATGTTCTCCTCTTGCTCCTTCGAATGGTACAGTGAGCTGTAATTTGTTGTACTTGTACTTACTAAGCTTGTACTTATTCAGATTTTCAGTTGGCATGGAAATGCTGAAGGACCTTTTTCCATTCCCTGAAGGCATCTTTGCATGCACCATCAAACCATGGTTTGTTGACACATTTAGGAATCGCCAAAGTTTTTGGTATTTATCCCCAGCAACATCCTGGAGCAGGGATTTACAATTCCACTTGCCTGATTCCCGGGACAAGCTCAAATTTGGCTCAGGCAAGCTCAAGTGTGCAAGGATCTTGCCCATTTGCAAGTCCAAAAAATTGAGAGTGAGATACAAGAAATTTTATTTAACATTGGTGGTCTGGGTAAAATGCATAAAACACTAGCTTTGTGCAAGCTATTTTACCATCACGGGGTCATGTTCAATTCATAATGCTTTATGTTCTTCAAATTTTATACCCTGCGATCTCGCCACAGTACATATATCAGCATTCTTCTTCTACATAAGGCCACAGTTTCTTTCATCTATGATCTATAGCAGTGGTTCTCAAATTGTTTTTTGTTTGCAGACCACTTGACTATTAAAGACAGTGTTTCATATAGGATATGAATAGAGCTTGCAGACCACCAGTGGTCCATGGACCACAGTTTGAGAACCTCTTATAGTATGTCACTTCCATCTTGTAGTCAATATCAAAGTCAGTCTTGCATTTTCTTGCACAGACATGATAATGTGAATATTTACTATTTAAAGCAAGTTTTGACATACAAGGAATTCGTATTTATATTTTAACTTGTAATATTTATATGTATCTGGGATTCACCGACTTTCATGTCCTAAGTTAGCTTTGGGCAGTTTGTCAGCTTGCTGACTCTAAACAATCGGCTTGTCAAAGATTGTTTTGATGCATGTCATCGATATTAAGGTGAGTAGGTGCTAATTGCTAATAACATAACTCGTGTGATTTATTTGACAGGTGTGTTTGGAAATAAAAGGCACTCATTTCTAACAATTAACCACCAGGATTTCATTCAAAGCATGACTGACGTTACAAAAATGTAGCACCCACAAGCGTTGTTTATGATATGTTGTTTATATGATAATTACAGGAGACTGATACATACTTACTGCTAAGCAACAATTAAATGGATAAAAATATTTGTTCTCAAATCATTCTCAAAAGTTGTCTTGTCAAATATTTGGATGCATGTCGCCGATTTCAGGTATATAACTTATTATTTAAAAGGCAAAGATTGTGTTTGAAACAAAGTATTCTATCTTCTTCCCTCTCTTGTTGAAATCTTTATGTCCCCAAAGTGTATGGTGGCTGTTCAAGTTGTCAAGCAAAACAAAAGGCACCCGCAACTGTTCAATAAGATGGTCAAGATCAGATTGAAGAGATTGGAGGGAGATATATTTTACAAAGTGAAAGAATTTTTTATAATGACATATGACTGACTACAGCCTGTAAAGTAGTATTAAGAAATAATATGGCTATCGGGAGTTTTATTATTTATGATGATGGACACTCCTCCAGCAGCCTTATCAGTATTTCTTGAAAAGCTGTTGTACATGACGAAGTGTTTAAGATTGACTCAATCATTTTTTTTAAAAAGGTTTCCTGAAGACAAACAGCTTTTGGATCATGTTCTTCAAGTAAAAGACTAAGTTCATCAACATTTGCCTTTAGTCCTTGGCAATTCCACTGTATTATGGTGTCAGACATATTTATGAAAGTGGTGCAAGTACAGGACTTTGGGAACTTTCCCTGGT
Organism: Margaritifera margaritifera; assembly: GCA_029931535.1. Lineage (NCBI taxonomy): Eukaryota > Metazoa > Mollusca > Bivalvia > Unionida > Margaritiferidae > Margaritifera > Margaritifera margaritifera. The sequence goes on along the minus strand of JAQPZY010001376.1, from coordinate 54,645 downwards.
GTGATATCCGGTAGCTCTCTAGTGTCCAAACTTGAGAGTCTCCCAAATTTATGAAAGATCTTGATAGGATCATCATATCCTATGGGAAGTCCAGTAGATGTTTTAATTCTCTCCTTGTTTGGCTTAGAGCATGCATTACCACTGGTGTCATTGGTCTACTGCACTTTTGGTGGACCGCATTTAACTGGTTTCTTGGCAGGAGTTGGGAGTCTTCTGTGGTACACTGATTCTACATCCACTGGGGCCAGTGGTTTGCTCATCTTTTCTTGAGCTGGATTTTGGTGGTTCTTCGTTTGTAGCATTAGATGTCCTAATTGCTACAGTCACATTAATTATTTGACTTACAACTTCGCTGTCAGTTTGGGTAGCTGCTAGCATGGGTTTTTGTGGCATCAAGACAGTGAATTTGGTTTGACCTTGTGGCCAAGTAATGTCTGTCTGAGTACAGACAGCATTTGTGGAAGGTTTCTTCTCCACTTTAGCTGGACTGGCATACGATTTGCCAACTGTGTTAATTGGAACTGTGGCTTCCACAATTTTTCATGGCCCTAGGAAAGCTGATTCCTTTCTCCTGTTTTTCATGCATTGGATCTCCTTCTCTAGTTTCCACTTAAGACAGTCTCTAGAGTATGAGAAATGTTCTGCCTGGCAATTCACACAATATATTTTCTCTCAGCCAGACGATTCATCATGACCCTCCTGCGCACATCTGGCACACACTATTTTCGTCTTGCAGCCATCTTTGTGGTGGTCATATTTCTGGCAGTTGAAACACTATAAAGGATTAGGAATGCAAGGGTCGACAGGGATATTTAAGAACCCTGTTCTGATCAATTAAGGCAAAGTGGCGCAGTTGAAAGTCAGTATTAAAGTGTTTGTGGGAATCAACTTGCAGTTAAGGTAAATGTTGATTCATTTCACTTGTGAGACATTCTGAGAGCTGCGATTTTTTAGCTGCTCAGCTATCCAAATCTCTAGATCAAACAACACGTCTTGATGAGTTGATAGATTGGTGTGGAAATACCAGAATGCTTTGAGTGAAGTAGATTATCAGAATGAGCTTTGCTGCTACACTCTAGAAGTAGTTGGCCCCCAAACTCACACTTCCTGGCTCTCCAGCCAAGCCCTGAAGCGCTTTGGCTATAACTAAGGTCAGGTGTCAAACCGACGACATTTGGATTACGAGTCAAATGCTCTACCAACTGAGCTACTGTGGCTCCTATATACAATTAAACCTAGATCCTTCAACACATATAAGACCCTCTTGTCAGACTGAATTTATATGCAACGCCTTTAATCCTTGGGTCACCTCTAAAACTGTAAGAAAGAAAATAATCAACAGATCAGATGGATGTGACATTGGAGGAACTTTACGAGTTATGAAAATTGTTGGTGTCTATGGAGATAAAGCTCACTTTACATTTGATAAGTGTTTCAAAGCAACTCTATGATAATTCACACTGCTTTTGTGTTATTAGAATTCTGCATTTTTTCTTCATAATGCAAATAAAAAGTATGTCCCTTTGTTCAGCAGCCACTTCAGTACACACACTGCTAAACAAGAAGAATTCTGATACAAAAAAGTCCTTTACTGGGCTCTCCAATGCCAATGTAGAAGGTCCTTTGACATACTTCACACCTCCAAATAACAAACACCCCTCTCAGAGGCCACATGGGTTATTCATAAAAGCAGTATTTCATTCTTTGCTCACCTCCAAATATCACTGGGCCATGAAACACCCCTCTTATAGACTATATGGGTTATACATAAGAGCACTGTTTCATTACTTGCATGCCTACAAATATCACTGGGCAAAGAAACCCCTCTTAGACCACATGCTAATTATGCATACAAAGCATTGTTTCATTACTTGCACAGTTAATATACAAAGTGAGAAGTGATATACAAAGTGAGAGGTAGCACTTGCTGTGTCCTTAAGGTGAATTCACAGTTTTTTGGCTGGGATGTTTGAATGTTTTGAAGATAAAACTTGAGAAGGTCTTATAACATCGTCGCAAGCCACAGGCAATAATCCGCTATGCTTCTTTATAACCAATGGTCGCCTGTGCAAAGATCTCCTTGTTTCTAATGAATATGCATAAACCTGCTTAACCAATCATTGAGAGCGCAACAGGGCTGAGCAAATTTGTTTTTCATCCACTTGTCCAGGACAAGTGGTTTCAAAAATTCATTTGTCCCACCTACATGTATCTTTTCACTTGTCCCAAAATTTTAATCACTTGTCAAGATTTGATGAGATGTATGCACTTTAATCCATAGAAAGAACAAACAAAATAATGTACACATTTATTTCTTAAAAGAGTTCAATTTTTTAAAAACACAGGTTGATATTATACATTTTCTTACATCAGAGGTTTTCAGTTTTCCGCTGTCTATGTATCTTTTATTGACTATTTGTTGCTCTGATATGGTAGTATTGGTACTTCCATCACCAAGAATGAAAAGGAATTTACTGGAATTCAGACTTTCCCTAACTTCTTCTCTTAAGACTTGATTGAATGATAGAACAAAGTATCTTACCCTGAATCTGTTCTTATCATTATCACTAAGTTCAACAGCATTCTTCTCCTGGAGTGCACACATAATTTTTCCATATCAGAAAATGGTTTTACATAAAGGGCAAGATTGTACCCTGTGTTAAAGAGAGCGATCATTTTTTTTTCTTTTCATTTCAGTCACATTTAGTCTGAAAGGGCCTTTCCTAGTGTAGTGTTAGCAACTATAACCTCAGGCCTTTTCTGCACATGCTGGCTAGTGTCATGCATATACTGTGCTGCACATGCTGGCTAGTGTCATGCATATACTGTGCTGCACAGACCTTCTTAGGTCCAGAATTGTCCTGAGACTTGATTGGTTCAATCCTGAAATTGTCAGCTCCATTGACATACATGTATACACTGGTTGAATTTCCAACATGTGCCAGTTTGGGATATTGTTTGCAATAACTGCAAAACATTTTTCCTTCTGAGTCAATGAATTCAACCCATGGATAACTATCAACCCAATACGGCTGAAATTTTCTCAGTCTCTTGGTAGTGTCATATTTGACAATTTTTGTGGCAACAGAGTCTGACTTACGTCTCAATTGTTGAAATAGTTACCTCACGCTCAGTGGCAGTCTTACGTTTTACCCCTCCACTTTCACATGAATTTTCGTTCTTTGAATCTTTCATATTACCTTCTTGAGAAAATAATTTAGTAAACTTGTTTTATCCACATAGTAAATATCACCATTGCATGATACCTACTTCTAAAGCGATCATAATGATCGATCGATTTTTAATTCAAGATGTGTTTGGCCTGTTGGCCATTTATGTCTAACAATCATAACATACATTTTGCCCTTTAAATATGAACAGAGATAGCTCCTAATTAGTGTAATTGTTTTGCTTCAAATGCAATATCGGACGTGGAAGTTAATCCTCTGTAAAATAAATTAAAAATTAAAGAATCATCACTGCCATTTAATCAGTTCATAAAGGAAACTGGCACTAATGTCGGTGAGGTGCCTTTCATTCCTTTAATTGGATTGACTTGCTGGATTTAAATCAAAGAGTGAGTCATTCGTGAGGATCTGCTTTACTCAATACAATGAAGCCGTTTAAAACACTGCTAATTAATGATACAAGTTTTGTTTTGTTTCACATGTTTTGATTGGCCAATAAGTTTGGTCGCTTAGCCCTATTATGCAGTCAAGCGGTAATAGAATGTGTGCACATGCATTTAGTTATCAATGACCACTGGCAGGTGTGATACAGGATGTAAATAAATACATGGAGAGGGGTATAATCAAGCATTCAGTATGCCTGAAGAGCATGAATGGCCAGATAAAGCTAGATAAAGTGATTATGGCATGAAAATAAGCACTTGCCCGACTTTTTTTAAAAGAGGAAAAAAAGCACTTGTCCTGGACTAGCAACTTGGAAACTTTTACTTGCCCGACTTCGAAAATGAATAGTCTGGGATGTTGGGCTATGGGATTTGCTCAGCCCTGTGCAAGAAAATTTTTCTCGCCATTTTGACCCAAGATGACCTTTCACACTGTTTGAATTAGCCAATCAAAGTTTCTCTTCCAAGTACAGTCACTAATTGATCGATAAAAGGGGCACTTTCATTGAAATTGTTACCTTGTGTTGTAGATGACGCATTTTGTTTTTTATAGACGTATTTATGACAAACATGGAAATCTCAACACAGGCAGCCACTGGTGATAAGGAAGCAGAGCAGATTATCGCTAGGGGCTTGCAATAATGGTCTTGCTAGAGTCAACAGATCTAGTGTCCTCCTAGTGCCATATAACCATACCTGTTTTATTAATACACATAATGATAACAATATATCAATTAAATCAAGGTCACTGCTTCATGATATCTGCAGTAACGAATGTCTAATCTGAATTTTTAATGAAAACACCCATAGTCTACCTCTTCATCTGATTGGTAAAAAACAAAATCAAAGACAGAAAGAATGGCATATGGACTAGTAAGCATGATGTGTGTGTGTGTATGTATATACATACATGCTACCGGTATACCAGAGGGTGGCTAGTGGTTAGAATGCCAGATTTGTGACTGGAAGGGTGTAGGCTAGAATCCTTCCATTGGATCAATCTAGGCAGCTACCATGGTGTGTCCTTGGGCAAGGCACATTACTCCAATTGCCTTGACACAAAAAAACCTACCCTGAGAGACCAAACACCAAACACCTGGCTATACAGTGCTGATTAAAAGTGAACTTCTGTCAGTTCTAAAAATGTAAAGGTAAATATTGCACAAAAACTTCAGGAAGATACAATCTTCCAAATAAATGTACACATGTAGTCCTACAAATAAATGTACACACGTAGTCCTACAAATAAATGTACACATGTAGTCCTACAAGATAAAAGATAAATAGTAAGACCGACAGAAATAAGTTTGCCAACAAAGTACATGATCTGGGAACAATGCCATTTCACACAAAACAAAGAAATTCCAATTTTGCTATGATATATTTAGGTACATGTACTCGCATATGATTTTATCTTCAGCTGAACAACAATCCCTTCCTTGTCACTCTAACTTAAACCCAGTTTCCAGATCAATTCTCCAGAAAACTGGAGTATCATATGACACTAACATGGATTTCTGAGCAGGAAGGGTGTAGTATGAATTTGCAGTCATATAAGTAGACTTAAAATAAAATCAATAATTATAATGATAAATATTTTTAAATATCTTTACATTCTCCAACTCCAAGACATACCAGTTTAAAAAACGAGGGGTATTTAAAAAGTTCTGATTATTTTGTTATAATTTTTTGTTTCTTTGAACCTGTCAATAAATTTAATACAGACTGATAAACAAAATAACATTCAATAAAAAAAATCTGCAGCTGCATGTGCAGCACATTGGACACGTGCAGTAACACTGGTGCATGTACTATATGTTCACACATATATCCTGTGGGTTATACAGGATTTTACATACACCCCCCACCCCACCCCATGCAGGTTATCTCAGTGGGAATGCTATATTAGTTCTTTTTCACACAGCCGGTAGTCATCAGCCTATTTTTAAATTTATACAGATATAATTTTTAATCATTGTGTGATAATGCTTTTTAAAAGTTTGCTTATGTTAAACAGAACAACAGAAGACTAGCACAAAAAAATGGATGCCAGGAAGTTAATTATAGCGACACCTATCGAAATACAAACGAATTGCAATCATCTTTTAAGGGAATAGATCAATACGAGAGCTTCTATAGCGCTGTTTTTTCATATAATTAAAAGTAACACCAATTAAACTACAAAACTAAAAGAACTGATGGCATGAAAGTGTGCTCACCACTCGTCATCCATTCGTCCCATTCTGTGCAGAATAACAGCAATATGGCCACCAGGAGTATTTACCGTTGCTTGTACCGTTGGCTCTTTGTGTGCAGCCATGGCATCAAAAACCAATAGTGACTTTGGTGAAAAAAACCCACCAGGATGTGTTCTGAAGCATTTACATGTATCTATCCAGATCTTCCTCATATCAGTATTCATCCGTCAATTTTTGTTGCAGTGGATGACAACAGTGGCTGGCATTGTCGGTTCATGTGAGATTATGTTAGGGTTTGTGCGGGGTATAAGCATGGGCGGGGTATACTAAATATTTGTTACATGATTAGTGAATTTCTGCGGGTATATGCGTGGGCAGGTTATACGTGTGGGTGGGGTATATGTGTGAAAATATGGAGGCCTAAATATGAGGAGTAAAATTCTGCTACTGAGTAAAAAGCATACTGTAAAATCTGGACACTCTTACAGTACTTCTCCAACTGATATCAAGTTCAACTTGGATAAAGTTTATGGATGTCATATCCTACAATTTTTTGTTGGCTTCACCCTTTTAAAGATGGTCATGAATCCATGGAAGATGACCCATGGTCTAAAAGAGTGTTGGTTGCAATTGGTAAGTGGGAAGTGATTGCTGTGAAGGGGCAACTGATGAAGATGCTCAATACACTGTGGAAGATATTAGTACTATCACAGGCATTAATTCATCAGGTGTTTTTAATATACTGAAGAATCATTTGAAGCTCAGAAAGGTTTGTACAAGATGGGTCACACATTTCCGGGTAGTTGACAGCTGATAACAAGAGTCCCTCGAATGGACTGACACTCTACTGGGTGAAACGAATTTCCAGTAATTCAAGATAAGACCATTTCTTCCTTTTAACTGTCGAGTGTTGAACCCATCTCTCATACTCTTCAGCAATAACAAGATTTTCAAAGTAGCTGCTGTGGTACACATAGTGGATGTCAGTTTGGCACCATTTTCATTGAGGACAAAGTGGGGTGGTTGCAACAACAAGATTTTTAAGATAGTCATCATGCAGCCATATTGGACGTATGACTGGCACCATTTTCATTTAGGACCAACTAGGTATCACAAGAAGTCTATCTCTGAAAAGCCAATGTTGATATAGCCATCCATTTGGAGAGGAGTGGAGATAACAATATTTTATAGATATGACTTTCCATTCAAGAGGAGTAGCAATAACAAGATTTTCAAGATGGCTGATGTGGTGGCCATACTGTAAGGGTGAAATGATACACTTGTGCCCCATATCGATATGATTCACTATACACAGCCTACAATATGATACATTATCAATACACATATCAACTTGATGGTCTTTTCCTTTTTCGAAGGTTTGTAAGTGGTCGGGTGGTGCTGTTTTATGTGTAGTATTTCCAGTATGCAGATTACAGACAGACATAGACTTATCATCTGTTCATATCTCATTCTCATCCTTGACAAGATACCAAAAAAATATTTCCAAAAAGACTACCTCTTAGTTGTCAGTGACTTTAATTCAACCTTTTAGGCCATTTCAGACTGCTCCATTTGATCAGATGCAGGACTCCTCTTGTTCACCATGCCCTTTGTTTTGCCCTGCATTAATGCTTTAAAAACATCTTATTTCATGTCTTCAGTTATATTGGGAAGGCATTATAGTTATCTTCAAGACAGAAGAAATAGTGCAATTTCATTGTGCAGGGAAATTCTTATCTAAAACAAGACCGAGTGTGGGATTGGAGACGACTAACAACCAAATCCATCACATTGTACTTACTGCAGATGCAAAACAATTGCTGCGGCTACAGGCACTAATTTCTGTTAGTCAAAAAAGGAAATTATTGACCACACCCACACGCCTTCTAGAAATTAACAATGTGACTATAACTCATGCAGTTTGGAATCTGCTCCCTCGCCAATTCTGTGCTAATTTTTTGCATCCTGTTGGCACAGTCTGTCGTTGATTACATATAAAAGGAGACATTCCAAACTTGTTCCCCATGTATGACTTAAGTACTTTACAGATCATTTAATAGCCACTTTAGTGCAAAGCTTATCTGTTGTTATCTGTTAAAGAATAAAAAGGCAAACTAATAATTATTCACAACCGCTGAAGATTAAAGTAACTTGTATAGGATAAATATCATTTCGTATGGATTCTTCACCTGTTGTATTGATATGGGTATCGATATGGAAAAAGTATCGATGCATCAATATATCAATTGATCATTTCACCCCTACCATACTGGACGTCAGATTGGCACCATTTTCATTTAAGACCAACTGGACTCCATAAGAAGTCCTTTAGTGAAAACCCCATGTGGATGTGACCATCCATTCAGGAGAAGTAGCAATAAGAACATTTTCATGATGGCTGCCATATGGATGTCAGATTGGCACCATTTTCATTTAGGACCAATTAGATTTCATAAGAAGTCTTTCAGTGAAAAACCCATGTTGACATGACCATTTATTCAGGAAGAGCAGCAATAACTATTTCCAAGATGGCCACCGGGCAGCCATATTGAATGTCAGATCGGTACCATTTTCATTTAGGACCAACTAGACATCATAAGAAGTCTTTTAGTGAAAAGCCCATGTTAACATGACAATCAATTCAGAAGTAGTCATAACAAGATTTTCAAGATGGCTGCAATGGCAGCCATATTTGATGTCTGATCAGCACCATTTTCATTTAGGACCAACTAGACATCAAAGGAAGTTTTTAAGTGAAAACCGCATGTTGATATGACCATCCCTTCAAGAGGAGTAGTGATAAAATTTTCAGGATGGCCACTGTGGCAGCCATATTGGATGTCTGAACAGCACTTCATTTAGAACCAACTAGCCCACAGAATGAATGTGTGTGTAAAGTTTCATGGCAATCCTCCATGTAGTTAAGGAGGAGTAGCGATAACAAACCTGTGCTAATGGACAGACAGACAACAGACGACGGACGGAGGGAAAACAGACCATCCCATAAGCTCTTCTGGTCTATGACCAGTAGAGCTAAAAATCATTTTAAAAGAGTCTTATATATTCAAAACAAATGTGTTTAGAATAGGTTGATCAGCTTCTATGCAGTTATTGCCGATGTCAAAAATGTATGTGCATTCCCAATTCAGTTTAAACAATGTACATGTACATCATGATCCATAAAAAGTAGATCATGGACACTTCTAGGAATTCTAAATTTTTTCTTTATTCAAAGAAGTCTGAAGAAACTTATGCATCGACTTGACATAGGGCAGAAATCTGAACAAACTTGCGCATCAACTTGATGAGAGGCACTTCTTTTCAGTTTCCCATGAACAGCATAAATTTATGATGTTGTTACAAAGGAAAAGAAATCCTCTGAGATATGGACTGTTAGATTCAGAAAGACAACCAGTGCTATTTAAAATAAAGAAGAGAACAGAAGACACTTCATTTACACTGAATTGCGAACCATGTGCTTTGTCCTTATGGCGGTACACATTGTCAACAATAGCATATGTTCATGAGGTTGAATATAAACAACTTTGAGCCAGCTAGATTCTGTTGCAATAGGGCCTATGTGTATGTTAGAGACTGACCATTTAATTTTTGGGGTGAGACCGGGATTTGTTAGATTATTTATTTTTCTTTCATTACAACATAATTTCTTTTTCAAGTAAAATGAGGTATAGATTAAGATCTTTCTTTTCTCTACAAATCAGTGAAAGACAATTGCTTTCAAGCTTTTCAAAAAGAATCCTAATCCCTTCCCCCCACCCCCTTTAGAAAATTGAATGGTCTGTCTTTAAGAGAGACTTGACTTCAGCGGATGTTCTACAGAAATCAAAGCAGTAGCCATTGTCAACACTGGTATAAAATATTGACAAGAATTGGCATCAAACACGTCAATTTCGGTTTGGGAAGGTGTCATTTATGTTATATGAAGCCATCTGACTTGGAGCGTTTTAACAGCCCCAATTATAACCCAGCAATTAACAGCAGAAGTTTGTTAACTGTCTGCAATTAAACTGAATTAAATTTATTGCTGAAATGGACAAAGATGTGGGAAAATAGTCGTGACTCCAAGATTAATCCCTCTCTCCCTCTCTGTTATAGTCAAAGATTTTCAGATTTTATTTTCCAACAAAGAAGAAACACGTCACACCATCAATTATAGTTTTCTCACTTGCATTTTCTTGTTTGGCATAAATTATACGACGTTCAAGACTGCCAGATCACAGTATCCTCTCTCTCTCTCGTGTCAAGTCAATAAATCTGGTTTATTTAGTTTACTTATTTATAGGAAAGATGTATAGCTATATAAGCTAATGTTCTGTGGATCACTGTCGATATTAAAATTCAAATTTCTTCAAGTTTCTTATGCAAAGAAAGTGCCTTGTGCAGGGACATACCATAGGAGGTGAACTATCTCTAATTGCCTTGGCCCCTGAAATTGTCTGCGAATTTAGGCGCGGGGGGAGCAGAGGGTCAGGCTTACACTGCCAGTCCAACCCTGCCTTGAATTAATGTATTGCCATGCCGTACAACCCCAAACCAAACCGAATATACATCAAATCATGTATACTTTTCGATTCTGCAAATGAAATGAAAAAATTTCAGTCCAATATCCCAGATTGATTTATGTACCTTTTATCCAGTTTTAGTGAGAAAAAAAAGCAGTCACGTAATCATCTTTTTTCAGCAATTATGTATACAAGTAGAAGGATCCTGTGAACTACTGACCAATATCCAATCTACCTACATTATCAAAATCATTTGTAAAGCAAGAAGGTTTATGAATTTTTAAATTTACTTTCTATTTCATGAGGCACAATCAGGATTGAGAAAGTATAAGTCATGCCAGACAGAACTCACCAAATCAACAGCTCTTTGGCTATAAGAAATGGATAATGGTTCTTTGACTGGGATTGTTTTTCTTGACTTAAAGGCCTTTGACCTAGTTGATCATGGAATTCTGCTGCAAAAATTAATGTTACAGGTTTGATAATTCTCCTATAAACTGATCATACCTAAATCAAAGGTCTCAACAAATAACCATTGGCAATATTAACTCACAAACTCATAATATTCATAAAGGGGGTCCCTCAAGGCTCTATTTTAGGCCCTCTCCTCTTTCTTATGTATTTTGATTTTGTTTTGTGGGTCTTAACGGCACTTTTAACACATTATTGGCTATATCATGCTGAAGAAATGGGGACTAAGTGCCTTTCAAAAGGACACACCAAGGCAGATGACCCGGGCTGGCCTGGGCAGTTATTGAACCTGAGACCACTGGATTATGAGTCCAATGCTCTACCAACTGAGCTACAGTACCATGGTTCCCTATGAATTCACAAATATAAATTTGTTTGCTTATGATGCAACCTTGTAAAAATTTAGTTCTGATAACCCAAACAAGATTAGACTTGGACCTTATTAGAGTTTCCACAACAAAATAAGATGGTAATAAATGAAGGTAAAACATAACGTATGAATTTGGGGACATCACAAAAACTACTAAAATGAAGGAACCCAAAATTATTTCTTACAAAATTAATCATCAGGTAGAAACTGTCAAAGATGAAAAGCTTTTGGGTGTTTCTATAGATAATAATTCACAATGATATGACAATATTGACAAAATTTTTAAAGCACTGTCATCCAAAATTGCCATACTCAGTACAATCAAGAAATATTTACCTACAATGCATATATTCTTCCGACAATGGATTATTGTTTAACTGGGGGGGGGGGGGCAGGTGGCTGAGTGTTCTAAGACACTTGCCTTTGGAGAGGACTAGAGAAATTATTATGTAAAAGTCAAACAAAAAACAATTGCTCTCCTAAAATTCTTATGATGGTTCTCGGTCCTACAAATGAATACATGTACTTAACACATTAATATAATTCAAAGTTTTTCCAAGAGTCTGATTTGGCCCGAATATCTTTCACAACATCACATTCAGCTACCATGTGGGCATATGTGACACATGTCAAACATGTGAATAAAAGTTGATATATATTTTGTAATATTCTAAATTAATTTGTGACAAATACAACTGTTTTGCATAATAATTTTTTTTTTTTAAATTTAGATTTATTTTGTTATGAAAAATGAAAACATGCTTTTAATATCATTAAATTCTTAACATGATTACTCAAGAATTTCCGTACATTCCTTACTGGCAGAAAGTACAGAAGTACCAGTACAGTGAAAAAGTACTGCTGGAAAAAATACAGTGGTAAACCGATATACCGGCAATACAGCGCACCTCTACTGGCTCCCATTTATATCATGTGCTGAAAAATAGAGTTAAACTCCACAAAACCAAGCCAATCGATTGTATGGGGAAATTGCACCAAATCTCAGCTTGACAGATTTATAAACTTCATAAAAGGGCTGCAGCATTATTTTAGATGCATGTATTGATTATTCATCAAAAGTATTGTTTACAGAACTAAAATGGTTTACAATATATGAAAGGATTAATTTTCACAAGGAAGTTCTTGTATAAAAAATGTATACATGGAGCTTCACCAGAGTATCCACAGGATTTATTCAGGCCTTATTCAATATTTTACCAGTTGTGATCAACATCACATGGAAACCTTCAGCCTACAAACCAAAAACAGACCAATTTAAGAAATGATTCAATACTCTGGTACAGTTCTGTCCACTACGTGTACAATTTTCAGAAAATATTACAATATTTAACAAGAGATATCATGAGCATGTACCTGTTACTAATAGATTCTAAAAGAATTTAGTATTGATAATACTAAAGACATGTTAAACTAAATGGTAATTACTATTATATTTTGTATGAACATTGTGATACTTGCTTCTTAAGAGGGCCTCAAAATGAGAATAGTCCTTGACTAAATAAGTCACCCTTTAGTTATTTCTTTATTTAATTTTATTATTATTATTATTATTATTATTATTATTATTATTATTATTATTATTATTATTAAATATCCATCCATGTTCGGGATGAAAATGTTAACTGGCTTTTAATCATTAGGTTACTCTTTTTATTCCAAAAATAGATAATGGACCAACACTACAGTTGGCATGTACATGATATTCTGTTGGTTCAAAATATGCAAGGACTAGTATGCCAAATTCTGCAAGAACACTTATCTGAGGACCAAAACTCATGCACATTTAATAATAAATACAAAATGGGAAGAGTGTTGCAACTTAAAAGTCACCACATGTCTTTGAACAAAGATGACATGTCAATTACTGGGTAGACACTTCCAATGTTTGGCCTACGTCTGCTACTTCTGAGACAGCCAATTCCAATCATAATATACAAGCAGCTGAGCTAGCTACCTTCTTATCATGTGTTCGTGTGTGTGTGTGTGTGTGTGTGTGTATATATATATATATATATATATATATATATATATATATATATGCAAAAACGAGGATCATAAATGGTACATTACATGCCTGCCTGTATTTAATATTCCTCTATGTACATAAATGAAATGAAGTTCTTGTGCAGAAACCAATCTACTTTTTAAGTTAATTACCTTGACTTTTGACCTTTTGATCCCAAAATCAATAGGCTTGTTCCTTTTCCTAGATGTAAGTGCAAGCCATCCACAATGTCTGGTCCAGGTCTGTGAGGAAAATAAATGGCATTGATAGAATCCATTTTTCTCTCACTGACCTTGACCTTAGACCTCCAAAATTAATAGGCTTCTTCCTTACCCCAAGAGCATGACATCAACAAAGTTTGGTTGAGGTATGTGATCTAGAACTAATGTTATAGTGTGGAAACCATTTTTTTCTTTCAGTTACCGTGACCTTGACATTTGACCTTTTGATGCCAAAATCAACAGGTTTCTTTCTTACCCCAAGTGCCAGCAATATACAAAAAGTTTGGTAACTGTAGACAATGGAGAACTCGAGTTATTGTACAGAAACCATTTTTCTTCTTTCAGTCAGTGACCTTGACCTTTGAGCTTTTTAGCCTGAAATAGATAGGGTTCTTCCACACCCGAAGTGCAAGTCATCAAGAGTTAGGTAACTTTACATGGTAGACAACTCGAGTTATTGTTCTTGTGTGTCAAAATTGGTAACAGATGACAGATGGATGGATAGACAACAGCATAACATAATATTTATGGTGGGCATATATAATAAGTATTGCATGAAAAATTGACAGAGGGAAAGTTTGAGAAATCTATGAACAAAACCCTTTTCCACCAGAATTTATAAATAATAAATTTATAAAGTGAATTATTTGAATCGGAAATTACATCAATTGCCTGAAGTAATAATAATAATACTTATTATTATTATTGTTGTTATTATTATTATTATTATTATTATTATTATTATTATTATTATACATGTAATAATAAAAATGATGATAATAACAATAATGGTATTTGGTGCATGGTATATGTTCAATAAGTTTGAAAGGTGAACCTGCATTCTGAGGTCACCAGTGTACACGGGCCATGGGTGGCTGCTATAGACCTTTGCAGTGGACAGCTCTTCCATATTTACCTACCCCTGTCCACTACAGGTCTCTACATGTGTGCACCATTAAGGTACTGATTACAAGTACTGATTCTATATATGCCTGACACGAGAAAGACTGAATAAAACAGGATATGCTGCGAACACTTCCATATTCCTTTATTGCTCTAAATCAACTTTATTTCTGCATAAATATTCGAATACGCACTCTAGAGTAGACACTAGAGTAAACAGTAACGTATATATTTAAGTAAACAAAACAACAACAACAACAACAAGGAAACACATTAATCAGGACAACTGTGTCCTTATTTCTGAACAATTATCTCACAGTAAAATTGGGAAATTACTGTCCATTTAATTTAAATGAAGTAAGAAATTTCATTTAAAAAAAGTCAAATTTAAACTTGCAGAGGAATTCAAAAATTTGACAAATTATCTGTAAATGAAAAAGAGAACAAAATGCCCAAGTAATTGGAAAACCACCCATCTGATATGTTTGATGGTTTCGTTGTTTACCTCTTTGATCTGTAATCAGAAACTAAATACTTACGGACATTATGATTACATTTCTCCTTTTCTGGCAAATTTAAAGAAAAACACTGACTATAATAGAATATTTTGAAATGTTGGCTTATTATTATAATATAAGCAGTTTGTGGAAATAAATAACATGTTTCTTTCATAATATTTATAAGTAAATAATCACCTTTATAATTACTAAGGAAAGGATCATACAGATGTAACCGAAGTCTTTGATAGGCAAAATCGTTTATAGTTTTTATGTCTTCAGGGAATTTTTCAAATTTGACATTCATCGATATAGTGAACAGAATTTTATTTATTGATTGATTAATTATCACAATCATTGGTTGAAATTAATAATTATTTAATTCATTTGTGTGTTTATTTATCGGTATATCTAATTCAGCTATGCACTTACTTACACTGTATGATATA
Source organism: Margaritifera margaritifera (assembly GCA_029931535.1). Taxonomy (NCBI): domain Eukaryota; kingdom Metazoa; phylum Mollusca; class Bivalvia; order Unionida; family Margaritiferidae; genus Margaritifera; species Margaritifera margaritifera. The sequence goes on along the minus strand of JAQPZY010001376.1, from coordinate 39,356 downwards.
TGAGAATTAGCAAACGAAAAAATACGTTCACAAAAGTGAAGGTATGAAATGTATTACCTATTTTAGCTGATTATTAGGTGCCCAAAAAATTAAATAAAAAGTTTCCTTCGAAGACAATTTGATAAAATTAGTTAAATAACTCAAAATTTAGAACTATGAAATAAGAAAGTTAGGAAAATATGAATTATTCCATGAATTATAACCTCTGGATAAGAAACGAACTATTTATACAAAATTACATGGGAAAAGTTTTAAATTATAACAACAACGAAGCTTTTAGGGTACTCAATTCACAAAATATTTGTATTCACAGCAATGCGCTGTTAACCTAATGCTTATGCAAATGAACGACATTTATGGTAAATGTGCATGAATATACACTGTAGCTTCCCCAATACCAAGCATTGTGCAATATCAGAACCAAAATGGCGAATGACACCACACAAGCATGGCAGCGCCCATTAAATCATTAACCCCTAGTGCCACGTTTATGCGTATTGAGGTTGTACCCTACTTCCGAGCTCTGTAACATCAACATCATTTAAGATACACTAAAGTGAATGGTATTGCAGGAAAGTAGACAGATGTAGCTCTACAATGACACCAAATAATGTCGACATTCTACTGGCATTAAAAAGTACAGCGAAAAAAATGCATTTATTGAGACCTGATTCGTTTTAGGTTGAAAATTAACAGTTGCGGAACTGGAGTTTGTGTCAGGATTTTAGACTTTTTGGCCTTAGATCTAAAGCAGACCCGTCTAGACTGCACACAGACAGATGAACCTTTGCAAAAAGTAGGATAAGTTTGAGATTTGGAGAAAAAAAGGGCCAGGACACAAAAATCAGGGGTCTAATACAAAAAAAAAGAAAGAAAAAAAGTCCAACTTTTACCCTTCTGCACATGTGCGAGCATAATAGCCAATGAAAAACAATGTTTCTGATACACCTAAGCATCTGGCTAAACGATAAACTTTCTTAAGCAGATGTGTTTTGCTGCATTCTGAAGTAACCCCAAAAATGCGTTGCCTACCCCCATTTCACGCCGAAAATGAAAAAAATCTCCCAGGGGTTAATGAGTTAAAACCATAATGGAAGGTCTATTGACTGGTTTGGCTGTAATTGAAACTGCTGATTTTGGCCAAATGACCCTTCTGTAGACTGACCAGCTGCCAAAACACAATAAATTATACCATACTTTAGGCCCATTCATCAGTTTTGCTCTATGCCATAACTGCAGAGAATATGAATGACAAACAGCTGCAACTGTGGGGAAGTAGCACAACTCTGACACATGTACAAGTTCTGAATTCCCACAGACAGTATGAAAATGTTTGGATGTACAATGTAGGCCACTGACCCCTCTCCCCCTCCCAAAGGTATCTATACAGGAGTTACTGGTATATACATGCTATCATGGTATACCGTGAATCCTCAAAAAAAATCTATAAAAAAAATCTATATGATAAAAGAGTTCTCTGCAGCGAGATTCCCTGCTTCCTTGACCTCCATTTTCTTATCCTGCACAAAAAGTCAGACCTAACATTTTTATATGTACTGGACTCCCTGCAGGGAATGAATGTTACCCTGGACTTGTATTTTAAACATTCTACTATAAGCTATAATGTTTTCAGATTTTCTGTTAGTTGTCAAATGGAAATATTTCCCCATCAAGACTGAAATTCAAGACCAGAGATTCTGGTTTGTTTTCTTCCTTTATTTACCAGATAAAACTACCAGTTAACATCTAAGGTTCTTCCTCCACCAAATATACTGGCCGCCATGTATAGACTATCATCTGCTGAAAAATGGCATTAAACCCCACAAAACCACAAAAAATAATCAACTGTGGGTACACTATATACCATATACATCTTTTAAGGCAGATCAAACTAAAAACTGCACAGACCCAGATCTGCCATTGCATGATGTGCTGGCAGATCTGGGTCTATGCTGTTTGCTAGGACTAATCAGTAGAACAAACAACATATACCCTGATCTGCCAGCACATTATGCAATGGCAGATTGGGGTCTATGCTGTTTGTAGCTGGATCAAACTTTTAAGGGAGTACATGTATATATATTAATATGGAAACTATGCATGACTGAAACTAGGACTATTAACCTATAAGATCTATTTTTAAGAAAATAATGAACTGTGTAAATGTGAGCAGAGATTTTCTTGGGTCTTTTTTAGAGTCAAATTTCGGCCCCATTTCCAATCCAAAAATGTGTACCGGTATACTTTTTTCCCAATTTGACCTGAAAACTCCCAACGGAAAGGAGTTAGGTTGGAGATTCAAGTAACAAGTAAAACAACAAAATTTTGCTCCCTTCTTGCATTTCCAAACAAAAAAAAAGAACTAATACAAAAGAAAATATGTATTCATTGCAGTTATTTTATGGGAAAGTAGATATATTTTGCTGTGCTGCATTGTACTGCATTGCTCATTAACTCCGGCACAAAAATTCAGCCCGCCCTACAACAATGCTTTGTGACGACATTTACAGAATTACAACAAGCTGCAGCATAGCACATTAATACGTCATAGTCTTGCTTTCTTTTATTCCCATTTTAGTGGATTTATGTGCAACTTTTCCCAATTCCAATGGTCATGGGCCCCACTTTACAAATGGTATGAAAATCCTTGGCGAGTCTGTTAGATCCTTATTTAAGAAATTAATGGACTGTGTACTGCGAGTCTGTTAGATCCTTATTTAAGAAATTAATGGACTGTGTACTGCGAGTCTGTTAGATCCTTATTTAAGAAATTAATGGACTGTGTACTGCGAGTCTGTTAGATCCTTATTTAAGAAATTAATGGACTGTGTACTGCGAGTCTGTTAGATCCTTATTTAAGAAAATAATGGACTGTGTACTGCGAGTCTGTTAGATCCTTATTTAAGAAATTAATGGACTGTGTACTGCGAGTCTGTTAGATCCTTATTTAAGAAATTAATGGACTGTGTACTGCGAGTCTGTTAGATCCTTATTTAAGAAATTAATGGACTGTGTACTGCGAGTCTGTTAGATCCTTATTTAAGAAATTAATGGACTGTGTACTGCGAGTCTGTTAGATCCTTATTTAAGAAATTAATGGACTGTGTACTGCGAGTCTGTTAGATCCTTATTTAAGAAATTAATGGACTGTGTACTGCGAGTCTGTTAGATCCTTATTTAAGAAATTAATGGACTGTGTACTGCGAGTCTGTTAGATCCTTATTTAAGAAATTAATGGACTGTGTACTGCGAGTCTGTTAGATCCTTATTTAAGAAATTAATGGACTGTGTACTGCGAGTCTGTTAGATCCTTATTTAAGAAAATAATTTTCAGAATGCCATGACAAGACTTTTTCTGGACCTCTTTTGAGGCAGAATATCAGCCCCATTCCTAATGCCAAAAACTGGCCATTTGTCCTAATTTGTGTGTAAAATATTCCCCCCCCCCTCTGAACATTTAATAAAAAAATCTGTGTCCTTTACTGCAATGACTTTAGGCAGCGGCGTCACTAGGGGGGTGCGGGCCGCACCGGGTGACACCATCACAGGGGGGTGACACCAAAATGGAAAAGTTTAAACTGTAAAGTTTAATGTTTAATGTTAAAATAAAAAATAACATAATTTTGTTGCACTTCTTAAACGCTGTTACCTCAAATTTTATTGTTTTCTTCTTATGTCCTTTGTAACTTTAGGACTTAAATTTACAAACATTACTATAGGCGATTCTGTATGGTCTGGTACAGGAGGACTCGGAGGAGGTCCATGGGGGAAGTCTGGAGGGGGTGACACCATGAGTTTACCGCACTGGGCGACGCCAACCCTAGTGACGCCACTGACTTTAGGAGAGAAATTACTATATTGAGTGTAGCACGGGATCTAAATGGTCAAAGTAATCAGGGCTATTCAAGTATTTAAATGTTCAAGAATCTTTTCTTTGTAAATCTTGTGAATTAACAGCGTGTAAAGTGTGCAAATGAAATTCAGAATTCACTCATTTTACCTTTTGATGTATAAAATTTCCCAATTCCATTTACCCCAGGCCCAATTTTAAAAATGGTAGAAAATCCCTGTTAGAGCTACAGCAGATCAAACCTGACTGTATACTGCACATTTCAAATAATGATGCACAAGACTGTACTGTTAGTGACAGTGCAAGTTTTGCATGTATGTAGTAAACAACCAGTATTACATGATTGAAAAATATGTAAGGATTGTTGTTTTTGTTTCTTTTGGCTCCAATAGTGAAGACTCAAAAAATTATTACCAAATTCAGAACAAAAATTCAATCTTTTCCATTTAAATACCATCCATATCCTAATCAGAGTCTACAGTGTACTTTGGACTTGCTGTCCTAATCAAAGTCTACAGTGTATTTCAGACTTGCTGTCCTAATCAGAGTCTACAGTGTACTTTGGACTTGCTGTCCTAATCAAAGTCTACAGTGAATTTCAGACTTGCTGTCCTAATCAAAGTCTACAGTGTATTTCAGACTCGCTGTCCTAATCAAAGTCTACAGTGTACTTCAAACTTGCTGTCCTAATCAAAGTCTACAGTATACTTCAGACTTGCTGTCCTAATCAGTCTACAGTGTACTTCAAACTTGCTGTCCTAATCAGTCTACAGTGTACTTCAAAATTCCTGTCCTAATCAGTCTACAGTGTACTTCAAACTTGCTGTCCTAATCAGTCTACAGTGTACTTCAAACTTGCTAATTACAACCTACTCCATGAGTTTAAAGATCTTTAAGTTGTATATTTGCTGGTATTTAACATGTGGTTTATACAAAGAGGTGTGCATCCCACTGGTGTACAATGCCAGTTACTATGGCTGCAAGAAGGCGTTGGTGTGTGTGCTGTATTACAGGTAGAGATAGATCATTGCAAAGTAGTGAGTCAGAGGAACAAACCAACATGCTCCTAACCACAGGGGGGCTAACATTACCACTACAACAAAACATATATACCTCCTTCACCCCTACCCCAAGGCTGACCAGCCCATTTTGCAATTTTTATAAACCTGTGACCAAAACAAGTCTGGTCCAAATAATTTGGTATGCTAAATTTGGGCCTGTAGTGGTACTATGCCTGATTACATATAATAAACTTTGGATCTGAACAAACTGCCATGAAAAATATAACGCCTACACAATTACTACAGAAGTACAGAGTAGTCTGAAGAAAAAAAATTTAGAAATAATTCCAACAAAATTTCTGATAATAACTCCTACAGTCAGAGCCAATAGATTGGTGCAGACCAAAACCATTTACGTGTCTAATTTAGACATACATGTATCTAAGTACTGACCCTCTAAAACAAATGTCCTAGAGTAAGCCCTATTACCTCTACTTTGTAATAACAAAAAGGGAAATAGAATGAAATCTGACACTTTGAGAATCTGATAAAATTGAAACATCTCAAAACAGCAATTATTTTGAATGCTAACCCTGTTTTCCATGAAAAAAAATGACATGTAACCAGGATAGGGTCTTATCCCTCCTACTTCTGACTTTTACCCATTTAATGATTATGATGTGAACAGTGACTCTAAATATCTTATGCCTCTGTAATCATTGGTGCCATGGTGGTTCAGTGGTTAGTGTGCCAGACTTGCATCTGAAAGGATGTGGGTTAGAATCCTAGCATCAGATCAGCAGTGTTGGCTAACATGGCGTGTCCTTGGGCAAGGCACTTTACTCCAATTGCCATGGCACAAAACATAAAACATAAATCAACCTCTGTGAGCACTGATAATAGTTAGGGTTGTTAACACATTGGCTATACATTTGGAAGTGATTATATCTCCTCTTTAATAGAATTTCTGAATAATTTTCAGCTGGAAGGTTGAAAGTACAATATTTAAAGATCCTCAGTTGGTTATTAAGATACCCGAGTTAATTACAGAGCACAAAATCTTTAATGTATAGCTTGATTTATATAATGGAACATAACCAATGTTGCTGGGAGACAGCAGATGAAGTCAGACAACAGAAAGCTGCAGAAGTCCAGTCCATACTGCAGGCAAAGTGGGTATGACTTTTTTATGGCAGCCTTGGAAACTCTGATTGATGATAAAGCTTCAGCCCAACATGAATAAGAGGCTGCCACCATAGAAAAATTACTTTTTATCAGTCTTCACTGACAGAGACTGCAGAGCAGTGTAATGAGTCTCACACTCCAACCCCATTCCAGCTATTTGTACAAACCCAGGAGAAAGTCCTAGCTAAAGCAGCAACTGCTCATGTTGTCTTGCTGCTTGCAAATCTGTTCATTCTGCTGGCAGAATCTGTTTGGATTATACAACTGGTCAGCAGAATCTGTTCAGCTCATGTAGTTTGGCAGAACCCTCCCAGTTCAGTCGCAAAAAGTCGTACATAACAGTGCTGAACACATTCAACCAATATAACAGAATGTAATCCACGCCATTCCAAGCTATTGCATTCTACCCAACAAGTCATACATTCTGCCCTACAGAATCCAACCTTATCAGCAGTTATGCACCAACAGACTAAACATACATAGCACATTCTGTCAACCAAACATAACATGTTCAGTTCTTTCCATCCAACAGAGTACAACCTTTCCAATTCATTCTGCCCAATAACCAAGTCAGCAATTTCTGTCCAACACAATAAAATGCATTACATAACTCCCTTTTTTGAACACTGTACATAACAGCTACATGTAGTTAGGCACTGAAATTCGTAGCAGCAATAGCAAATTGCTTTCAAGGTATTTCAAAGTGTTCCCTACCCTTGTGTGCTACATACATTATACTGTGATGTAAGATAGACATTCTATATAATTGAGAATCTACAACAGCTTCTGAAACTTTGACACATCTGTTCAATTTGTTCTATATAAGGGATGCCACTCTCCAATGATGGGTTTCATGTTTCAAAGCTTGTTCGTCAAGTTTTCAATACACACATTTTAGAAAGTATTTTGTGTTTTTTATGATATTTAACTTGAAGAGTCAGTAAAACAAGGGTCCCTTGAAGGGACTGATGGTCTACTGGGCGAAAAGAATTTCCAGGAATTCAAGATAAGACCATTTCTTCCTTTCAACTGCAGAGTGTTGAAACCATCTCTGATATTCTTCAGCGATAACAAGATTTTCAAATTAACTGCTGTGGTGGACATACTGGATGTCAGATTGGCATTAGTTCATTTAGAACAAAGTAGACATCATTAGAAGTCTTTTGGTCAAAACCCCATGTCATAATGATCATTCATTGAGTGGGAGCAGAGACAAAAAAAATTGTCACAACAGCCATCATGGCAGCCATATTGGATGAACGACTGGCACCATTTTCATTTAGGACCAACTAGGTATCATAAGAAGTCTATTGGTAAAAACTCCATCTTGATATAGTCTTCCATTTGGGAGTAGAGATAATAATATTTTCAAGATAGTGGCAATGGTGGCCATATTGAGGGTTAGTCATTTTCATTTAGGACCAAGAAGACATCATAAGAACTCTTCTGATAAAAAACCGATGTCAGAATGACCTTCCCTTTAAGAGGACTTGCTAAAACAAGATTTTCAAGATGGCCAGATATTGGATGTCAGATCAGCACCATTTTAATTTAAGATCAACAAAACATTATAACTCTTTTAGTGAAAACTCCATGATGATATCACCATTCATTCAGGAGAAATAGCCATAAAAAGATTTTCAAGCTGGCCACTGTGGCAGCCATATTAGACCACAGATCAACATCATTTTCATTTAGGACCAACTAGACATCAAATGAAGTCTTTTGGTGAAAACACCATGTCAATATGACTTTCCGTTCAGAAGAAGTAGCAATAACAAAATGTTCAAGATAGCCGCTGTGTGGTGGCCATATTGATGTCAGATCAGCATCATGGTCATTTAAGGCCAACTGGACATTATAATAAGTCTTTTAGTGACAACCTCATATCAATATAACTTTCTGAACAGGAGTTGCAATAAGAAGATTTCAAGATGGCTGCCATGGTGGCCATATTGGACTTCAGATTGGCATCATTTTTATTTAAAACCAACAAGATATCATAAGAAGTGTTTTAGTGAAAAAACCAGGTTGATATGACCATCCATGTAGGAGGAGCAGCGATAAGATTTTCAAGACGGCTGCCATGGTGGCCATATTGGACCCCAAATCAGCACCATTTTCATTTAGGACTAACTAGGCATCATAAGAAGTCTTTCAGTGAAAACACCATGATGATATGATCCTTCCATTCAAGAGGATTAGCCATAACAAGATTTTCAAGATGGCTGTAATGGTGGTCATATTGGATGTCAGACTGGCACGATTTCATTCAGGACCAAGTAGACATAAGAAGTATTTTAGTGAATACCCCATGTTGATATGACCATCCATTCAGGAGGAGTAGCAATAACAAGATTTTCAAGATACATGTAGCTGCCATGGCAGCCATATTGGATGTCAGATCGGCACCATTTTCATTTAGGACCAAGTAGACATTATAGTATGTCTTTTAGTGAAAACCCCAACTAGACCATGAGAGAATGATACCCCAGTAAGTCTATGACCAGCAGAGCTAAAAAAAAACAGTTCTTGACGATTTTAAATCTAACTCACTCCTCCCCGTTTTGCCATAATTTCCCATATTTAGATATAACAAGATGTCACTTGACCAAAATATGACACTGGAGCTTGTGGAGTAGATATATTATAAATGTATGTTGGGGTTTTTTTTCTCTGAATTTGCAACATTATTACACAGATTTATTTTTGATACTGAAGATGTAGAGATTTTCACAACAACAAACAAAACTAATTTGAACAGATTCACTAGGTAATTTCCATGCTGGATTTTTGGACCGAGTTGAAACACTGACTAAATGACAGCTACCAATTCACACGTTGTACACAATTTTACTTGTTTTTCTTTTGCAAAGCTTTCCAAGTCTGGACATGTGGGCAGTAGTAACTAATAATAAAACTATTCTTGTTTCATTGAAAAATGGAAGTAGGCCCCATGTCACTTAAAAACTATGGTTGGAAGTGAGTTTTCAAAAATTGGTGGCTCAATCACTAAGTTAATTGTACTGACAACAAATACTAATTTAATGCCACTGACACCCCAGTAAGTGCAACACGAAATTAATGACACTGACATCCCAATAAGTGAAACACTAAGTTAATGACAATGACAACCCATTAAGTAAAATGCCAAGTTAATAATTACACTGACACCCCAGTAAGTACAACCCTAAGTTAATGACATTGACAACCCAATAAGTGAAATGCTAAGTTAATGAGACTGACAACCAATCAAGTATAATGCCAAGTTAATGACAATGACAACCCAGTAAGTGAAACACCAAGTCAATGACAGTGACAACCAAGTAAGTGAATCACTAAGTTAATGACACTGACACCCCAGTAAGTGCAACCCTAAGGTAATGGGACTGACAATCCAGTAGTTGAAACACTAAGTTAATGACAATGACAACCCAGTAAGTGAATCACTAAGTTAATGACACAACAGCAAGTGAATCACTAAGTTAATGAGAATGACACCCCAGTAAGTGCAACACTAAGTTAATGACACAATAGCAAGTGAATCACTAAGTTAATGAGAATGACACCCCAGTAAGTGCAACACTATTTAATGACACTGATAACCCATTAAGCACAAAACTAAGTTAATGACACTGACAACCCATCAAGTAAAATACTAAGTTAATGACACTGACAAACCCAGTAAAGTGAAACTATTTTAATGACAATGACAACCCATTAAGTAAAATACTAAGTTAATGACACCGACAACCCTGTAAGTGAAACACTAAGTTAATGACACTGACAACCCATTAATTTTAAAATAGAAAGGTAATGACAATGTCAACGCAGTAACTGAGAATAGAGTATAATTTCTTCAAGCAAAACAGTGCACCTTTCTTTACTTGTAAATAATTTGAAAAATTATAAATCTCATTTACTTTCTGTAACCCTGCAAGAATGCATAGAGTGCAAGTGATATCTCTGTTGAGCAGTTTTGGTGAATAGTTCATTTCAAGATTTTGATTTTATTTTTTAGTAACAGTGGCCATATTTAACCTTAAAATCACTGACATGCATTAAAATGTTTGACAAAACATCTTTTAAAACTGAGAACACTCCTCCTAGTGGTTACTTGTTCAAGACTAGTGCCTTTTATTTCCAAACACACCTGTAAAAGAAATCTCATGAGTTATATTATTAACAATTAACACCTACTCACTTTAAAATCAGCGACATGCATCAAAACAATCTCTTACAAGCTGATTGTTCAGAATCGACAAGCTCGCTAACTGCCTGCAACTAGGTTAGGACCTGGAAGTTGGCGAATCCCAGATATGTACAAATATTATAATTAAAATGTAACTGACAAGTTAAAATATAAATATTTATTCCTTATTTGTCAAAACTTGCTTTAAATATTAAGTATTCACATTATCATGTGTGCACAAGAAAATGCAAGACTGACCTTGACACTGAAAACAAGATGGAAATGACATATGATAGATGAAAGAAACTGTAGCCAGTTATGCAATAGAAGAATGCGGTACATATTTTCACCAAATAAAGGTGCTGATATATGTACTGTGGTGAGATCACAGGGTATTGAACTCACAGAACATAAAGCATTATGAACGGAACATAACCTGTTTCTCCCTCTCTCTTTAGTGTTTTTGAACTTGCCCACAGGCAAGTACCTTGGAAACTTGAGCTTGTCCCAGCAGTCGGGCAAGTGGATTTGTAAATCCCTGTATAACATACATTCATATCAATTAACTCATTATCCCTGTATGCCACATTTTTGTGGCATGAGGTAGTACCCCTTGTTCCAAGCTCATAATTCATGATACACATAAATGGGTGGTATTACAAAAAGGGGAAAGATGCAGCTCTACAATGATACGAAGTAATATAGACTTTCTATTCACATTATAATAAAACAATGAAAAAACTATTTTTGAGACCAGATTTTCTTAAGGCAAAAATATTGCCGGGCTTGGAACTTTGGAAGTTCGTGTCTGGATTTTAAACTTCCTGTTGTATGAGCTAAAGCAGACCAGTCTGAACATCCACACAGACTGATGAATCTCTGCAAAAAGGAGGGTTAGTTTGAGAGATTTAGAGTACAAAGCGACCAGGACACAAAAATTATGGGTCCAATAAGCTAAAAAAAAAAAAAAAAAAAAACAACATCCAGTTTTGACCAATCTGCTCTTGCATGGGCAAAATAACAAATCAAAAATATCTTTTTACATATAAGCCTCCAGCAAAACAAAGATCTGTCAGAAACTGATGTGATCGAATGCAATCAGAAGTGACAAAAAAAAAACTGTTTCCTACCCATATTTCTAACAAAAAAGAAAATAATCTCCCAGGGAAAATGAGTTAAACATGTCAGTGACTTCATACAGAGATCAAGGTTACTTTTAATGCTGCATGAAATCATTACATGATAATTGCACTCAACATTTACATTGATTTCAAAAAGAGTCAAAAATAAGAAACTTTAATGTACAAATGAGATAATGCTTTTAACACGTTAATTAATGGTTCATGACAATAATGAATGCTGCCAGATAACAACAATAAACTTGGATCAATTAAAGTAATCTTGGACAGGTAGGAAAGTACAGATGTTTTTTGTGTGGTTGTGTTAACTCGTGAAATAGACCACCGTTTACAATTTCCTGCAACCCATAATGCATAACTGATAACCCTGAATTCCAATCACTTTCATAAGTTCCTATGAGTCTCATATTGTGCTAAAGAAATTCCAACTAGCCTAGGACTGTTTGCTCAAACGAAAATCTTTTCCAACACAGAATGAAAATGAGACTGACTGTATTTGCCTTCTGCCTTCTCTCAGTTTAGTCTAAGTTTGGATAGCCTTGACAATTTTGCAACAAATGATTAATTACACCTTAAACTCTTGAAAATTTAGCAAAGAAAGAGAGTTTTTTTAAAAAGAACATTTGTTGTTATTAATATCATATCTGCATATGAGTTTTTTTTACGATAGGGGTAGGCGAAATTGTCCGACAGGACTCGATAGCTATCTGTATTAACCCACTTGCACACCAAGTGTCTTAAATCTGTATCTGAGAAAACCATACTCACTAAATTCAACAGTTGAAGTATGCAAATTGTGCATCAGTCACATTCTCCAATTTTGTAACTCCAAATCACACATCTAGTGAGACTTTCTAAAACGAAGCAAGGGGAATTTGCCACAAGTATTGCTAAAGAACACTGGCTATTTATGACATGCTTGTAGGTGTATAAAAAACCAATTAAATAGTCTTACCTCATTAAAAAAAGTCAAGAAAATGAGATCAAAAATTAATAACTGATTTCAAAGAAATTGAAAATTTACTGAATTACTGAATATATACTTTAATTGTAGAATCAGTAACATAACATTTGCCATTAGCTTTTGTGAAATGCAGAAGATCAACTGATCTGGGTGAGGGGCAAGACATAACATTTGTTTTCTAGAAATGCATGTTTGCAAATATTACTGTGATAGGGCAAATATTAACAAATTACAATATGTTGTGGAATTTAAAAGCTGTGTGGGTACCATGTTAACAATAAGAGCAACAACAACAAAAACAAGTACTACTATGAAAAATAGAACAATAATAAAAATAATTAATAATCACAACAACATCAATGTAAGTCATGCCCCAATGGCCCCGGTGTCAATAATCTCATATGGGGCAGTCAATCTATCACTCAGCAATCAATGGAGCCAGTAGAATGACAATATATACTGTACATAACAGAAGGCCTCAAGGTAGATTAGTTTCTGTAACTAATGGAGTTACCTTCTCTAAATAAAGTTGTTATTATTAATATTATTATTATTTTCAAACTATCATGTGATTCTTTTAAAAATTCAGCTTTTTTAAATGGATAATGTCTATCTCAATTTTAAGTGAATGTTTATTAAAATCATTTGGAAGCTGAACAAGATCAAAATAAGCCTTTAATTAACAAACCATATATCAATGTCAAATAAAAGGATGAACAAGCCTGTTATTTTTTAAAATAAAGATGACATGTTTAAGTTTTTATTTCAAAACATCAATAATTAGAGGAACATCATGCAAAGATTTAATGTGAACATGTTTATTTTGTGAGAGTGAAATTGTTTCAGCAGATTAATAGTTATTTTAAACACCTGGAGAAATTCACATTGCCTCATTTTGAATAGTCCAGCAAGATGCTTGATTGGTAATACAGAAAAGGCCAAGATAAGCTTGTGTAAAACTGGCTGAATCTGTATTTTACTGCCTTGACCCTACTCACATAAATACTCATGGACATTCACAATCATTAACATCTCAATGTTAGTGGCATTCCCAGAAAGTTTTTTTTTATAGCACTGGGGTAAGCATGCATTAGTGTCATAAAATGTTTTTTAAAAAGCGTTATCTTCATAAAAGTGAAAAAAATTACAAGTACATATATTTACATAGTATTCTTTATTTCCCTAAGTTATAACATGATTTTGTGACCAACTCATTTGCCTTTTAATTTAAATGAATGATAACCTTCGTTTCTCCACTTCCCCATATATTTTGATTGCCATATTAAAATCAAAGTCTTTTAGGCAGAGTCCTTTTTGTCAACCTGTTCCTTTACACACTCATGATTCTGTTCATCACAGAGAATGACCTTGCACAGTCTGAAAAAAATGGAGCATAATTTATTAAAGGATGTACAAAAGATAAGAAACTATCTGAATCCTAAGTCAATTACCAGGGACAAATTCTTCAAGAGTCTGGGCAGTGATGTGTTTTCAAATAATCATTACAGTATAACTAAGAAAATACATATTCCTTTCCATTAAGAACAATATATCATTGTTTAATTTTATTCATTGAATCAATGTAAGAGAGCTAAAATATTGTTCAAAAATGGCAATTTGTTCCAATGCCTGTCAAAAGGACACAGGCTCCTTGATATGCAACAAGAGCTGCTTTAAATTGTGCCACTCCACCTTTACATCATTAAACTTTTGAACTCTCCTAAAAGTGGTAAGTCAAGATCTGAACCCTGCTTAAAAAATATCACCATATAATTTATTATGTAACACATTCCAGTTGCAAACAAGTTGTTCATTGCTGGAAGAATATTTCAAATATAAATGAAGTAATAATCCAACACTTTGTATTTACACATTCTCCAAACAGGTAAAATTGGAAGATAAAAACTGCTCCTTTTCTTACTTGGATACAGAGAAAAAAGAAATGAGAAATTAATGGAGCAGCACCCACTTAAGTTAAGGTCTACTAATCAAACTATTTAACAATGTAAATATAAGAGCAACTTG